>VBSM01003151.1:13408494-13421745 GCA_008086735.1 Cheirogaleus medius
AACTAAGTGTGAAAGCCAGAGGACCTCTTTGATAATTCACAAAGAGGTCCTTATCTCCTTCAGTGGGAGAGCAAAAAAACCTAAAGATCTAACTCAGAACCCAGAGTCACCAAGCTTCAAAGATGACTGAATGTTCATCCAAAGCAGGTCCAATATACCAGTCAGGGCCCTAATTGGGCAAACCCAGGATCCTGGCACATGTCATGGGAACATCTAAGTGGATACCCCCCAAAGATTTTGGCTCCCCAGACTGCTCAGAACCCTTAGAGCCTGCAGAGGTAACTTGCCCATCCCCATTAAGGGCTGGTATTCACCCCATCCCTTGTGGGAAGACAGTACAAATGCCTCCCCCTATAAGGCAACAAAATCTGCCTCCACCTTTTCTCCTGAATACAAGACCAGTAACTAGGGTTAAGTCAGAGTGTAAAGCCAGCCAGGTTTGTTGGGCCTGGTAAGAAAGGAAAGAGTCTATACCCCAAAGGAGCTACAAGACCTTGCCAACATATCCTGGAAGGAGTCAGAGAGGTTTCATGGACTGGATTTCAAGGGTGTCCGATCAGTGGGGCCAGGACATAAGACTAGATGAGGGAGCATTTATTGATTTCAGGGCACTTTCTTAGAATACAAGACTTAACACCCTGACAAGGACCCTAGAGGTTGGTGCAAACTTGCAGTTAGGGTAGCCCCTAGAAGTCTGGGGAAAGTGATAAACTACACTAAGTGAGGGTGAAATTCCTGAATTGCCATGGCAGATGGTAAAGAAAGGAACTCAAAGGCTCAGGGAGGTGAACATGCTGGAGTGGATATATTACCTTAGGCCAGAAGACCCCAGAGAATTATGTTGCACAGGAGGGCTCAGAACATGCACCATTCACCGATGCCATGAGGAGTGCACTGGTGAGAGGGGTGCCAGCATCACCAAGATTTTGCGTGGTGGCTCTTCTCTGCAGGCCAAAGTGGATGGTAGGAAAGGCAACCACAGAGCTGGGCTTGTTAATAGAGGTCAAAGTAATAAGAGCCAGGTGGCTGTCCTTAACTGCCCAAAGCCAGGAGGCTGCAATTACCATAATGACTGGCAGTGAGAGGGGCAGCCAAAGGGACTTGACTCTCAGGGAGTCAAGAGAATGAATAGAGCATGGTGTCCCTAGGGGCAAAATAGATGGACTTCCAACAAGGATATTAATTATATAATTTTTTAAAGCAGCAATTGATGAGCAAGAAGTCAAGGGTCAACACCCCAATAAAAAGCCATGATCCCCGTCCCAGTTCCTGGACCTGAGTCAGTTATCAGACCCAGAACCCTCTGACTGAAGAGGTCGCTGGGTCCCCAGGAGGAAGAACTCTGCAAATGCCATGGCAATTATATACCATAATAATAGTTCTAGTCCTTACCCAAAGGGACTTAGATGACTCTACACCAAGGAAAGACATTAAGAGGACTACTGAAGATTGATATCTAGAGACTCAGTGTCTCTCTAGCAAGCGGTTCCAGGTAATAAGTAGGGAGGTAGAACACACATTTGGATAAAAGATAGTTTACCAATATAGTAGTACTCTCCTAGGATATAGGATTTGACACACTGGCAAGGACCCTGGAAGATGATACAAACACACAGCTAGGATGCATCCTACAAGCATGAAAAACATTTTTTCTGACATTAAGACTAGGAAAAATACCTGAATTGCCCTGGCAGACAGTGAAGAAAGGAATGAAAAGGCCCAGGGAGGTAGGCATGCTGGAGTGGATATATTATGTGAGGCCAGAAGCCCACTGGAGGATATGTTGCACAGAAGGGCTCAGAGAACATACAGTTCCACAGGCCATGAGGAATGTGCTGGTGAGAGGGGCACTAGTGTCACTAAGAAGTTCAGTGTGGCTCTCCTCTGTAGGCCATGGTGGACCAGAAGGAGGGACAATCACCGAGCTGGGTTCCTAACTAGTAATGAGGATGATGGGACCTCTTCCATCCTGGAAGGGCTAGCAATTCATTCTCACAGAAATGGACATTTATTCTAGAAATTGTTTTGCCTTTCCTGTCCACAAAACCTCATCTAGCACCACTATCCAGGGGCTTAAGGAGTGCCTGATCCACACCACGGAATTCAACACAGCAGAGCATCTGACCAGGAGACTTATTTCATAGCAAAGGAGACGTGAGAGTGTGTCTATGACCATAGGATCCCCTAGGTATGTCACATTCCACACCATTCATAAGTAGCTGGCCTGACAGAGCAATGGAATGGCCTGCTGAAAGTGCAGCTGAAGCACCAGCTCAGAAGCAGTACTCTACAAGGATGTCATATCATCCTTCAGGATGCAGTGTAAACACTAAATCTGAGATCTCTATATGGCGCCATCTCCCCAAGAGGAAAAATACATGGTTGTGAGAACCAAGAGGTAAAAGCAGGAGTGCCATCATTCTCAATAACCTACTAGTAGAGAGACATTGTGCTTTCAGTCTCCACAATTCGGGGCTCTGAAGTGTAAGAGGTACCTTCCCCCAAAGGATGCACACTCTTACCAGAATCACAGCAGGAGTCCCATTGAACTATAAGTGACAGATGCCACCAGACCACATTGGAGGCAAGAGGGATGGGAGGTAAAAATTAGAAATACTCTATTATAAGGTGCCTGCACTACACATGAAACAGTATAGTGTTAGTTGAAGGTTGACTTAGATTAAAAATGTATATTATAAACTCTAGGGTGATCATAATTGATAAATTAGGAGAGGAGATATAAAATGGAGTCATATAAAAAGCTCAGTTTAAACCAGGGAAGGCAGAAAAAGGAGGTGGGGAAGAAGCAAAGAATAAGGGCAACAAATAGAAAACAGTTATAAAGAATGGATACAAATATATACTTAGATGGAAGAAGTAAGACCTGGTTTTTTGATAGATCAATAGGTTGACTATAGTTAACATTAATTGATTGTACATTTCGATTTGAAGAGAATAATTAGAATGTTCCTAGCATAAAGAAAAGATAAATATTTAAGGTGATGAATATCCCAATTACCCTGGTTTGATTATGTGAATGTATCAAATTATCACATGTTCCCTGAAAATATTTACATCTAATGTGTATCCATTAAAATAAATAAATAAAAAGAAAAAAGAAATCAGTTGTAAAGATGGTACATATTAATCTGACTATATCACTAATCACTTTAAATGTGAATGATCTAAATGCACCAATTAAAAGACAGATTGTCAGAGTGGATAAAAAATAAGACCCAATTATACTCATATATTGTCTACAAGAAACCCACTTTAAATATAAAGACATAGGTTAAAAGTAAAAAGATAGCCAGAAATATACCAATAAAACGCTAACCAAAAGAAAGCTGGAGTAACTATATTTCTATCAGAGTAGGCGTCAGAACAAGGAATATTATCAAGAATAAAATGGAGCATTACATAATGATAAAGGGGTCAATTCTCAAGAAGACAGTACAATCTTAAAACAAATATGCACCTAACAACAAAGCTTCAAAATGAGTGAGACAAAAACGGATAGAACTACAAGAAGAAATACTAATAGATACATCTACTGTTATCACTGGAGACTTCACAGCCCTCTGTCAGTAACTGACAGATCAAACAGGCAGAAGATCAATATGTATACAGAATGAATAGTGGAGAAGGGAGAAGATGAGACTCAGTGGCAACCCTGAGACCAACTGCAGCAAGGTAGGCTGTAGTTCTTCCTATTAACTCCCTCTTCTAAGTTTTCCCTCAGGAAGAGAGGTTCACAGAAACTCTAAACATGTCTAGAAAAGTTAATCCATGCAGCGCAAAAGGTGGAGTGTGGCAAGCATGGAGGTACACAGCTCAGATCTTCCTTCAGAAAGAAAGAATTTGCCATTCTGAGCACTGCAGTTAGCTTGGTGCCTTCTGAGATCAGCCACAGTGTTCTTGGCAAAGCCATGTTGGGCAGTGACTCCAGTCAGTGACTAAGCATGGTGGCAGCACTAGGCCTGGCCATCTCTGCCCAACGTGAGACTCTTCCAACAGGCAGTCTTTCCTCTAGAACTCCCCATTGGGTTGACCAAGACTTTGTCACATCTGCAATCTGAGGCAATTCTGCCCAATTCTGCTTCCTCCCTTTGTCCTTTCACATGTGCCAGATCTGCATTACGGTCTGGAGGCTTTCCTACCCAATCTTGCTCCTTGCCCTTTTATCTTTCACAGGCATTATCCCCAATCATCATCTTGTGTTCCTAACTCCATGTTAGCATCTGCTTCCTAGAAGACCCAAATTGGCACAATTAGCCACTCACCACTGCCATCCGCTTTGGGGAAATTCTTCAGAAGTCATTTAATCAAGCATTTCAAGAGTCTCTTCATTATGATCAAAATATTTTCAGCAAGTTCTTCAGTTAAATTCACAACTAAATAATTCAGACAATAAATACCATTTAATACCCCAGCCTCATAATCTCCTTTAAGGCATGTGTGCTGCAGCTACAGTCTTTACAATCATTGCATTTAGTTTCTCTTGCAGGATAGAACACTGATGAAGCTTGTCATACAAGCATAAATATAGGTTGTTCAAAGTCAATCCTAATCATGCTTATGATCATTCAGATTGAAGGTTTTTGTTCCAGAAAGACATAAGGTTTTTCTTGAAATTCAAATCAAGTAAGGACTTTTCCTTACAGAAGTCAGTGACTTCCTTGAGCAAAAGTAGTTGTTTATGCTCCTTGTCCATCTCATCATGAAACTGAGGGGAAAAAATTCTTCATATAACTGTCAAGAATTAAGGGCTTCTCGTAATCTTCATGCATGGCTCAGGTTGAGAGGGCATTCTTGTGAACAACAGTGTGTAGCTGTGTGAGTTTGAGTAGACTAGATTTTCCTGAAATTTCAGTGGCTAAATCAAAGGTTTATTTCTCACCCACAAAACATCCTATGATATGGTTCCTGTCCAAGCAACTCTCCAGATGGTTTTCCTCTGAGTGGTGAACTCAGGGATCCAGGCTCCTTGATTTGTGCGCGACCGTTTCAGAGTCCTTTGCTTGCAGCTGCACCAACAGCAGAGAGATTTAGCATAAAAAATCATGAGGGATATTATATGGGCCAGGCCTGGAAGTGGCAGTTATCAATCCCACACACATTCCTTTGCCAGAACAAAACCACATGGCTCCACTTAGCTGAAACGAAAGCTGGGAAATGTATGGGAGCATGTGGATATTGGTATACAGTCTGTGGCATAACAGACTTTGCTTTTGGTATAACAGCTTGAATACATGAAACAAGCTCTCAAGTTGGATTTATCGTAGCTTTTAACACTCTTTATACTTTATTCTGATACAACACTTTCAGCCTAAATTATTCTCATAAAGTCATCAATAAGTTTAACTCATTCCATATCTCAATTAATTTGCATCACCTTCCATTCATTTGCCCAAGTCCAAAATTTAGAAGTTATCCTTGTTTCCTGTGCATGGAAACTAGATAAAAGAGAGCCAAAGAGTTTTGTGCAAGGGTGATCCCAGAGCTACATCCATGAATATTACCATCCAGTTAGAAGGCATATTTCCAAAGTGAAGATGGGTTGATAGAATTACCTGCGGAGAGTATTCTAGTATTTCCTTTTGCTCTGAGGCTATGTTCTACACTACTCATTGCAGTGTAATAGCCCATTAAGATTACCCTAAAAGGAAGAGGGTGCCCTGAGTATCCAATGTGAGTATTCAGGTCTGCTTAGGAGTTATATTTCTCACTGTCAATTAACAAGCATACATTTCGGCTCATATATTGGTTATCTTATGATCATTCATTCATTCATACATTCAACAAATATCTATTGAATGCCCACTAGCCTGTTTTAAGTGCCAGAAATATAGAAATATACAAAACAGATAACATCTCTGCCCTCATGGAGCTTGCATTCCAGTGAGCTAAAGAGAGATTTCTTTTAAGGAAAATATATAGCTTGTCAGATAGAGATAAATTCTACAGAGAAAAAGCAATCAGGGAAGGGGGACAAGATGAACCAAGGTGGGGGTACAATTTCAAATACAGTGTTCAGGCCTCACTGAGAAGAAGACATTTGAGCAAATATCTGAAGGAGGTGAAGGAAGTAACCATGCAGACAGCTAGGGGAAAACGTTCCAGGCAGAAGAGACATCAAGTGCAGAGTGCCTGGCTTGTTTATGGACCAGCAGAAAGGCCAGTGTGACTGAAGCGAGTGAACACGGGGGAGAGTAGTGAAAAGTCAGAGAGGTACGGGGGATGGGAGGGTAAGGGAAAGACTGTGCAGGGCCCTACAGAGCCATGTTAGAATTTTGGATTTTACTCTGAGTTAGATGTAGAGTCATTGGAGGGTTCCAAACAGCAAAGGGACGTGATCTGACTTTCATTCTAAAAGGATCACACTGACTGCTGAATTGAGAACAGAGTGGAAGGGGGCCATAATGGAAGCAGAAAAACCCTTTAGGAGGCAATTCTAATAATGTAGGTGAAAGATGATAAATTTTTAAAGAGAAAAAGGGGTGTCAAGTATGACTACAAGATTTTTGGCCTGAGTTATCGAAAGAATGAAGTTTCCATTTGCTGAAATGGAGAAGATCAAGGATTTGGTTTGAGACACTTTAGGCTTGAGATGCCCATGAGATGTCCAAGTAGAGCTATTAAGGAGGCATCTGGGTACAAGAATCTGGAGTTTAGGGGAGACATCCAGGCTGCAGATACAGTGGTCCCCTCTTATCTGTGGGGGATACATTCCAAGACCCCCAGCAGATGCCTGAAACCATGGATAATGCCGAACCCTATGTTTTTTCAATCTGGTAACTGAGCAGCCTACTAAGTGACTAATAGGCAGGTAGGTAGACAGCATGGATCCACTGGACAGAAGATGATTCACATCCCAGGTAGGATGGAGCAGGACAGCATGAGATTGCATCGATGCTACTCAGAACAGTGTGCAATTTAAAATTTATGAATTATATCTGGAATTTTCCATTTAATATTGTCAGACCATGATTAACCACAGGTAACTGAATCTGGGGAACATGAAACCTCAGGTAAGGGGGTACTACCGTATATATTTGGGAGTCATCAGGACATAGATATTTAAAGCCATGAGACTAGATGAGATCACCATGGAAATCCGTTTAAATAGAGAAAAGGCTCAAAGACTGAGCCTGGAACACTCCAATATTTTACAGGTCTTGGGGGTGAGAAAGAACCAGCAAAGGAGACTGAGAAGGAGTGATCAGTGGTTATCAAGAGTTAGCCCCCTGAGCCAGCTCACTGCAGGATACTCTGATAAAACTGAATTTCTGGATCTGCAAAGCTAAGGAATACACAGCAGGGACCCTCACCAAGGTACTGCTGTCTTGTAATGTCTGGCTAAGTAGTCGGCCAGCCTTTAACTTTGGTATCTTTTAAGTGCAACAAATCTCATGCAAATTATATGCAAAAGTAGCAGGATGGCAAGATTGTGGTAGAAGTGGCTAGTCTTTACTTTGGGGACATTAAACACCACAACCATGCATGCCACACTTGCAGGAGGAGTTCAGCCCTGTGACCCTTCAACCAGGCCCTCAGGCCAATCGTGGAGAATATCCAGCAGAGATACCGAAAACCACTCCCAGTGCCCCAATTGCAAAGGGCCACTGGCTCACTGCAGCCACTGCTGCTACTTTCATTGTTGTTGCCAACACCAGCTGACCTAAAAGTAGAAGAACAGTTTGCACTACAACAGCTGGGCCTTATCAGCAGGTTAGGATGAGAGTGAGAGTTAAATTAGGGTTAGCACTCCCAGTCTATGATGGGTTAAGTCCCAAAGCCTTAAAGCTCTAAGGATGTTCTGTCCACATCCTGCTATAATTGAAACCTTGGCTGTCTGCTGACCCCTTTCTAGTGCAGGCTGTTTATTCTCTCATCTTCCCACAGCTAAATGCCTTAGGGGATGCCAGGAGGTGGGGCTGGAGCTCTCCTTGTTCCTCAACACCACGTTCTGATCTTTGCTCCTTTTCCCTCCTGAGAAATCTCTGGCTTCCTTGAGGCGCACCATCCAGTTATACCACCTTCTCCCCATACTGGTGGCAGTCTTCTATCACCTTCTCCGTCACTGCCCTCATTTGTGAAGACTTTAGTTCTTCACTCACAGTCTGTCTGTCCTCTTCGTCCCAACTTCTCCTGTCATTCTCAGTGATTCCAATGTTCACATGGCCAACCGCCTAGCACCCTGGCCTCTTGTTTCCTTGATCTGCCCATTGCCGGTGACCACTGCCACTTTGGGGAGTACTTCGCAACCCAGAGCATCAGTATGGGGCCTTGTATCTTGAAGCTCGATGCACTCAATGCATTCTTTTCATTGGCACACCAACATAGATTCCTAGAAGCTGACAATCCTTTAGTCCGGGAAATAAGTAAAGGAATGTATAATTTTTACTAGAAATTAGGCCTGTGCTTCATTCTTTCAGTTTTGTTTTCTGTTAAACTCACCATAGGTCAGTGATTACAAAAAGGATTTTAAAGTGTAACGGCAGATGAAGATAAACCTCTAAAACTTCAAAAATACATAGGCACAAGGTTATTCATTGCAACATAGTTTATAATTGAAAAATATTGGAAACAACCTAAATGTTCATATATAGGAGTATGGTTGAATAAGCAATGGTATATAGATTACTATGTAGCTTTTTTAAAAAGTGAAAGAACTATGTACTGAAGTGGAGTGACTTCTAGAATAAAGTATACAGTGAAAAAGCAAAGTGCCAATTGCGTATCTATAGATTGCTACCTTTTATGTATTAAAGAAAAGGAAACATTTTCAAACAAACACCTGTGCACGAATATTCATAGCAATTTTATTCATAACAGCCAAAAACTGGAATCAGCCCAAATGTCCATCAACAGATGAATGGATGCTACGGTTTGAATGGGTCCCCTCCAAAATATAGGTGTTGCCCATGTGATGTATTAAGAGGTGGGACCTTAAGAGGTGATTAGGCCATGAGAGCTCCTCCATCATTAATGGGATTAAGGCCCTTACAAAAAAAGCTTTATGCAGCGTTTGGCTAGCTTGCCCTTCCACCTTCCACCATGTGAGGACGCAATAAGAAGGCCTTCCCAGACCAGATGCTAGTGCCTGGATCGTGTACTTCCCAGCCTCCGGACCTGTGACAAATAAATTTCTGTTCTTTATAAATTATTCAGGTATCACTCAGGTATCAGCACAGACTAAGAAAATAGATAAACAGATCATGATACATCCCTACCATGAAATACTACTCAGCAATAAAAAAGACAAAACTATTGATGAACACAACAATATGGATAAATCTCAAAGGTATGCTGAGTGGAAGAAACCAGTCTCAAAAGGTTATATGCTATAGGCTTCCCTTTATACGACATTCTCAAAAGGCAAAACTGTAGAGGCAGAGAACAAATCTGTGGTTGCCTGGGATGGAGTTGGGGGAGGCCTTCACGACAAAGGAACAGCACATGAGCATTTGGGGGGTTCGTGGAACAGTTCTGGATCCTGATTGTGGTGGTCGTCACATAAATCTCTACATGTGTTTAAATTCCCAGAACTCTACACCAAAACAAGATAATGTTATTGTACATAAATTATAAAAAGTGTAGAGGTGAAATTTTTGGTAAAAATGTGATGACTAAGTCTTCAGATAGGTATTAGAGACGTATCACTCCAACACTTGAACCATCTATTAGTGTTGTAAAAAAAATACCAGCAGCAAAGAAACTAAAAGTATGAAGTGACTCTCATGAAAAATAACCAAAATTTGGATTGCCATGGCCTGGTAATGAGAGTAAATTAAATTCCATTATTTGACATATGTATCCCTAGTACAGTTTCCGATATAGAGTAAGTATTTGATAGACATTTGTGGCACGAATAAATGTGTGAGTGAAAAACTGAAAAGGCTCACACATTTTGATATGAAATCTTTCTGCTTCAAACATCATCAAAAATTTCAAAGCAGAGTGGAAGGCTATTCAAGCATCACCTAAAGTTAAGTACAATGGGCCAAATGCAAGCAAAGAGCTGTGGGAACCACATTTTGTAGTGTTATATTTAATTGCAAGGGTTAGAGCTGCTGAAGTCACCGATGGCACGCTTGCCAAAACTGCTGCCAAAGACATGACAAAAATGATGATTGGGAACAAAGCAAGTGTCTCTGTCAAATATCACAGCTCATTTTAAAATTACAGATTTGGCAGGAAACTTAAAATGACAAATATCCAATTTCTAACCAAGGTTGATATTATTCACTGCAAATTGATGAATCCACTGGTCTTGTGAATTTAGCTCCTCTTTTGGTATTTATCATATATGACTTAAATAAATTCATGAAGATGCTGTGTTCTGCCAAACTCTTCCAACTTGTACAAGAGAAGAAGCAATTTCCTTCTTTCCTTCCTTCTTCTTTCCTTCCCTCGTTCCTTCCTCCTGTCTATCCTTCCTTCCATCCTTCATTCATTCATCTAACTAATGATTACTGGGCACTAATGATGTGCCAGCCACTGTTCCAGACAATGGAGACACAGCTGTGAACAAGAGACAAGATCTGTTCCCTCATGGATCTTATATTCTGGTAGGTGGAAAAAGACAATAAATTGAGAGAAAAGAAAAACAGCAGATAGGTATAAACACTATACCGAGAATCGAAATGGGACAATGTGGTAGGGTGTATGAGGGCTCTGTAGACTGGTTGGTGAGGCAAGCCCTCTCCGGGAGGTAACATTTAAGCTGAGTTCTGAATGACAAGAAGGAACCAAATCCACAAACATCCAGGGAAAGGACATTCCAAGCAGGGGAGCAGCTACAGCAGTGGTTCTCAAAAGGAATTGCACTGCCTCCAAGGGGGCATTTTGGAAACTGTGGGGGGGAGGGAGTGCCACAATGATTGGGGTATTCTACTGGCATTAAGTGGACAAAGGCAAGGGATGCTGCACATCTACAAGTCCTGTATTCCTTCATGGCTTTCAAAGATACCACCAGACATTTGTGTAGGTAGAAAACATGTTTACAATTATCTGAGTTGAGAACTTAACTCTGCTTTACTCCTAAAGACAAAACATTTTTTTGCACAGTGTTTATGGACATGACATTTTCCGGCAATGCAAGTACCACATAAATAGAAGGAAGACTGTATTTTATTTCATTCAGAACTTCATCAAGATTGTTTTTATCATTTTTTAAAGAAGACTGTTGCCAAGGAAATAAAGATGTGTCATTAAAAGGAAATCTAAAAAGCATCTCACCAAAGGAAAAGCAATGTTGCAGAAAACACTATACCTGATGGGAATGCTTCAGAGAAAACCGATGGAGGAGTGAATTTTTTAAAAAATTGATAATACATGCCTATGGTAAAAAGAAAAGAGACAAAAAGCAAACAGTGCAAGAGGGTACACATTCAAAACTCAATCTCCCTTCCACCTCTGTTCCCAAGAGTCCTGGTTTCCCTCCCTAAAGATAACCAGATTATCAGTTTTGGGGTATCTTTCCAGAGAAATAATTTTATTTTTTTTTTTTTTGAGGCAGAGTCTCACTCTGTTGCCGGGGCTAGAGTGCCGTGGCGTCAGCCTAGCTCACAGCAACCTCAAACTCCTGGGCTCAAGCAATCCTCCTGCCTCAGCCTCCCGAGTAGCTGGGACTACAGGCATGCGCCACCATGCCCGGCTAATTTTTTCTATATATTTTTAGTTGGCCAATTAATTTCTTTCTATTTTAAGTAGAGATGGGGTCTCGCTCTTGCTCAGGCTGGTTTCAAACTCCTGACCTTGAGTGATCCACCCGCCTCGGCCTCCCAGAGTGCTAGGATTACAGGCATGAGCCACCACGCCCGGCCTGGAGAAATAATTTCATTTTTATTTCAAAGGAAGGAAAGAAGGAAGGCAGGAAGGAGGAGAAGGAGGGAGGGAGGGAGGAGGAACCAACTCAATATAAATGAATATTTACTTGTCTGAGCAAGAAAAAAAATGTGAGGAAGGATGCACACATGCACACCAAGCTCTAACTTTGGCTACCCGAAGGCATGGGCAGGGGACTTAACTTTCTTTAATACACTTCTGGACTATTTGTTTTGGTACAACAGGTATATACTACTTTTGTAATTTACAAATTTCCAAAGGAGTAAAGAATAAAAGAAAAATTAGGAAAGCAGGAATCAACCAACATTGGTCTAAACAGAGCAAGATAAACTGTATTAGCGAGTTAAACTAAGGTAATATACTGAGAGAAAATTTCGGTTGGTGAGAAGAATGAGAACAATGAGAGCTGAAGAATTAAAAAAAATAACTGTTAGCACCTCCCAAGCTCTGACTAGGACACCAGCAGGCTGCCTTCTGGCTTAACTCAACTAGCCACCTTTCTCCTTATATTATATTACTGCTAAGATTCTTTTTCTGACTGCCTATTTCCTTTTTTTTTTTTTTTAGTTATCATGAATTTAGTTTTAACATAGCACCCCGGTTTCACATGATGTACATTTTCCAAAGTGGGTGATCATTAACCTACTACGTTCTTCACAGATTGTTCAACAAGTGCAAAAAAGAAGCAGTACATTAACTTGAGTCTACAAGTCACGATCCAAATATAGGATACTCTAAAGAATTTATTTATGTTTAAGATCAATATACATAATGTGCCCAATGCTCAGCAAATAAATGAGCCTCTGGCTGAGTAAAATATGAACACACCTAGTTAGCATATGATCATGAAAAGATAGAAGGCATCGAATATGTACTTTGCTGTCACTCATTTTACTGTTAAATGTACCTGTAGTGAAAAAATATACATTTTACTTTCACGGTTAAACTAGACCATCAATTCGTTATCTCTCTTGGCCAATTGCCACAAAGACTAAAATGGCTCTTATTGCCTCTGGCTCACTTGAACATCTCATTTGTGTTGAAGACAAAAAAGAATGGCCGTGCTAAAGAAAAGGGTATACCCAGTTCCCAAGATGAGTGCAGTCAGAGTTCTCACACAAGTTGCCTTAAAACAAAACAAAAACAACACAACTCAGGTGACCCAATCTCCAGACAATGGGGTTATCCCCATCAAGAGTCCCAGCCCCAGGAAAGAACTTCCTGAAGGAGCTTTAGGATCTAATCCTATTGCCCAACAGAGCGCTTTAGGACAGAACTGGTACCCAAAGGTTTCCTACTATAGTCCCCAAATTCCAATCCAATCCCTTTTAAAGTCTCATGTCCTCTGGTCTACTTTCTTTTTTTTCTTCTTCTTTCTTTTTTTTATTTTTCTTTTTT
>VBSM01003151.1:13437037-13455401 GCA_008086735.1 Cheirogaleus medius
GCCTCCCAGAGTGCTAGGATTACAGGCGTGAGCCACCGCGCCCGGCCATTTTTGATATTTTCAAACAGCAATTTCCTATGGTTCAACCCTTAGACAAGTTGCTTTCTTCATAGGATAATTATACTCCTTCTAAAGAAGGTAGCTTCTTTATAAAAAAAGAAGAAAAAAAGAAAAAGCTAGGGAGAGATGGAGTAGGAAGGATGTATGATATACTACAAGCTTTTAATTCATTTTTTAAAATCCTAGTACTAAGAATTTTTCTCACTGCCAGGGGCATCTCTCCAGCACTTTCTGCCACCCCTTAATTTAGTGTTCCTTGTGCATAGTTCAAGGTTTGGTGAGCTCAGCTTCCTTCCTGTAGCGGGCCTGTCCAAAACTGGGGCCTGGGGCCTGGTCGGTAGGGCTAGTGTGAAAGGTTTTCAGATGAAGTTCAATGATACTAAACATGGGTCTGAGGGGTTTCAGTCTTCTCTATAAAACTTTACTTTTCCTTTCTCTTCCTGCATGCTAGAACAATGACCTTCCTCTGGGAGAATCTAGCCAACACTGCATTCTGCACTAGAATATATCCTTACCACAACAATATACTATATAAACTATATAAACCAAAGTAAGATATACTAGAAGTTGGTATTTGGGGATGATTCTGATGATCTTTTTCCTTGTGTAGGAACCTTCTAGATAATGCATACATAGAGCTTCAAGAAGAAATTTTCAAATAAATGCAAAGTCATGATGGTTGTAAAAAAAAATCCAAAGAAGTAATTGTGCTGTTTTCACAAAATAGGATCAGCATCTAATTATGAATAACATCATAAATGTCATCCAAAGATATAGGAAGTGAGTTCTTAGAGTTTCAGTCAAAGCGTTCTTTTGCAGGGGTTAATAACATTGTCTACCATATATTGAAAAAAAAAAATAATTAACCCCCAAGAAAGAACTGCAGGCTGCTTTTAACACGTTGATTGCCACACTAGAAAAAATATTTTCCCTGGGGCCATCGTGTTTTATTAAAACAAAACGATCCTTTCTGATTTGTTATTTATTTATTGTTTTCTGTGCGTGAATGATATGCAACGCAATCCACGTTTTTAGAATTAAATTATCAATATTAATTGTAACAATAAGAACATTAACAAGTAAGATTTTCACAAATGAACTGCAGGGTTTTGCTTCATGAGGCCCTGGGCTCAAAACTAGCCTGAGTCAAATACAACTCATATGGCAATCAATGTGTTAAATACAAACATGGCATTGCCTTCTCTGGCCATTAGATGTCGCTGAAGTAAATGGAGAGAGCACCTGAGCACTTTCTGACTGTAATAGAGCCTGAAGCTCAGTGATCTGTCTAGTTAACAACTTCATAATCCCTGCTTGAAATCCATCTTCAGTTTGGTGGATAAAGGGTCTAGAAACAACAGGCTAATCCTAAAGTTGTTGTTTTTGTTGTTGTTGTTGTTGTTGTTGTTTTTCCTGCAAAGCACATATTCTAAATTCACCAAGAAGAGAGAGCTTTAATAACAGTCTGCCCCCGCTGGAGCAGGCAGGGTTTGCCAGAAGAATATATAACAAGGGACCTTTGCAGCTCCACCAGGCTGCTCTGACCTGAGAACACTTAATGGTAACATTTGCATTCCATTGGCTTTCCCTGTTGCACTGTCCCTCACGAAGCAAATCGATGGCAGATGTCTGTTGGATAACCAGCTGGACAGGGAATTTTTCTCAACCCCCACACTGACTAGCCCCTTTGTCTGAATGTCTCGTTCTCTTAATATGCTTTTCTCCAGACACACACACACACACACACACACACACACACACATACACACACTGCCTGTTTAATGGCACATCAGGTTGGAACTCTTGGAACATTAATGACAATAATCAGAAGTCTTGTTTAACCAGCTGAGCCCTTCCTTCATCATGCTTACACTCCTTTTATTCCTTTTTTTTTTTTCTTGCCTTGGCTCCTGGCTGGCATGCTAGAGTATGGAGAGGTAAATAAATTATGCATGTGCATGTTTTGATAGAATGGTTTCCGGTGGGAAGGGGGGGTGGGTGAGCCCTGTGCACACATGGAATGAGGTGCCCCCCACCTGGTATGCTTTCATGGATCCCCAAGACCACCCTGCCTGAAATCCCTTCTTCACACTTCAGTGCATTTTAGCTCGAGCTCTTTCAGAGATAACCTGGCCTTTTTGTCTTCGTATCTCCCACATCTGGCCCAGGGCCTGGGCCAGAAGAGACTGGCATTACTTAGTGTATTGAGAGAACCAGTAGGAAGGGTAAAATGTTGACAGGCATTAATTGATCTTATTAGTCTCTAGGTCCTTAATAAGGGCCATGGAGTCCAGAGAACTGTTTTCTCTAGACAGGTTCATGTGGAAGAGAGAGGGAGACAGGCTGGGGAACACTGCCCTGGAAATCTGGGGAGCAGCTGAGAACATGGGAGCCTTGGAACCTGGTAGGTCTTCTGAAAGGATTAGGCAGAGGCACAAGCTTGGTCCCCCCACAATTCTGCCTGACACTGTCCCCTGTTGCCCATGTTAGGTGTCTCCATTTCATCAAATATAAAACCAAGTGTCAGCCTGTTGCTTTATACCCCAGTGGACTTTGACCCCATCACAGCTCACAAGGTAAGCAGGATTGGGCCAGGTCAGCATTTGAACTGAAAGCACATAAGATGAGGGACAAAGGTGGTATCCAAGTGGCACCGCTGACTGAGCAGAATACACATGGTCAGTGAATAAACAGAGGCCCCAGCCTGCTCAAATAGAGATGTCAGGTCTGATCAAGATGCTTAACACTTCAGGTCACCTTTGCTGAATTAGACACAGTCATTTCATTCATTCTCTCTCAGGGCATTCATCCCCTCCTGTGGTTTCTCATGCTCAAACCTACATCTTCAGCCCTGACTTCTCTCCTGAGCTCTGGTCCCACATTTCCCACAGCCTGCCAGACATTGCCATTTAGCTATCACACCCCTATTGTCACCTCTAACTTAATATCATCAAACTGACTTCTCCTTCCCCTAACACTTTCTTTCCAGAGTTTTCCATTTTGATACTATCACTGCCCCAGTTACCTCTGCTAGAAATCCAGAACTTGGCTTTGACTCTTCCCCCTTCCCGTTCACCCAGTCAATGTCAGGCCCAGTTGCTTCTCTTTGTTCCTTTTTTTTTTTTTTTGAGACAGAGTCTCACTCTGTTGCCCGGCTAGAGTGCCAGGGTGTCAGCCTAGCTCACAGCAACCTCCAACTCCTGGGCTCAAGCGATCCTCCTGCCTCAGCCTCCCGGGTAGCTGGGACTACAGGCATGCGCCACCATGCTCGGCTAATTTTTTCTATTTTTAGTAGAGACGGGGTCTCCGTTCTTGCTCAGGCTGGTCTCGAACTCCTGACCTCAAGAGATCCTCCTGCCTTGGCCTCCCAGAATGCTAGGATTATAGGCGTGAACCACCACACCCAGCCTGCTTTTTCATTCCTAATGCTCCCACACTGCTCTTTCTTTTTGTCATTGCCCCCCTACCCTAATCTAGGACCTTATCCGCTCATACCTAGGCTATTATAGTAATCTTCTAATTGGCCTCCAGGATTAATTCTAAAACTGATCATAAACATTGAACACTAATATGTACCAGGCACTGTGCTAAGTGATTTGTGTTCGTTATCTCTCTTAATCCCTATTAGGTGGATATTTTACAGATGTGAAAACTGAGTCACTGAAAAGTTCTGTAGCCTGCACGTTCACCCATGCGGTAAATGAGCTGGGATGTGAGCCCAGGTAACTTGTCTCCAGGATCAATCCTTATTTCACTCCCCTCCAGCCCAGCCCATGGGCTTCTGCCAGACTAATTTTCTTCAGATCTGCCTGTGTTACGTCCTTGATTGCCCCTAGAGAATAAAGGCTGAGCCCCTTGGCCCAGCACGTTTCCCTTACCAATTTTACCATCCTTGTTGCACAGAGGCCCTTTATATTAGGAGCTACAAAATCAAATGCCTGCAGGAGAAAGAGGACGTAGGGAAGCCCAGATAGCATACACTCGCCCCCTAAAGAATAAGCTCTCAAATGCATTCTGAGCCATCGTGGCTTTCTAAAGCATTCTGGAGAGCTTAAAACTTCACTGTGTTCACAAAATGTGATTAGCATCTAAATAGGAATAGCAGAAAGGAATAAAGTGAGTCAGTGGAGGCTGTGGCAAGCTCCTCTTTTCCAAAGGGTGGATGCCATTTAGAAATGTAGGCCGTTTTCAAGAGAGCCTAAAATCAGATTTTTATGTAAAATCTCCCAATTTTTCACTGTTCGAAAATAAAAAAATTGTTAAGTACTGGCTGGGCTAAACAAAACACGGTTTTTAATGACCTTTGCTCTACTTAAGCCTTCCATTTCATCAGGATGATCTTCTTAGCCCTCTTTCCAAAGCCCTGAAGACTAAGTGTATTTCACATTCCAGCGTCCAGGCCTTTGTTCATGTAGTTACCCTTGCCTGGAACATCTATCCGCATCTCCTTAACGGTTCAGCTGAGGTTTGCCTCAGTGATGGCTGGATCTTCTAGGTAGCACATTATCTGTTGCTTTTGTTTGATAAATGAGTTGGCTTTTCCCACCTCCAAAGCAGTTATCCTATCTTGATGGATAAAGGCAGATGTTTTGCCTTTGTAGAACCACAATGGGAATGCTCCAGACCACATTGGAGGGGATTCTGTTGCAAGAGAAACTGAGTTAACTAGCAATGTGCTCTGTCAATAATTGCAGATGATGTGTTTTCACTGTCCCACCACCCCTACCTCCAAGGGTATGGTTATTTTGTTCTAAGAACTTTGTGGGTGAATAACCCCCTTTAATTGATGCTGTTAGACTGTGTGCCCTCTAATCCAGCCAATTTCTTTTCCATAGCATTTTTCTCCAAATCCCACCTTTTCCCATCTCAACACCATTGCCCTGCTATCTGTTTCTTATCAAAGCCACGCCCTGAAGTCTTCTCTCTCCTCACCAAACAGAAGGAGTCTCCCCCTTCTGAATGTCCATAGTTCACTCTTGCTATACCTCTCTCATGGCCCATGCCATGTACTTCCTTATATTATAATCTTTTGTGTCCCTTTTGCCCCCCCAGATTGCAAGCTCTTTGCATATGGGAAGTTGTTGGCCTATAAAATAGACAAAAAATTTCAGAAGTTTTGCAGGACTTTGCCTTGAAGGAATATGTAAATGTGTTAGTTCACAGATCAGAAGCTGCCTCGCCTCAGGAGGGCATCTCACAGGTCAGTAGTGATTTGCTGTCTCAGACCTGAAGGCTGTTTGCGCCTGACACCTCTGTAGGACAAGGCTGGGTGTGTGGTCACAGGTTGAGAACTGATCAAAGAATGCCCGCCGGACAGAAACCTGCAGCTAGAGACAATTGGCCTAAGGGACCTGCTTCACTCTTGACTACTTGTCTCAGTCAACAAGAAACTAGGTAAAGAGGCCTAGGCAGCCGGATCACTCAAGGTCAGGAATTCGAAACCAGCCTTAGCAAGAGCGAGACCCCGTCTCTACTAAAAATAGAAAGAAATTAATTGGCCAACTAAAGATATATATAGAAAAAGTTAGCCGGGCATGGTGGCACATGCCTGTAGTCCCAGCTACTCGGGAGGCTGAGGCAGGAGGATAACTTGAGCCCAGGAGTTTGAGGTTGCTGTGAGCTAGGCTGACGCCATGGCACTCTAGCCCAGGCAACACAGTAAGACTCTGTCTCAAAAAAAAAAAAAAAAAAAAAAAAAAAAACTAGGTAAAGAAATATACAGCTTCTATATTTCTGTTTAGCCTTTCTCCTAAGTGATCATTTTATCTTAGGACTTAGAAGATTATCTTAGAACAATTTTGTAACTGTTTGCTCACGTAAATAGAGTTAATTAAGGGATCTCTAGAAGCTTTTGGGGAGACTTAAAACCTAAACAAAGTACCTGTTATTATGTAAATCTGTTACCATTGGCAACTGATTTCTGCACCAATAAATACTGTTGCGGGCCTTCACTCAAGACCTCACAGCTCACAGGAATGCTGGAGGACCACCTCCTGACTCTCCCATCTTTAAAACTCCACTTTCGTCTCTGTGTCTCTTTATTATTTCTCTGTTCTCTATTTTCTATTATTTCCATATCTCTTACGACAACCCTGCCAAGGGACCTGATTTTGCTGGGAGCGTAGCTAACTCCCCACAGGAAGTATGTCTTACACATTTGTATATCCCCATGACACACAGCCTCATGGAGCAGGCACCTGATACTCATTAAAAAATGAATGAAGTTCAGGGCCAGCTTAGGAGATCTCACTGTCCGCGAATACAGAATTGAACCTTAGCTACCACTGAGTGAACCCCAAATCCGTGTGGTTGTACCTACCCAAGCTGAACATAAGAACACCCAAGCCTGCCCCCTCCCCAGCCTGCTGCCCTAGGAAATCCTCTACTTATCCTCTGTCTAAAACTGCCTATGCACTTTGCTCTGAGAATGCACTGTCTTCCACCTCCTACCCTACAGGCAGGCTCTATGCATCTCGGTGCAAATAGCTGTTAACATTTCAAGATAGGCAAATGTACTTAAAAGGATGGAGAGAAAAAACCTTGACACCGTTTTGATTTACACACCCTCTTCATTCCAGCCTCCCAGTGCTTTGTGTGGTGCCTGGAAGTGCTTGACAAATCATAGCACCATCAAAGTTAAGCGGTTGTTGCTCAGTATTCCAGGGGGATTGGTTCCAGTACAACCCCTGCCTCCTGCACAGATACCAAAATCTACTCATGCTCGGGCCCACAGTAGGCCCTGCAGAACCTATGTATACAAAAAGTCAGACCTCCATATATGTGAGTTTCATATCCCAAGTTTGGTTGTGGATAGGGAACCCACACATATGGAGGGCTGACTGCATTTATTGAAAAACATCCACATATAAGTGGACCAGTGCAATTCAAACCTGTGTTGTTCTAAGGTCAACTGTATTTGTTAGTTGGTTGCTTTCCATAAATGTGACCACATCTAAATGAATGTGTGTAAATCTTTGCTCTACTTTGGTGGGGAGGCTTTTCTCAGGGAAGAGGATGAGGACAAACTATGTCAAGGGAAGTGATGACAGGAAAGCCTTCCCTGGGATTAAAAAATTATAATAATAATAACTATCATTTATTGGCCATTTAATATGCACAAGGCAGTTTCGTATCCCATTTAATCTTCTTTATTGACCCTATGAAATAAGTACTATTATTATTCCAATTTTATAGATAAGTAAACAAGGCACAGAGGGTAAGTCACTTGCCCAATACTCACATAGCTAGTAAGTGGTGGGGCTGGGATGTGAACCTAGGTCTTTCCTTGCTCAGGCCCTTCCTTTATCCACCAAAAGTACAGGGGCTCATTCCTAGAGGCTTATCTTAATCTGTTCAGGCTGCTAGAACAAAATACCATAAACTAAGAAATACCATAAACAACAGAAATTTCTTTCTCACAGTTCTGGAGGCTGGGAAGTCCAAGATCAATGCAGATTTGGTATCTAGCGAGGGCCCGCTTCCTGGTTCATAGATGGTACCTTCTCACTGTAACCTCGCAGGATGGAAAGGGAAAGCTAGGTCTCTGGGGTCTCTTTTGTAAGGAATCTAATCCTATTCATGAGGGCTCTGCCCTCATGACCTAATCACCTTCCAAAGGCCCTGCCTCCTAAAACCATCACCTTGCGGGTCAGGATTTCAACAGAAGAATTTGGGGAAGGCACAAACATTCAGACTATAATAAGCCTGGCTTTGGCCAGGGAATGGTTTACTCAAGTTAGAGAGAAAAAAACATCTTTGGAAAACTAGACTGTCCAGGGGCTCTCTTTAGTCCCTGGCAGCCTAGCAACGGAAGGCTGTATTCGTGGCTTTGACTCAGATTGTAATAGAGCATCGAGCCACAGGCATAGACCATTCAGCAGCCATGGACCTTTGGCCAGCCATGAGCTGATCACAGCTGCTCAGAGGGACTGGGAGGAAAGCCCCACTGGCTCTCTCAGCCCCTTGGAGAGCAGGAGCAAAACCCCAGGAGGGGAGAGTAAATTGTTGTCATCACCCCTGCTAGGAGATGTTAACAGAGTTTCGGGTTTTCTGCCTACCTACTTTAACATTTCTTGGTTGGCATAGCATCTGTCCTCAGTAGGAATACAGCTCTATTTTTCTAACAGAGCCAAATTACCTGTATGAAAGTATAAATACCGCTGGGTTCTGAGCTCTCAGGGAAGTAGGAAAGGATAGGAACCTTACCTTTAGTTAGTTGCATTTTCAACTCCCTGCTGTCATCTTACTTTTAGGTCTGGCCCCTTCTGTCTAAGTGAGTAGCATTGCCTTGGCAGTCAGGAAAAAAGGATGCTTTTCAAATCCAGGTAGGCAAGGTGGCCTTGTTTGAGCATTATTATTAAAGCAAAGGAAAAGGAACGTTCTCCCCTTTGTTTTCTCCAAAGGTAAAGAGTGCCCTAGATACTTTAGGGATGGCAGTTGTTGATCATGGCAACAAGGCTGTCCCTAGAGGGTAGGCAAGGAGGGAGTAGGGAGGAGCCTTCCTAATTCCACTGAACCTAAAATCACTCTGCCCTTTCCTTCTGACCTGAGCTGGCGTATTCCTTTGAAGAGATAAAGGTGTCGGAATCAAAATGGGCTCCCTGTGCTAAGCAGGCTTCTCTGAGCTCCAGCTAAACAGTAACAGCAGCTAAGACAGGAGCTTCCCGCTCTCCTTCCCCCCTCAGAGTGGGAGTGAAGAGAGAGGTAGGAAAGAGGGAAAGGAAGGTCCCAGAAAAGGCCTGCTGTCAACCAGGAAAGACCCGCAGCCAGCTGTGAGCATTCATAGGCGGCGCCTGCTGTCAGGAGAGTATGAAGACAGGAGGTGGCTGACCCCTCTTCTGGCTTCCAGACAGCTTTGGAGACCAAGCACCAATTTTTGCCTCCTTTTTTGCACATAGCTGTCACTTGTGTTTTTTTTTTGTTTTGTTTTTGTTTTTGATGGCTGTGTTGCCTTAAGGCTATAAAGGGCAGACTAGCTCGATGGATAACAATGTGGCCTTTGGATCCCAGCCTCAACCCTGACTCCCAAGTGATCTTGGGTGTACCACATAACCCCTCTGAGCCTCATCTTCCTCATCTGTAAAACATGGAGATAAGAATAGTGCCTACCTCATATACCTGCAGAGAAGACTGAATTTGGTTCATGCAGATACAGAGCTGGTACATAATAAATACTCTTGATAACACCTGAGGTGCTATGTTTATTATCCTTCAAGCATCTCTTCAGAATCTATGCATGGCATGGAAGGCCTGATCAGAACTATAAAAGCCTGTCCTGGTGTGTTTCTATGTTTCCTATGATTGCTATAAACACACCAGTAAGCCGAGGTCACAGAACCTCCATAGACCCTCGATCTCTAGATCTCTATGGCTAACAATGAGCAGGGGCGGGAGGGAGAGTTAATTATTCTTTGGTTTGGTTAGTTCAACAGGCATTTCCTGAGAGGCTGCCATGTGCAAGCACTGCACACATCTGTATAGTCCCAGCCTTCTGGAAATAGTCATTTTCCAAATCTTTTCCCTCACCCTTCCTACCCAATCTCACCCCCAGTCAAGGTGACTAAAAGTTGGCCGCCACTGCCCTGCATGCTGCTCCTGTGGCCTCAGCGTGCTCTGCTCACTTGCATCTCAATTGCTTTCTCCCGTTGGGCCCAGCTGCACTTTTGGATTCCCCACCCCCACCCCCCAATAGTTCACACAGAAACTGTTTCTCTTCTCTCTGTCCGAGCTGAATACTAACCTGCTGTTGTTTGCTCGCTTCCCCCACCACGATCGATGGATCGCAGGCTCTCTGAGCAGCTAGTCATCCCTCTGGCCTGCTGCTGAGATGGGAGGCATTCACTCTGGAGGGGATCAAGTGCCATGCCGAGAGGCAGCTGCCTACACCCCCTTGTGCGAACATCCGTGTTGCAGAGGCCGGGTGCTTCCCAGCTGTACTGGCTATGCCAAGAGAAACATGGGTCATGTGGTTCATGGGCCATAAAGGTCCTTTTACTCCACTACGATTGGCTTATTTTGTTTGATTATTGGGGATTTGCCAAAAGACAAAAGCCTTCTAACCACAACTACTTTCCATGCATGTATGTCCTCAGATGCTTTGGGAATTGGACAGCTTGGTCTTCAGGTTGTGTCCTCCACATCCACAGAAGATACAAGCTATTTGCAAGTAACCAGAGAAAGGTTCTGAGTTCCTATGTGCTCCAGCTGGAAGGCTCTTTTCTTTTTTCTACTAATTTTTTTCCTTTTCTTTCTTTGGTTTCTCCTTTTTAATGCTCATTTTAAATGAAGTATTCTATCTTTCGAGTAGATAACACATGTACACTGTGCAAAATCCAAAAGGTGCAACAAGTATACACTGAAAAGTAAGTCTCCACAACCACTGTCCCTTAGCCACCCAGTTCTCCCCTGAGGCAACACTGTTGTTAGCAGTTTCTTACCTCTATCTTTCCAAAGATGGTCTGTGCAAAGATCCATCTGTTTTTAGGTAATCAGCAGTATATTGCATATATTCTTCTGCACCCTGGTTTTTTTCACCAAAAAATGTATCTTGGAGATGATCCCATATCAGTCCAGTTAGAGCTGCCACATATTTTTTAATTGTGACACAGTATTCTATAGTATGATATGCTATTTCTCTAACTCGTCCCCTATTGTGGGCATTTAGATGATTTCCAGTCTTTTGCTATTAGTAACAATGTGGTAACAAATTATCCTTGTAACATATTTTTCATGGATATGCAAATATATCTGTAGAATAAATTCCTAGAATTTTTGCTTTGGTCAAAGGGTATATGTGTTTTACATCTTTATAAATATTGTTTAATTATTTTAGTACTCATGGAAAGAATGAATAACCAAATTGTTGTGTCCATTGGAAGGCCTCTGTGGAATGTATCACGGAAACAATCAAGTGATTTGTTTTTAAGTATTTGTTCTTTATTTTTATCTACAGGAAGTTTGCTCTTTCTTTCCTTCAGTGTGTATTAAGCACCTATACTGTGTGCCAGACATCTCGGTGAGCTCTGGGGGTAAAACCATAAACACAGCAAATGTGGTTGCTGCCCTCCTAGTGGTTACGTCTGGGAGATGGAGCGGTTGTGGGCGGGAATACATGTGAAAGAAATAATTACACACCAAATCGTTACAAACTGTGTTAAGTGCCATGAAGGAAAAGTACAGTGTGATCAAAAGTATCCAACAGGCTCCTCACTTAGTGGGGGAGACCTGAGGAGACTTCCCTGGGGCCGTGATGTTTATTCTGATCAATAAGACAGACGTAGCAAGGCAGAGGAAATGGCAGGGTTGACCTCCTCAAGGCAGGAAAAAGCACGGAGTTGGGCCAGCAGCTTGGATTATTGGATCTGGAAAGGGGCTTCAGGGTCATTTAGTTTCAGTCTCCTCACTTGACACGTGAGGAAACTAAAGTTCAAGGAGCTAAACCACTTGGCGGAAGTAATACAGGTGATGACAGAGCCAGGCCTGGCTCTCCTGATTTTTTCAGATGCCAGGCTACAGAATCCATTGTGTTCATCCTGGGAGCTGTGGGTCTTGACTAGACAGCTAAGGGATAGTTGCCTGGGTTTGTGTAGAAGGAGGATTTAAGTTCAGGTCCTTGTGACTAGTCTGGCATATTTCATTTCTCTTTACTAATAAGATAGAGTTTGGGCAAATGGCTATCTAGTATTCCAGTGTAGTGGGTTGGTCTGGTCTTCAGCATACTTGTCTCTTTTATAAGTTCAGATAATGATAACAATAACACTAGTAATTGTGAATCAGCCAGGTGTCGTGGCACGCACCTGTACTCCCAGCTATTCGGGAGGCTGACTCACTTGAGCCCAGGAGTTTGAGGTTGCTGTGAGCTAGGCTGACGTCATGGCACTCTAGCCTGGGCAACAGAGGAAGACTCTATCTCTAAAATAAGTAAATAAATAGATAAATAAATAAATAAAGTGCTTACTTATATAGTGCTTGCTATATGTGAAACACAGTTCTAAGCACTTTACCTGTATAACTCATTTAATCTTGACAATAATCGTATAAGGTAGGTGTTACTATTACCCTATTTTACAGATGTGCAAATTGAGGCTCCAAAAGGTTAAGGCACTTACTGAAGGTCACAGAGCTAGTTATTGGCAAAGGGGGAACTCAGTCCAAGCAGTGTGACTTCAGAGTCTACATGCTTTGTTCCCCAGGCACTCTGAGTGTCAGCAGCAGGCTGATGGACTTAGGTCTGAGCCCGGAGCTGCCGCCATGGAAGGCCCACAGCAGTGGTTCTCAGCCCTGGCTGCCTGTCACGATCATCCAGGGAGCTTATAAAAAGTGCTGATGTCCAGGCCTCACCTAGGTCAGTTAAATTGCAACCTCTATGGTTGGATCCCAATCATTGATGGTTTTTAAAAGCTTCCTTGGTTAGTCTAATATGCAGCTGAGGGGTAAGAAGACTGGGATCTAGCCTTCATCTTCCTTCGTCCTTTGGGAGAAGCCAGCAATCTGTGCTTGCCTTTGTGTTCTGGACACCCAATTAATATGATACTTGTAGAGGCACTTATCTATACCATACCACAAGCTCCAGTCTTTGCATAAAGAAGCCATTCAGTATACATGCCGTGGCAGCCACATCCACCAATAATGTTTAGTAATAAGTATGTAAAATGCTAAGCTAGTATTTTCAGTCCTGAACATCAGGAGGCCGTGTAGCCTAGTGGGGTGGAGCTTGGCTCTGAGTCCAACAGACCCAGATTCAAGTTGGTGCTTTCTCTCATGGTCTACAACTTTGGAGACTGGTGTTTATCCTTTCACAGACTCTATTTTGTCATCTATAAAATTGGGCTAATAAGATAATACTACCTCTTTCATGCAGCTTTTGTGAGGATTAAATGAGATGGTACATAGAAAGCACTCAGTGCGATGCCTGACATCTATCACTCAGTCAGCATTGGCCATTTCTTTATTTCGTGGCCATCCTCGTGGCTTATGTGAGGCTGCTCACAGGCAAACAGCTGTATTGGAAAAAGCTACTAGTGACACTGCCATTGAGAGGAAAGTGATTTGACATTGAATGAGTACATGGTATATGCAATGAAAGGAAGTAGACCCTGAAAAGCTAGAGTGATGAGGAAGGCCCTGTGCCTGCTCCCATGACCTTGCTGGCGGGGAGGGGGCATGAAGACTTGCACTCGCTTAACTCATACAAGGTAGAGTGTGTCACAGCAGAGGCCTAAACAAAAAGCTAAGGGAGCACAAGATAGGGAGAGAGCCCGATTCAAACAAAGATGCTGGGAGACAGTTATAACATAATCAAGAAAATGTAAACACTGACTAGATATATGATATTAAGGAATTATAAATTTTAGTCATGATAATGTTATATATTTATATATTTTAAAGATACATAGTTTAGAGAAACAATTATAATAATTATTAATAATAATCTGTAAGTCAGATGAATTGAAATGATGTCTTGTGAGGATAGAGATGAAAAAAGATTGGCCATGTATTGCTAATTGTTGAAGCTGGGTGATGGAGCTTTGTGTTCATTTTACTATCCTCTCTACTTTTGTTTTGTTTTGTTTTTGTTTTTTGAGACAGAGTCTCACTGTGTCGCCCAGGCTAGAGTGCCGTGGCGTCAGCCTAGCTCACAGCAACCTCAAACTCCTGGGCTCAAGCAATCCTCCTGCCTCAGCCTCCCGAGTAGCTGGGACTACAGGCATGCGCCACCATGCCCGGCTAATTTTTTCTATATATGTTTTAAGTTGGCCAATTAATTTCTTTCTGTTTTTAGTAGAGACAGGGTCTCACTCTTGTTCAGGCTGGTTTGAAACTCCTGACCTTGAGCGATCCGCCCGCCTCGGCCTCCCAGAGTGCTGGGATTACAGGCGTGAGCCACCGCACCCGGCCAGGGTATACTTTAAAATAACTAAAAGAGTGGAATTGGAATGTTCCTAACAGAAATAAATGATAAATGCCTGAGGTGATAGATGCCCCAATTACCCTGATTTGATTAATTTACATTGTATGCCTGTATACCTATATGGTATATCACATGTACCATATAAATATATACACATGTACCACATAAATATGTACCATAATAATTAAAAATAAAAATTTAAAAATGCCTTCACAGCAACATCTACACTGGTGTTTGACCAAATATCTGGGTACTGTGGCCTAACTAAGTTGACACATGAAATTAATCATCACAGGGTGGTAGTGGGAAATGATACTGGGACAACAGGTAGGGAGGGGCCAAGGTGTAAAGGGCTTTGAATTCTGTTAGATTTTTCTTTAGAAAACTTCTTTGGAAAACTTTTCTTCTCGAAATATTCTCTTTGGAAAGTTGG
The DNA here is from genome assembly GCA_008086735.1 of Cheirogaleus medius. Classification (NCBI taxonomy): domain Eukaryota; kingdom Metazoa; phylum Chordata; class Mammalia; order Primates; family Cheirogaleidae; genus Cheirogaleus; species Cheirogaleus medius. Next base: position 13,451,440 of record VBSM01003151.1, read on the forward strand.
GAATTACTGAAAGTTTGTGAGCAAAACATTGGCAGCTTCTGATGAGTTTGGAAGGGTACCTGGCTGCAATGTGGAGACTGAATTGGAGAGATCAGGGGATGGGTAAGGAAACTGGCCCTTGCTTAAGAGAGATGATGGCAAGGTACTGGCAGTGGACCCGAAAAGTATCTGACGCATAGACTATAATGCAGGCAGTAGCAGGAGATTAGACTGAGAAATAGGCAGAGGCCAGGTCATCGAGAGCCTGGTAAGCCAGATTAAAGAGTCTGGACTTTATCCCAAGGGCAGTGGGGACCCACTGAAGAGCTGAAGTCAAGGGAGTAACCCGAACACATCAGCTGTCTGCCGTATGGGGAATAAGGCAGGTAGACCAGCTATGAGCGGTTGTAGTAGTGGAAGTAAATGATGGTGGTGGCTTGGACTTAGAGTAGGATGAGGATAGTAGAAAGAGAGAAAAGTGGGAAGATTTAGGACATTTGGAGTCACCTGAACTAGGCTGGTGGTTGAATATGGTTGTAGAAAGAGACAGAGAAAACTTAAGCAGGGACTTAGGTTTTTGGACCAAGCAGTAGATTGATTGCAGTAGCATTTGCTGACATGAGGAATACTAGAGGACAGTCAGGATTGGAGTGGAGTATAATCAAGAGTTCTGATTGGTGCTTGAGCCCAGGAGTTTGAGGTTGCTGTGAGCGAGGCTGATGCCACGGCACTCTAGCCCGGGCAACAGAGCGAGACTCTGTCTCAAAAAAAAAAAAAAAGAGTTCTGATTGGGACATATAAAGTTTGAGACGTTTGTTAGACTTCTGAGTTGGTTACATGGTCCTGTGGCTCAGAGGAGAGATAGAGGCTGGAGATAGGAATTTGGAAATCATCAGGCAGAGGAGAGCAGAAAGAAGGCCAGTGCAGTTGAAGTGTAGCACATGAGCAAAAGAGTGACCCAAGACAAAGTTGGAAAAGTGGGCAAGGCAGATCACATGGGGCCTCGTAGCCTACAAGTAGTGTCCTGGAGCCCATTGCTACTGGCTTAGGGGAACTGACTGTTAAATTCCAGGAAATTTGGGAGCAAAGTGACTTCACATTTGGTAGCTTGAAATCAGACATGATGGGAATATTTAAACTGTTGGAATTGGTAAATGCTATAACTTAGAGCTTTTTAAATATTCCCCCAGAGAAGCAGGTGTTAAACATTTAGTACCATTTTACCACCACAGCTTATAGGCTCCAGTAAGAAATTTATATTTTGTTTTGTTTTTTTGCTTTTTTTTGTTTGTTTGTTTTTTTAGACAGAGTCTCACTCTGTTGCCCTGGCTAGAGTGCCGTGGCGTCAGCCTAGCTCACAGCAACCTCAAACTCCTGGGCTCAAGTGATCCTCCTGCCTCAGCCTCCCGAGTAGCTGGGACTACAGGCATGCGCCACCATGCCCGGCTAATTTTTTCTATATATTTTTAGTTGGCCAATTAATTTCTTTCTATTTTTAGTAGAGACGGGGGTCTCGTTCTTGCTCAGGCTGGTTTCGAACTCCTGACCTTGAGCGATCCTCCCGCCTCAGCCTCCCAGAGTGCTAGGATTACAAGCGTGAGCCACCACGCCTGGCCAGAAATTTATATTTTATTCTCAGTATGTTGTTAAGTCATTAAAATATTTTAAGTAGGTGAGTAAAAGGATCTGAATTTTTTAAATCACTGTAGAGAATGGACTATTAGAGGGAGCAGGCAAGGAGACCACTAAGGAAGCTGCTGCGACGATCCTCCTGGGCAGTGGACCTGGCAGTGGAGGTGGAGTGAAGTAAAGAAACTGCTAAATTGTTAAGGTGCTAAGACTGAATACAGATAGCCCTTGATCGGTCACAAGTTGATTACATTAATTAATTTACCTATATATAACTCATGTAACTTAGTGTCTTTTTGTTTTTTTGTTTTTTGTTTTTTTTGAGACAGAGTCTCACTTTGTTGTCCAGGCTAGAGTGAGTGCCGTGGCGTCAGCCTAGCTCACAGCAACCTCAAACTCCTGGGCTCAAGCGATCCCACTGCCTCAGCCTCCCGAGTAGCTGGGACTACAGGCATGCGCCACCATGCCCGGCTCATTTTTTCTATATATATTTTTTCAGTTGGTCAATTAATTTTTTTCTATTTTTAGTAGAGACGGGGTCTCGCTCAGGCTGGTTTCGAACTCCTGACCTTGAGCTCCTGAACGCCCGCCTTGGCCTCCCAGAGTGCTAGGATTACAGGCGTGAGCCACCGCGCCCGGCCTTGTCTTTTTGTTTTAGTTGTGGTCAGCGGTACCAGGTTGCAGAATGATTACCTTGACTCATGACTCAGGGATTTTTGAGTTCTTACCAGAAACTGGCAGAAGATAAATCAAATAATATTATTTCACAGCAGAATAAGAAGGTTACTTTCCTGCATGGGCATAATTTCCTTTTTTCAATATTTCAGTCTTATGGTAGCAGGAAGAACTTGAAGTCTTGTGATTAGGCAGATTTTTTTCTAAGAGAAAAGGAGCTTTAATAGCTCTTTGACAACAGTTCTTTACAGATGGAAGATATAAGAAGGAAAGGAGGCAGGGTCTGAACAGTGCTGAGGGAAACACTTTAAATTAAGACATTCACCTGACCCCTGACCATTTTGGCTACTGTAACTCCAGGCTGGGAGACTCGGCTTGTCCATTTCATGCTCTGTTTCTCATACTCTGGTCTGTGTTTGCTTGTTACTGCACCTCAAAGGCCTAACCCAAAAGTTTCACCCTTCACCTTGACGGAGAATTCTATATTTAAAGCATAGAAAATTGATCCTTTAGCTCACGCCTGTAATCCTAGCACTCTGGGAGGCTGAGGCGGGAAAATTTAACGAGGCCAGGAGTTCAAGACCAGCCTGAGCAAGAGCAAGACCCCGTCTCGACAAAAAAAATGGAAAAATTAACCAGGCATCATGGCACACACCTGTAGTCCCAGTGACTGAGGAGGTGGAGGCAGGAGGATTGCTTGAACCTAGAAGTTTGAGGTTGCTGTGAGCTGTGATGATGCCACTACACTCTAGCCCAGACAACAGAGGGAGACCTTGTCTCAAAAAAAAAAAAGGAAAGAAAATTGATCCTTCAGTCTGGATTAATGAGGACAGATACAACAATCATTAATATAAAATAAAGAATTATGAAACCTCATTAATTTGCATGCCACTAACCTAAAATTCTAATAACCCAGGGCTTAGTAAGCAAAGTAATCATATAAACAGCATGATCATAGGGATATTTAAACTCTTTACTAAAAAAAAAAAAAAGTTGCTTTTAAAGCCTACCGAAATACCTATTTACTACTAATAATGGCCAACATTATTAAACACTTATGCTCCTGGCACTCTTAATTGTCTCATTTAATTTTCACAGCAACTCTAAGAGGTAGGTATTATCATCCTCATTTTTGAAATGAGGAAATTGAAGCTCAGAGAAATTAAGGAACTTAAGATCAAATAGCTAGTGAGTAGAAGAGACAAAAGTTCCAATCCAGGTCTGTGTGATGCTAAAGCCCACATGCAGAACATTTGTGCTCTACTTAGGCTCCTACAAACCACTCAATTATGCATGAAAGTAGAGCCTGAAAACTGTCTCTACTAGGTTGTCCTTCATTCATCTAGTTTCAGTCATATATAATAAAATGGAATGTCTTTCCAAAATTTCATAATTGAAATTGCACTAATTTAGACCAACTCCCCGATACACATCCCCACTAGTTGGAATTAGTGACATTTAACCGTATGGTCTATTGAATGTCCTTAGGGGGAGGGCAGTCACAAGAGAAGCTCAAGTCTAATTTAGACAAGGTGATTACTGTCATTGCAGCAACAGTTAGTGGGGTGGGTTAGGTAGCTGTCAGGTGCAGCACAAGTTGTGGGGTTTTTTTTGTTTGTTTTTTTGAGACACAGTCTCACTCTGTTGCCCGTGCTAGAGTGCCGTGGCATCAGCCTAGC
>VBSM01003151.1:13461858-13472435 GCA_008086735.1 Cheirogaleus medius
AAAAAAAAAAAACAAATTTACCCAGTGTGAATAGTTCATGTTTATTACTCTTTATTTTCCTTGAAACAAAGAACTTTTCAAAAAGTTATGAAAGCTGCAAAACAATTTTTACTTTATATTTTACTAAATCTAAAATCCTGACCTTAGGTTATTTACATCATAGTAATATCTTCTGTGTATTATACAAGTATTTTGAAATAGATAGCTAAGCTCTTGCTACTGTCACACACAAGAATGTTTTCTGAGCTGCAGTTTTGATTTTTTTTTCAATAAATTAAGTGGGCAAAAGAATATGCCTCATTTTTCTAATTTCAGAACAACTCTAAAACTCTAGTTCTGTTTCTAAAATAAACTTACAGCTATTTTCATTTTCTTAGAGGTATGAAGGCCTTTCTGCTTTATGGCTGGCAGTGAGCGCCACACTGAACTAAATACTTTAGGAAGATTATAAAGAAGTGTGATGCAGTATTGACCTAGGAGTAACTTACGGTTTTAAGGAATGAAACATACCTACATACATGAAATGACTATGATTATAAAGCAAACACAAGCAAAGGCATGATAATGTAGTATCAACTGTTTACAAGATTGCCAAGGAGCTCAATGTATACTTACTGAATAAAGGATTAAAGGGATCATCATGGGAGAGAGGGATTAGTACAAGCAGGGGTTTGGGGAAGTAGTGAGTCTTGAACTAAGTTTTGAAGGAAGTGAGGGGATGGGATACTAATTGGTCAAGAACAGGTTGGAAGACATTGCAGGTTGAAGGCAGGGCATGTGCAGCGTCACAGATGGAAGCGAGCAAAAGATGTTTGGGATGATGTGAGATGGGCTTTGTGTGTTTATTCAACAGCTGCTAGGTGCTACAGACACAGTGGCACAAAGGACAGATAAAGTCCTCACCCTCAAGGAGCTTATGATCTAGTGAGGGTGGCAGTCAACAAACAAACTAATCAATAAGTTAGGTAAGTATACACTGTAATGTTATGAGGGTGCTTATAAACAGGGTGCTTCATTAGAGAATTATGTGGGGGTGAGGGGAATATTTTAGATCAGGGAGCCAGGGAAGGCCACTCTGAGAGGTGACATTCGAGATGAAACCTGAAGGAAGAACATAATGAGCCAAGCCATGCAAAGAACTAGGTGGAAGAACAAGTGCAGAAGTCTGGTAGCGAGTGAGCGAGTGGGATGATATGAGTTTGGAGAGAGCCAGCTCTTACGTGGCCTTGTGGGCCAGAACAAGAAGTTAGATTTTATTCTAAATGCAATGGGAAGGTATTGAAAGTTTTGAAGCAAAAAAGACAATGAACTCTGACTTTCATTTTTAAAAGATTACTGTGGTTGCTGTGTGGAGAATGGATTGGAGAGAAGTAAGACTGTGAATGGGAAAACCAGTTAAGAGGAATACCAGAAATCTAAGCAAGAAAGGATGGCATTGACTAGAATGGTGGCAATAAAGATGGAGAGGACATCAAGACATTTTGGAGGTGGATTCAGGATTTGCTGAGCAATTGAATATAGGAAGTAAAAGGAAGAAATCAAGGATGGCATCTAGGTTTTTGGCTTTTGATTTGAGTAACAAGGTAGGTGATGTTGCTGATGTGGGGTAGACTGGAGAGGGCCAGAGTGTTGTGGGAGAAGGAATTAAAAGTTCTGATTTAGACATGTTCAATTCCAACCACCCATGAGACATCCAAGTAAAGAAGTGAAGTAGACAGTTGGCTGGAGCACAGGCTGTCCATGTGATTGTCCAAACCAGTCATGGTAGACAGAATAATGGCACCTCAAAGGTGTCCACACCCTAGTCCCCAGAACCTGTGAATACATTGCCTTACATGACAAAAGAGACTTTGCAGATGTGATTACTGTTACAGAGTTGAGATGGAGAGATTATCCTGGATTATCCGGGTAGGCCCATTCTAATCACAGGAGTCATTAAAAGTGGAAAAGGAAGACAGAAGAGTAGGTGGGAGAGATACAAAGATGGAAGAAGGGGCAGGAGAAATGAGGCCTGAGAAGGACTTGACTTGCCATTGCTGGCTCCGAAGACAAAGATGCCCAGGGGCCAAAGAATGGAGGTGGCCTCTAGAAGCTGAGAATGAGACTCAGCTGACAGCCAGCAAGGAAAGGGGACCTCAGTCTTACACTACAAGGAACTGGATTTAGCCAACAACCTGAACAAGCAAGGAAACCGAGTCTCCCCTAGAGCCTCCAGGAAGGAATGTGGCCCTGCCAACACCTTGATTTTGGCCCAGTGAGACCTACATCCAACTTGTGACCTACAGAACTATAAGATGATAAATTTTCATTATTATTTAAGCCACTGAGTTTGTGGTAATTTGTTATAGCAGCAATGGGAAATTCATATACCAGAACACCACTGATAATTATTTCAGGATAATAGGGACGAGTCTGGAGTTCAGGGAAGAGTGATTACTAGAGATAGAAATTTGGGTGTCATCAGCAGAGAGATGGCATTTAAAGCCAAGGGACTGAATAAGACCACCAAAGGAATGAATGGGAAGAAACTTCTAGGGAAGGGGGAAGCAACAAAAATAACATTGAGGAGATGGTGGCTAAAGAAAGGCCTCAAGATGGGACTTGAACCCAGGCATGCTGACTTGAAGCCCTGGTACAAGCCACTATAATACATGTGCTTCTAATCTAATCACAAATACACTAAGGAGGGAAAAAACAAGTGTAACAACAATAGAAGATTGGAGAAAGAAGGGCTAGAAATAGGGAAAGTAGTCTAGTAGTAGAAACCAAAAATACATTCTTCAGTAATTTGCACCTCTCCCTTTTGTTGTTGTTGCTAGCTGAAAATAAAAATAACATCCAAAGCTAGTTGATATAATAGGTGCATTTGACAGCTGTTACTTATGCACTAAAATATTGCAATGGGATGACAGAAACAGGGGTGTGTGCTTGACATAAAGGAAAGTACATACAGCTGGAGTAGTCATCAGAAAATGAATACAACATATTAGGTCCTGAAATAAATATTTTTTGCTCACATTTCTAAAAGGAACCTTGAAATAAAATTTCAGGTATATGTTATGTTTCCTTTGAAATCAGAAGTTGTTATATATCTTTATCAAATATGAATCTCTGATCCATCTTCGATAGTCTCACCTGGGGATCCTGGGTGCTATGCCAAACTTCCTGAAAAAAATATATGTATACACACACACATATATAAATTTTTCCCATAAAGTGATTTAGTCTTATACAGATTAAAGTTTGAGATCAACAGAGCAAAATATATATGTACAGGTTTTGAAGATAGTCACAGCTTTGAAAATTTATTAAAGTGTATCAAATATTTCTAATATGGCTTTTTAAAATGGAGTTAAATTTATATATGTATAATTGCAATGAAATGGTACGAAACCACTTCCATTTTCCTTCCTACACGTGTATATAAAAATAAAAACATTTGATCTAAAAAAGAAAAGCAAAGTCTCAAGATGTGGAGGAACTGGAACTCTCATAGCCTGCTGTTGGGAACATAAAATGGTGCAATCACTCTGGAAAAAACGTTGGCAGTTCCTCAAATGGAGAGTTACCATATGCCCCAACAATTCCACTCCTAAGTATATATCTCAGAAATGAAAACATATGTCCACACAAAAACTTGTATACTGTCATTCATAATAGGCAAAATGTGGAAATGATCCAAATGTCCACCAACTGATGAGTAGATAAATGAAATGTGGCATATCTATACAATGGAATACTACTTAGCAATAGAAAGGAATTAACTATTGATATATACAGTAACATGGATGAATCTCAAAAAATAATATGCCAAGTGAGAGAAACCAGACCAAAAAAAAAGGGGGGGGGTTTGCATACTGTATGATTCCATTTGTAGAAAATTCTAGGAAATGCAAACTAATCTATAGTGACAAAAAGTAGATCAAAGGTTGCTTGGTGATGGAGAGATGACAAAAAAGGGACACAAGAAAATCTAGGATGGTGATGGATACATTCATTATCTTAATTGTGATGATGGTTTCACAGGTGTATACACATGAAAAAAGCATATCAAATTGTATACTCTATATACAGTTTTATTGTATGATGATTATACCTCAATAAGACTGTTTTGTTTGAAGCAGTTACCCCAGGGCTGGAATCCATCAACTGCATTCTAAGCCTGCCAGAAATATTAATAAAATCCTTCCAAGTATTGGGAGGAGGGGAAGAAAAAGGGGCTTCAAATGCTAAGCTGAGGAGTTCAGGTTTGATCCAATAAGCAAAGGGGAGTCACTAGTTTCTTGTGCAACATAGAGGATGTGATGAAAACTGAACATGAGCAACACTGTTCCAGGAGCTGGAGCAGTGAGAGACTAGACACAGAAAGATTGGCCCACAAATGAAGAGCATTGTTTTCTCCTCAGTAATTATACGACAAACACAACCGTGATGTTATAACTTCCATACTGGAAATGTAAGCCAGGTCTGAAAACCGAGAGTGCTTTTTCTGGGTGCCTCTTAGGGAAACAAATCCTGCTTAAATGGTCTCTGACGTGGTTACCAAATTATAGGTAGGGTCCTTCTGGGACAGAGAACTGGCTTACCACCATACTTAAGCAGGGTTGGAGTGAACTGTTCACCAAGATTCAGAGTCGGTCAACCTATGTTAGTATTTTTCTCAATATAAATAAAATCAAACGTATCAAATGGTGTTCTATGCATACATTATTTTATTTACTTGTCCCTAAAGTCCTTTGAGGTATGGGTACAACTATCATTCCCATTTTACACCTGAAGAAATTGAAGTTTGGAGAGGTTAAGCAACTTATCCAAGGCCTGGCAGCTAGAAAGTGGCAGAGCCAGTATTTGAACTCAAACAGTCTGGCTCCAGAGCCCACCCTTTTAACCACCAGGCTAAATTACCTCTCTCTTCCTATTTTGCCCCAGATTCCCAAACCTAGATGCTCAAATCCATTCAATCTTATGGTTACAAAAGTGTAGAGCCATGGGGTGGGGGGGGGTTGGCAGGGGCAATATATGTAATCCTAACAATATTTGTACCCCCATAATATAATGAAATAAAAAAAAAAGTGTAGAGCCATACAATCTTAGAATCGGAAAAGGTGTAGAACTCTCTTCCCAACCAACACAGCAATCTCCTCTACAGCAACTCTCTAGCAAGTGGCTATTTGGCCTCAACTTTCAGCATTTCCAGTAACAATAAGTTTACCACATCATACAGGAACCCATTCCACCTTTAAGTAGGTCATTCTTAGAAAGCAATTTCTTGTTGAGCTGAATTCTACCTTCATGAAACTTCTACCAGCTGGTGTTAATTCCATGTAGAATGTCTAATTCTCTTCTACCAGACAGTCCTTCAATTATGAAGACAGCTATGATGTCCCTCCCTCACCCAAACCTCTTTCCCAGTTATTTGTCTCTCATTCACTCAGCCATTACCCATAGGACATGATTTATAGACACTTCATTTTCCTGATTGCCTTGTTTGAATATGTTCCAGTTTGTTAATGTCCTCTTAAATGTGGTATTCAGAATTGAACATAAAACTCTACAGGCCAGCCAGCAGAGACCCAAGTAGAAGTGGAAGTCCCTCTGATCTGTTCACTACCATTCTCTTGGTCCAACTGAAGATTCATTGGTATTTTTTGGCATTGTCAACTCACAGTCAACTAAGACCCCTGATTCTCTTTTTTCACACGTGCTACCATTAAGCTGTATGTCCTCATCCTTAAATGCCTTGCACTAAATACAGCATTAGAACCCTTTATTGTGGTCCTTCCCATTTTATAAGCCTGGGTTTATTCTGGACTTTAGCCTTTATGACTCAGTCCCTAGAGGTTTGTGATACTCCAGTCTTTGTCCTTGGAAGCCTTAGCCTTCCTTCTGTCATCTATATGTGTACTTTTAAAAATCTGAGTCATTAGAGAATAATCTATAAGGACACGAATTTTTTAGCTATCTCTCCCTTTTGAATTTCTCATTGGAACTTTTCCAAACTATACAGTTCTGATTTTGGATCCCTCTCCCTCTCGAGTTATCTTTCTTTGTGGATGTTTAGCCAGGAGAGCATATCAATCTTTTCTCTGATCCTTTTGAAGTCTACTGCGCGGCGCACGTGCGCACACGCAACCATGCCCAGCTTTTTTTTTTTTTTTTTTTTTGGCTTAATGGATGGTCCAGATGGTGACTTTCCCCAAGATTCATGTCACTTTCATTTTGCTAACCAGATCTTCCTTATTTATTGTCAGGATTAAACCCAGTTTAGTAATTTACTTCATTGCTTCTTCATTCTTGTGAGAACTGTACTTACACCGTATCAGTATGAGAGTTGAGAATTTATCAGATGTGCTGCTATCAGAATAATGAAATTTCCAGCAGGTAGTCAGATGGTCTATGTCTCGGATCACCCTTTCTCGTCTATGTGACAGTTTTATGAAGTACTATTCATATCTTTTATCTATCTGAGCAGTCTCTCGTATACTTCCACAACTACAATCACTTTCATTTTTTTCTTTCATTCTCATTTAGTGCTTTTCACCCTCCAGCCAATGAACTACTGGTTATATCTTCTTGATATATTACTGCTCCTCTCTCCTCCTATACGGTACCTCTCAGAACCAAGTTTACCTTTGCTTTTCTAGACACAAGCTAGAAGTCCCATCCTACCAAGTCTGAACAATACCTATAAAATTGCACGTTCCTCCTTGTATTAAAATTTTACATTCACTTTATTACCCATATTCTGGGTGTTGGTACAAAGATATTTGAGTACTTAGGTATAATTTCTGACCCTCTTCCTTGTTTTTTCTTGAGAATTACTAGGCACAGCCTTAGCTTTACTTCCTTTTTCTTTATTAGACTTGTATTCTACATAGCTCCAGAAATGCAGTAATTACTAACACAGCACTGTGATGAATTGACCAGCCACATATCATTGTCAACATCATCATCTCATTATTAATGTTATTCTCTATTTTCCTGTGCTCTTGCTCCTGGATTCTTTTTTTTTCTTCTAACATTTTTTGAACTTTCAGACTTTTTAAAATATTGCAAAAATGATAGAAAGAATTTCCATATATCCTCTACTCAGCTTCTCCAAATGTTAACATCTTACATAAGCACCATAACCAAGAATAGTATTGGTACATACTATTAACTAATCTACGGACATTTGAATTTTTTTTTTTATTTCAGCATATTATGGGGGTACAAATATTACGGTTATGTATATTGCCCACGCCCCCCTACCCCCTCGAGGCAGAGCCTCAAGCATGACCATACCCCATACGTTGTGGACATTTGAATTTTACCAATAGTATCACCAATGTCCTTTTTCTGGTCCAGGATCCAACTGAGGATCACACATTGCATTAAGTCGTCATGTCTCTTTAGTCTCCTTTAATCTATGACAGTTTCTCAGTCTTTCTTTGTCTTTCATTACCTTGACACTTTTGAGAACATCTGACTCCTTGAAGTACACATAGTAACAGGCAACTAGGGGAGCTCCAGCTTACAGTGGATTCAACAAAATACCAAGTGGTGGCATGAAGTTGCTTTTAAATGACTCATCTTGTAATTCATCTTCAATAAAACTACACTTGGTCACCCAAAGACTGAGAAGGAACAAATTCTATGCAATTATTTGATCATCTTTTTTTGTGGGGAGAAAAAAATCTGACAACACAATAAATGTGGAAGTGCGCTCACGCCTGTAATCCTAGCACTCTGGGAGGCCGAGGCGGGTGGATCGCTCAAGGTCAGGAGTTCGAAACCAGCCTGAGCTAGAGCGAGACCCCGTCTCTACTAAAAATAGAAAGAAATTAATTGGCCAACTAATATATATATAAAAAATTAGCCGGGCATGGTGGCGCATGCCTGTAGTCCCAGCTACTTAGAGAGGCTGAGGCAGTAGGATCGCTTGAGCCCAGGAGTTTGAGGTTGCTGTGAGCTAGGCTGACGCCACGGCACTCGCTCTAGCCTGGGCAACAGAGTGAGACTCTGTCTCCAAAAAAATAAATAAATAAATAAATAAATAAATAAATAAATAAATGTGGAAGTGCTTGAAATGGTAAAAGAACTCTGGAATAGAATACAGTAGGGGCATCATGCTCAAGTGGAGTAGCAGATGTGGCCAGGGAAAGGTCACAAGTAGAAAAGGGGTACAAGAGTGAGACAGGAAGGTGTAATGAGGAGTGATTAACATTTGAATAGAAATGCATTAATCAGAATGTCAGGAGTTCAAACTAGAAAAAAAATGAGTTTTAATTTGAAATGCATTATAAAAACCACCTTCCTCCAAATAAAACCCTCTGTAGAATTTTGCTTTAGCTGTTGCTTCTACTCACCAGAAGTAGAGAAGTGACTATCACCTTCAGAGGATATACTCTACCATTCTCTGAAACTGTGCAGCAAGGTCATTTCTGTATCCAGATGCCTTACTGTTATAATCAGACTAGCACAGGTCAGAGATTTCCCCTAGGATCAACAAAGCCAGATTCAAAACTGCTCCTTGGAACACCTACAGTTTGTGTGCATCACTTTGGATTGCTGGGGTTCTTGGGAAGATGAAAAAAATTGCAATGCGTACTTGTAGAGGAAGGGCCTAAGAATCCTAGAGGAACCCTAGAATTGGGTCCTTTACCAGGCAGATCTAGAGAAGGTGGGAGAGGGCAGAAAAGGAAAGCGAGGGATATGTCCACTATGCCTTCAGTGTACAAAGGACAGTTGTTGGCATTTTCCTTTTGGGAATTCTGAAGTCTGGGAACCTAAGGTTCAGCTGCAGTTGCAGTTTTCAACAGTTATCTTTATTTTTGTAAACACTGCTACGATTACTTAGACAGGAGATTTGCGATTGCACTATCTGTTCCTGTTCTGAACCTGAGGGAGTGCACCCAAGCTAGGAAGAAGGTTTTTAAGGACATGTGTGGCAAATGCTTACCCAGCGCAGAGATAACGTGGCTCAGTAAGCAATTGTCCATTGACACAATGGCTGCCAATCTAGTAATAATTATATTGATTCCTCTAAACCTTTCTGGAGCTCAGAAATCTATTCAATCCAAGAGCATTTTACTTGGGGTTCAGGGAGTCAAATATCAACCTAGTTCTTCTTAAGCCTTTTAACCTTCTGGGTACAACCTCTATATTTGCCTTTGGGCTAAGATCATTTCCCCACCCCCTAGCCCAGTCCTTTGGACTTTCCCAGGCCAATTCCTAGCACGATCTTTGTTAAACTGTATTTGCAAACAAGAGTCTGGGCGTGCTGGTGGTGCCCTGGCTCTGTTGTTCCCCAAATTTCCTCTGGCTCCCCTGGCAAAGCTCCAGGGTAGTGGAGGCTAGGGTGAGGAGAGTGAGGCACTCGCCTTGGCTCCAAACAACTCAGTAATCAAGATAAATGATTTTTGACACACTATTCTAAAAACTCAAAAGTGACAACCCAATACAAGTGACTGAGGCAAAGGTCTCAATCAATAGAGGTTTATGAAGCCAAAGTTTGAGGATGCACCCAGGAAAAACACAAACCACAGACAAATCTTAGACCGTTTTTCTAAAGGGGAATTTGGGAACTTTAATATTTAAGGGAAGGCTTAGACGATAAAAAAAAGGAGGGGTGGGAGAGGTAAATAGTTACATTCTTGTGAGGCCCAGGAAATCTATATTTTACATATAATAAGGAGAATGTTCCCGGAGAAAAAGGGAGTGAAGGAAGCATCAATTACGTAAATGCCCCTGGGTAGGTGGAAGAATGTTTGATCCTGTCTTTGTTCTGCATGTGGGAAGATAAACTTGTAATCAACGTTTGTTAGTGTGGAAACAACAGACTTTAGTTTTTGGGAGCTAGAATTAGTCAAAGTTACAATTTGCATGTCCTTGTTTATGGGAAGTCAGCAAAGAATTTCCTTATGAATGATTTGTGGGGACTATCCTTTGCAGGTGCCTGAGGCCTTTTACCCTTCCAAGCGGATGGGCTGATGCTTGTTAGAAACAGCCATTCATTTGGAAGGGGGTGTTGCATGACTCAGCCTCCTGGCTTGACTTTCTCTTTTACATAAGGGGGGGGGTTCCTGAGATTTTTATTTTCTTTTACAAAAGCAACGCAAAAATCCATGATGAAGAAATTATTAAAATCAAAAATAAAGACAGGATGCCAACCTGCACTTGCATGACTTTGCCTCACTTGCCTCCCCAGGCCTGGGACTCCAGTTAAACTTTATTTACAAAACACAGGCGACTGGCCAGTAAGCTGCAGTTTTCCTACATGAAGTTTTTAAAATACTACGTTAAGGCGAGGCGCGGTGGCTCACGCCTGGAATCCTAGCACTCTGGGAGGCCGAAGTGGGAAGATCGCTTGAGCTCAGGAGTTCGAGATCAGCCTGAGCTGGTAGCCAGACCCCGTCCCTACCAAAAATAGAAAAATTAGCTGGGCGAGGTGGCATGCCTTTAGTCCCAGCAACTTGGGAGGCTGAGGCATGAGAATCACTTGAACCCAGAAGTTTGAGGTTGCTGTGAGCTATAATGACGACACTGCACTGTACCCTGGGCGACAAGAACGAGACTCTGTCTCAAAAAAAAAAATA
>VBSM01003151.1:13472535-13484657 GCA_008086735.1 Cheirogaleus medius
CATCTCCAAGACCGCGGTAGCGCCCATCGAACGGGTAAAGCTGCTGCTGCAGGTACGTCCTGGGACCAAGGAGCCCAACCAGGAAGTGGGGGGGCACACAGAAAGCGGGTTCCCCGAGTGGTCGAGAGGAGTTAACTCCTCAGACCGACCCAAAGCACACTCCAGGGAGGTGCCTTCCAGTGACCTGAAGTCAGGAGTCCAGGAAGGGGTCGGGGGCCGAGGGAGGTGAGGAAGACCGGGGGCTCGGCATCCCCGGGGCAGCGGACTCTGATGGGCAAGTACGGGGAGATTCGTCTCCCCGGGCCTCAGAGTCAAGGGCGAAGCCTGAAAGTCGGTGCTAGAAAGAGAAACAGTAGCCCGTACCGAGGACCTCAAGGTCGCGGCAAGGAGATAACAGCCTAGGGGAGGCCATGCGTCCGGGTCCAGCGGCCGCCCAGCCCGCGGACGCGCTCAAAGCTCGCCGGGCCGGAAGCGGGCGCCGGGAAGCGCGTGTGTCCTTCTACGTCCGCCCCCGCGCAGCCGCCGCCGCGTCCCCTCCGCCCGCCTTCCTGCGCCGCGCGCTCTCCCGCTCCGGCTCTAGAGGGCGCGCACGGGCGAGCGTGGGGGTGGTGGCGCTCAGGTCACCTCTGGGAGCGGAGTAGGAGCGGAGCGGGAGGGGAGCAGCTCAGGAGACCTGAGGCGTGGGCTGCGGTCACCAACGTGACGCGCCCTACGTGGGACTCGCCCTAATGCCTCTGAACCTCGGTCTGAGGTAATGACCTTTCTCCCAAGTCTAGAGGTCATGGGTCCGCTTAAAGGTGTCCCCTTCCCAGCCAGAGAGCTGGCGGCTTCATGCCTCTCTGATGAAGCGGATCACCTCTTCCCCCTGTGACGGCGTCAAAGGGCTAGGAGAGGTCCAGCCTGTGTGATATAGAAGACAAGATTAGGGGAAAAGGGAACCAAACTTAAGGAAATGGAGATGATGTGTGCTCTGCCCCTTCCCCTTCTTCGTGGTCATAACTGTCACTGTTGGCCTCCTTCCTGTCCGGCAGGTGCAGCATGCCAGCAAGCAAATCACTGCAGATAAGCAATACAAGGGCATTATAGACTGCGTGGTCCGTATCCCCAGGGAGCAGGGAGTCCTGTCCTTCTGGCGTGGTAACCTGGCCAATGTCATCAGATACTTCCCCACCCAGGCTCTCAACTTTGCCTTCAAAGATAAATACAAGCAGATCTTCCTGGGTGGTGTGGACAAGAGGACCCAGTTTTGGCGCTACTTTGCAGGGAATCTGGCATCAGGTGGTGCCGCTGGGGCCACATCCTTGTGTTTTGTGTACCCTCTTGATTTTGCCCGTACCCGTCTAGCAGCTGATGTGGGTAAAGCCGGAGCTGAAAGGGAATTCAGAGGCCTCGGCGACTGCCTGGCTAAGATCTACAAATCCGATGGGATTAGGGGCCTGTACCAAGGCTTTAACGTGTCTGTGCAGGGTATTATCATCTACCGTGCTGCCTACTTTGGTATCTATGACACTGCAAAGGGTAAGTTTGCTTTAAAGTTGTGTTCTTATGAGACAATTTAAGAGATCATTATGCCGACCTAGTATTCCAGGAGCCAGAGATTTGTTTTTTAATTGCTAAAGCAAGCCACAGTCATCCAATACAACCGTCATGTACAAATGGAATGTTTAGGGGATGTGAAAAACAGGAAGTCAGTAAAACTTTGCTTTTTGGTAAAAGTGTCTCTTTTTTACTCTTCCCAGGAATGCTTCCAGATCCCAAGAATACTCACATCATCATCAGTTGGATGATCGCACAGTCTGTCACTGCTGTTGCTGGGTTGACTTCCTATCCGTTTGACACTGTTCGTCGCCGTATGATGATGCAGTCAGGGCGCAAAGGAAGTAAGTTCCACTTGAGCAGAAGATAAAGTCATGGGCACGGGACAAGCTGTGGCCACAAACTCTAGTGATGCCTGCCTTTAAAAATGGCTATCTGTTCAGGTCAAGGGCTGGGGTTGATAGCATCGGTGTCTGTTACACAGCTGCCTTTGAACGAGCCCTTCTGATGCCTGTGAATGAGAGTGCTTAAATGGTATTAGAGGTTAAGACCAGCGGGTAGTCTGCAGTTACCTGTTCTCTAGTCACAGCATTAATATTTCAGTATTGTCCATGCCAGTGTGTAAATGTTGGGTTTAGAGCTGACTTTAGTTCTTAGAGGTGGGGCTCTGCTTTATTTAGTCTAGTGAATCTTGGAGCTTTTATTGGCCGTTGGTCACCAACTCTGTGTCTTTATTCTTTGTAGCTGACATCATGTACACGGGCACGGTTGACTGCTGGAGGAAGATCGCTCGGGATGAAGGAGGCAAAGCTTTTTTCAAGGGTGCATGGTCCAATGTTCTCAGAGGCATGGGTGGTGCTTTTGTGCTTGTCTTGTATGATGAAATCAAGAAGTACACATAAGTTATTTCCTAGTCTCTCCCTGTGAAACAGGCATGTTGTATTATATAACATATCTTCAACATTCTTGACAGACTCGTGGCTGTCTATTTATCAATGGCAACTATTTACTGGTTGAAAATGGGAAGCAATAATATTCATCTGACCAGTTTTCTCTTAAAGCCATTTCCATGATCATGATGGGACTCAATTATATTTTTTATTTCAGTCACTCCTGATGAATAACAAATTTGAAGAAATAAAAACATCTGAAATACAATTTTGTTTGTTTGTAGTTTATTTTCATATAAAGTACATTTAAGTAAATGCTATATTTGAATAAGTGTTAACCTTTTTAATGCTACATTTTTAATAAATGTTACAATATCTCCTGAGATGAAGAAGTTTCTTTTTAAAACCAATTGTCAGCCATCCACTTACCTACAATGAACTTGGTTGTGGGACCATCAACATTCCCATCACATTAGCAAAATGAAAATCAGGTCCAGCATATCCAAAAAACATTGGCCCATTGCCTGTGGACTGTCATAGCTGAATCAGCTTTCTCCAAAAAGTCCTATGGACCCACCTTTCCTAGTCTGGTGTTATTAATCAAGAACTATAAGCTGAATTGTTCACCATAAAATGGTAAAGTTTGTTGTGTGAATGTCACCTCATTTAGATGATTTTTTAAATAGTTTTAATCATTAAAATTTTCGGGCAGTTACCTTCATCTTCACCTGGCTCAAGCCATTTCTATTTAATCCCATTCAGAGCAGATGATTAGAGCTGGCACGGTTATGTTGTGCTGAGATTGCAGTGCTTTTAAAGATTATGGACAGTTAGACATGGGCCACGACCTTAAAACTTATTTTACAAGGAGGAAATGTAGCATCTGCATTTTGCCTAATGCACTAATAAGCCCAGTCAATAGAGGATATTTATGTTTCTCTTGGATAAGCCCTTGGGATCCACACGAGAGTGTAAAATTTCTGTAGCTGTTGATTAAGGATCAGAAAATCAAGTGGATTTTGCCTATAACATGAGATTTGTGTGAGGAATAAAGCACCATGTCTGTCACTCCACAACACTAAAAATAGAAAAGGATAGGTGATCCACGTGCACAGGTAAAACTCTCCTGGGACATGCATCCCACACTGGCATGTATAAAGGCTAATCCCAGACAAGGTCTGCATAGCATGCATTCATGCCCAGGAGAGCCTAGGGTTTTTGTTGCGTGCCCCTGGCCAAGCACCTAAATTGCAGCATAGCTTAGTTGTTAAGAACTCTGGTATCAGAGAGGCCTGGGCTCAAAATCTGGATTCTCCCAGTTAATTGTGCTGTTAGGCAAGTTACTTAATTTCTCTAAGCCTCGGTTTTACTTACCTCTAAAATGAGGTTATTAATAATGCCTGCCTCAGGGTTGTTGCAAAGATGAAATAATTTATGCAAAGCATCTACCGTAGAACATACATAACAAGCACTCCATATATGGTAACTGATAATTATTAGAGGTAAGTTTGGATTTCAGGGCCTGTAGGATCAGAATTACCTGGATTTTAATTCTGGCTCTTCTGCTTATTTACCAATATGACCTTGGGCAAGTCATTTAATCTCCTGGAGCCTCAGTTTCCTCATCTGTGAAATGGGGCTATAATGGTGCTAGCCACATTTCTTAGGGCTGCTGTGAGTGAGGGTTAAATATACTATAAAGCATGTAGAGCAGTGAGTATGATAACTGGCATCTAGCAAGCATTCCAGTGTGAGCTCATCCTTAGTCACCCAGGTTTGTTGAATGAAGATTTACCCAAGTTGAGTGCTGCTTAAGAATGAATTCAAACCCACCTTTCTTTTTCTGCAACAGCCTAGATGTACTATATTATGTCATTTTTATACAAAATAAACTTCAGCTAAGGTCTTTTTCAGTTATAGATTTTGTTCTGAAAGGGCGTAAGAGGCTCTCTACTTAGGGCTGCATACACAATACATGAGAACCCCAGCCCCCTTTATGGTTATTACAATAGATGTGGAGTCACTGAGCTGGCAGCTATTAAAATAAACCTAGTAACGGGCATTAATGATCAGAAAGCAAGAAGTGGTGCCTTCTACAATTGGGTGGCTGACATAGATGAGGTGGGTTTTTATGTGTGTGTGTTCTTTCTATTCTTGTTGTTCAATGATTTTTTGAAATTTAATTTAAAGACAAAGTGGTTTTAATCTCTCCAAGCTGTGCAGGATAGTGCTATAGAATTCATTATGTCCATTATGCTCATGCGAACGTTGATGGTACACAATCTTAGCAACACCCTAATTTATGCCGTTGTTTTGTTACTATTCGATGCATAACAAGATCCGTGAAGCCTGATTCCAGGTGAGAGAGCCGGAATACAGGTCAGCTCGTGCACAGCCGCGCTTCCTATTCCAGGGGGCCTCTCCACTCAGTCACAGGAGGCAGTGTGCTGCGGGTGCTCCGGACTGCCGGAGACAGAAACGAGGGGTGTCTTCCCAGAGGGGCAGTTTTCGTGGATGGTAAGTCATTTAAGCCATTATTTTTGTATTAAAAGAGATGTAGATACGCTAGAGAGTCTGTTAATTTAAAGGCATTGAAAAACCATAAACTGCAAAGGGAGTTTGTGTATACAAGGACCATTGCTGGCCCTCAGACTCCTGGGGGAACCCATTCAATCTCCTCTGCCATTACGGATACTTTAGAAGAAAAAAAAAATCGTAAAAGTACTGCTCTGCTGTATACTAGATTTTCAAACATCAGTGTTACTGGGGTAAATGCTATTTCTCCTTTGAAGTTTTTGAGCATAGTATTTCTCATTTGTTCTTTAGGTTTTTAATACAGTTAACATCTGTACATGGCAATAAAAGCCAAATAGTAAAGAAAAGATTAAAAATGAAAGGTAAACATCTCCCTGTCCTGCCTCTCTCATCCCTAGTCTTCCTCATCAAGTCACTGTTATTAACAGTTTATTGTATATCCATCCCCCACAAATTAGTGCATGTTTTAACAGTCACTGATTTGTTTTCTCAAAATCATATTCTGACCACTTGGATTCAAAATGGCATGGTTTTTTTAGAACAGTGTCAGATTGTGGAATGCCATGACTGATAGAAGCTGTCGGAGGCAGGAGGGCAGGGAAGGGGTAGCTTCTGGACTCTCAGATTTCTAAGTGTGGCCCTTTATTAAAACCTTAACCTAGTACTTTCCATTTGGGTTTTAGCTTTGGTCACTAAGTGACCTGGGGGCAAGTCACTTCTAATATCAGAGCCTTAGTTTCTCATCCGAGAAAGGAGGAATTTTCGGGAAAGACAAACTCTACAGTCCCTTCCAATTTAGATGTTCTCTGGCTCCATCATTTTTACATAAAGCAGAATCGGTGAAAGGAGTAGGATTAAGTGATTTAATTTTTCCAGGGAACATTTTAAAATACCTAACACAATTGTAAGTGAATAGTCTCTGACTCAGAGCAGTCATTTACAGACTGTGTGGGTGGGTTGGCGTTGGCAAGTAAAATTACAAATGTAAAGATTTACATTAATTTCAGGACCAAGAAGCTGAGCAACAAAATTACAGCTCAGGGTTTAGGTCAAAGGTGATCTGATTTACCTCAAAATAATTAACATCTGTCTTCTCAAAGCCTCATCTTATTATGTGTAATGTGCAATTTGGTATGAAGATTGAGATTTATTTGAACAACAGATATTGGACGCTACCAATTTTGGACACAAAAATGCCTTGTGTTCCACTCAAAATGTTTGGAGGAGCTTTCCTATGATTTCAGCCATTATTTGCTTTATGTGCAGGTGAACAAAGTCAGATGCATGGTGCTCTTCTTAGCCAAAGGCTTAAAAGAGCCTTTAGTATCCCAGCAACAAATATAAACAGTGTTCAAGGGACAGATTGGGCGGTTGCTTTCACTGGACCCTTTTCGGAGACAAAACTGAGTAAAATAAAAGGAGTCTATTAATCCATGGCTTTTCCATGCCTGTCGGTGAAGGGGACAGTGGAAGAGGGGTCTTATTTTGATGTCGAACATCCATCCTGGGATTTCATTTCTTTGAGCAACTTTTGTAACACAGGGAGGAAATGTAGCACTGTCCAGATTTAAGAGAACATGCCGAATCTAATCACATGACACGTTTCACCGTCTCTAATGTTTTCACTCCCAGAACGTAGATGGTTGTGGCTGCAAAGACATAACCAGAGCGAAGTCTCAGCTAAATAGCTGTTGATCAATCAACTTCCAAAGGCCTCGTGTTTGGGGGTGAAAAGGAAAACTCTTCTGTCTAAATGAGCTCCAATGCTTGGCTTGGCGACAAGCAGAGATATCTCACGGGCAGAGGCAGAGGCAGATGAGCCGTGAAGCTAATGACACTTCCCCTGCGGAGCCACCCCTTGCAGGGGACCCTTCCAAGTGCTAGCAGGGGCCCTAGCAACGTATTCATTGGATCCTATGGGTTTTGTACAATTTTTCAAAAGATATTTTTTTGTGTTTTTTTTTTAAAAGAGGGCGCCAAAATTATAAAAGCTGATACCTTCACAAAACCTGGACTTACTCCTGCTCATGGTGCTGGAGTAGAGGAAGCCAGCCCTGTACATCGGGCAGAGGCCGACTGAGGTCTAGAGCTCCCTGATCACCTGATCTCACCCAGAGTGGAGCACGCTGTTCCTGTCTTCCTGCTCAGGACCCACTCATAGAGGCTTTGGGGCTAGAGGTCTCATTTTCAACTTGACAACAATCCAAGTTACTTAACGGCTTTGTCCCTCCGTTTTTCTATCTGGAATATGAGGATAAAAATAGTACCTACTTCATAGGAATAGTGTGAAGATTAAAGGGTTAATAGTCTCATCGGCAGGAAATGGAGGCAAAATGAAAATAAAATTTAAAAAAAAATTAAAAAGGTTAATAGGTGTAAAGTGCCTAGGACAATGCCGGGACACCTGCTTTACCCAATGTTGCTATTATTATGACTGTTATTGTTTCATCAACATGCTTTAAATTATATTCATTTCATTCATGGGAGACTGGTGTAATGGATTTGTGCTTGACCTGCGGATTTTCTAAAACAGTCTCCAGAAAATGTCGCATGTACTATAGAATGTAAATCACACACACACACAAAAAAAAACAAAGAAAAGGTTATAAAGAAAGAAAAGGACACTTTTGGAATGGACTAGGAACATGTGGTTATAGCAATAATCCTGAGCTCTAACTCAGAACACTTATTTTACAACACCGATTATAAAAGGGATCAAAGACCAAAAGTAAATCTGTTCTGCCTCCCAATCGGACCACGCCGCTCAGCTGGCCCAGGGGACACTGTGTATGATCACCAGGGTTCTTCTCACAGCTCCCTTTGCCCTTGTAGTATTTCAAGGAATCTATGAGGTCCCAGCCTGATTACCCAACCCTGTGGCTTCACTTCCTAGGGAAGAAGCTGCTGGGAAGAGACAATTTACTGAGACCTGTAAAAGCAAAAGATCTCCTTTCACTTTTGCAATTAAGCTCAAGGTTCAGGAGTCCATTTGTTATAAAAATTGAGCTTTGTAATGGCTTTACCCTAGAAGTTAAGGGGGGGGCGGAGCAGAGTTATGGCACTTGGGCTTCTGGGTAAAAGCACGTGATTTGCCAATTAGGAGAGAAAGTTGGGAGTTTGGCCATTGAAATTGTAATCCCACTTCAGCCCCATGCTTCTCTGTCTATCTTGGATTATATCACACCCCATCACTGGTTAGTGCTTCGGTTGGTCCACCAAGAAACTTGGAAATCATCTTTTCTTGGTTGAACTACAATATCACTTCTCAAACCTTCTACTAGGGGCTATGGTTCTTTTCGGAGTTTCTAGAGCTAGCTAGATTGAATTAAGTTAAGTGTGCTTCAGCTGATTAAACAATCAATACAACCAGGTACCAGTAATTTCTCTAAAACTACATAATCAGGATCATAGCTCATTATTTTGACTTCTGATATGCCAGATGCTGTGCTAAGCACTTTACATGGAGGAACCTTCCTGATCTTCTCAATAGCCCTAAAAGGTAGGTATTATTATTCACTCTGTTTCACAGCTGGTGAAACTGAGTCTTGGAGAGGTGAGGTAATGTGCTCCAAGCTACCTGACTTGCCAGAAGGTTTTAAAGAGAACTCTAAGGTGATCCTGTCCAACTATTTATTTTGGGTCATGAAATATATTAAAATATAAAAGCTGGCTAGTTTCTATACCAACCAACAAAATCCATTTGACAAATATTAAATAGGAATCATAATAACCAAAGCACTGTTTACAGAGTCCATTTTTAGAGTACAGGCTATTTTCTATTTTCAGCCAATTTAAAAATTATTGTCATTAAAAAATGACTTGACCCTAAAGGTCTAGAGTTAAATTTGATTTTATTGGCTTTTCAAGGACAGACCTTCCTTTTAAATAAAGGCTCTTAGCAAGGAATGCTGAGCCCACTCTAAGGCTACAAGCCTGGGGCTGAGGTCATTGGACCATTGGGTAAGGCCCAGACCGACTAACAACCACAGGAGGAGGTGGTGTTGGGCGCCCTTTCAACTCTAGCCAGGGTTGGCTCTCAGAAAAATGCGGAGACCTGGGCTTTGGGCTATTTTATCTGATTGCACCCTATATCGGGAGACAGCTCCACACGCCTCATGTTCTGTTCCTCCTCCTGCACGTGGTCTGCAGTCCCACTGACTATTCCCTAACTCTACTGTTCACTTTCATATTTCCAAGCTTGGTTGTACTATGGCTTTTCCCGGAATGCCCTTCCCTGCCTCTCTGTCAGGGCATAGTCCTTCAAGACCCAGCTCAGATCACCCCTCCTCTGCAAGCCTTCCCAGACTCCACCAGCCAGTATTCATTGCTCTCTCCTCTGGACTTCTAAAGTAGTCTATATCTGCCAGCTCCACAAGGGCAGGCATTTGTCTTTCTCGTGCATGGTTGTAACCCCAGTGCCTAGAACAGTGCCTGGCACATGGTAGATGTTCAAGAAATATTTGTTAAATAAATGAATTATGTTGTTTATTTCATGGTATGACAACCAAGTGTTTACTTGTCTGTCTCCATCAGGGGCTATGTCTTGTTTTCTTTACATTCCTAACACCAAGCATGGAACGTAACACATAGTGGATGTGTGGTAAATGTTCATTGGAGGGAGAAATAAATGAGAGAATGAATGAAGGGAGGAAGGAATGAATGACATGTTGTAGGATTTGTTCCTTTGGTTATTGATTGGCATGAATGAATTTTGGTTGGATCCAGACCCCCGATACCTGGGAACAATTCTGATCCTGCAGTAATAAATTGTATGGGGCCTTTCTGACTTGTGGATACTGTTTGCCCTTTCTTCAGAGGGAAGATCTGGATATAGCAGGCGTTTGGAAATCACCTGGTACCTGTGTTGCTGCTGTATTGTCCATGCTAGAGAACTAAAGAGCCAGGGCCTTGGGACACCCCCCTCCCCAAATCTGTGTGGAAAACATGTATGTCTCTATGTCAAGTGCTTCTACCATCCTGTGTTCACACAATGTTGGCCTATGCTGGCCATTTGGTCATGAACCCCTAACACAGAGCCCTCCACATAGTAAGTGCTTGATGGGTGTCTGGTTGTGATGGTGACAATAATGAACACTGTCTGCCACACGAGATGACTCAGGCCACTCCAAGAGGAGAGGAACATGTTGCCGGGGCACCTGAGGACGATGCCATCAGAGCTGTACCAACTGCACAACCATGTGACTGATTAGGGCTGATTAGGCTAGACATGCTCCCGGGCCTGGGCCAAATGTTCCTAGCTCCTGACAATCCCAGCCACTGAAAGCCAATGCCAATGAAAACACTACAGCAAATGTGACTCTCTTTGACCTGCTCAGAAAGCAAGTGGGGTTTGTTCTTTCGCCCCATGGTGGGGAAGCTCCTGAGGGCACACCAGGAGACTTGGTCTCTTAGTGCTCAGTAATAACACCCATTGTTATTTCTTTTTTTATTCTTCTTTTTTTTATGAGACAGAGTCTCACTCTGTTGCCTGGGCTAGAGTGCTGTGGCATCAGCCTAGCTCACAGCAACCTCCAACTCCTGGGCTCAAGCAATCCTTCTGCCTCAGCCTCCCGAGTAGCTGGGACTACAGGCATGTGCCACCATGTCTGGCTAAATTTTTTTATTTTTAGTACAGACAGGGTCTTGCTCTTGCTCAGGCTGGTCTTGAACTCCTGAGCTCAAGCGATCCTCCCTCCTTGGCCTCCCAGAGTGGTAGGATTACAGGCGTGAGCCACCGTGCCTGGCCCCATTGTCATTTTTTGAGCTTTGACTGTGGGTCAAGGCCCTCTTCTAATTGTGTATTGATTCCCTCATTTAATCCTTTCAGCAGCCTTGTGACGCAGGGGCTATGGTTACCATTTTCCAGATGAGGAAACTGAGGCACCTAGCAAGCCACACATAGCACTTGCAGCTGAAAACCCTAACCACAGAGGACACCCACTTAGGGAGGGTCAGGAAGCAGCACTGGATAGTGTGGTGCCTAGAAAATGACCGGGGAGACCCAGAGGAAAGGGAGTGGCTCCGGCTGGGAACCCTTGGCCCATTGGGTATGACGGTTAAGAGCATGGTTCTGCCCCTTTCCAGCTATGAAACTGTGAGCAAAGACCTAAGCACTCAGTGCCCCAGCTTGTTCAGCGGTGAAATGGAGTCAAGAACAGCACCTGCCTGTCACTGTAGTGCGGATTAAATGAGTTACTTATTTAAGAGGCACTTGGCACGCAGCTTGGCACAGAATACACGTTTTTTTTGCTACATAACCACGGGGGCCCTCTCAGAGGGCTGCCTCCTCCCTTCAGGTGCCGGGTTATTTTCCCACGGGGAACTTTGTAGGGAGCGCTCCCAGCATGTTGGCTAAAATAGTCTGCTGGGAATGTGGCGAGTAGCAGAAGGAAATGCTCGCGCCCGCTAAGCGGCGAACTGAGGCCAACTAGGAAGAGACGACAGCTGGGCGCCGCTTTAGAGGAAAACGCGGCTGTTACTGGGCTGAAAGCGATTGAAAGCCCCCGAAGTGCGAGGCTGGATTCAAGGTACAGGCTGAGAAAACCTCAGCGCAGCCGCCCAGGACGAACCCCGACCCCTCTCTGCCGCGCGCCGCCGGGTCTCTGGGCGCCTTCCCGCTGCCGCCTGCAGAGGGCGCGCTGCCCCTCGCCTCGGCCTGAGAGCTGCGCGCTCCACGCTGGCTGCTTTCCACCTATCTCAGCCCAACCCACCTCCTCTGAGAAGCCTCCCCTGACTGCTCTAGCCATCCTCTCCCTCCCCTGGACCATCCAAGCATCATCGGCACGGCATTATTTATTTATTTATTCGTTCGTTCGTTCGTTCATTCATTCATTCATTGACTCATTTATTTATAAGACAGGGTCATGATTCATTCATTCATTCATTGACTCATTTATTTATAAGACAGGGTCATGCTCTGTTGCCTGGACCCACAAAGCTTCATCAACACTGCATAACTTACTTATTCATTCATTCATTTATTTATGAGACAGGGTCTTTGTCTGTTACCTGGACCCACAAAGCATCATTGACACTGCATCATTCATTTATTCATTCATTCATTTATTTATTAATTTCTGACACAGGGTTTTTCTCTGTTCCCCAGGTTAGAGAGCAGTGGCATCATCATAGCTCACTGCAACCTCAAACTCCTGGGCTCAA
>VBSM01003151.1:13485036-13501436 GCA_008086735.1 Cheirogaleus medius
CCCCCGTCACATATGGCCCCTGGCACACTAGTAGTCACATAGTGAGTACCCAGCAAAACACTTGATGTGCCTCTACTAGGACTCCCTGTAGCGGTGCCCAAAGGAGACTCTTGGGGTGTCTAAGGTCACTGAACCTAGGCAGGACAGAAGGGACACCTAGGAGGATGCCTGCATAGCCTCAGTTGCCACTTTGAGCTTTCACTGACCAGATGGGGTCGGTATAGCCCACTTCATAAGGCAAATCCTTTATGCAAAGGAAATGCATCTGCAGGGGAATCCATTGATATGGAAACATTTGCTGAGCCCTGGCGTTGGTGCAGCACCCTGTGCTTCACATCAGGGACACAGCAAGGCATAAACAGGGCCCTTGCCCCCATGGGAGGTAGAATGGAAAAATAGGAACAGCAAGACATTTAGTCAGAGTCAGAAAATCCCCCATATGCACTAGTTTGGGCACACGATGTCACTTCTCTGAGCCTCAGTTTCCTCCTCTATATCTGAGGGAGTCAGGAGTAGAGTAGGGTAGAGGGGGCCATAGAATATGTTAGCCAGATCTATAATGTTTTCACTTTTTTTTTTTTTTTTTGAGACAGAGTCTCACTTTGTTGCCCAGGCTAGAGTGAGTGCTGTGGCGTCAGCCTAGCTCACAGCAACCTCAAACTCCTGGGCTCAAGTGATCCTCCTGCCTCAGCCTCCCGAGTAGCTGGGACTACAGGCATGTGCTACCATGCCCGGCTAATTTTTTATATATATTTTTAGTTGGCCAATTAATTTCTTTCTATTTTTAGTAGAGGCAGGGTCTCGCTCTTGCTCAGGCTGGTCTCGAACTCCTGACTTTGAGCGATCCACCCGCCTCGGCCTCCCAGAGAGCTAGGATTACAGGCGTGAGCCACCGAGCCCGGCCCAATGTTTTCACTTTTATGAGAAGAATAATATTTATCTATGAAGTAATTTACATTTTTCTTAACAGTACACATTTATTTTTCTTTCATTTTTGTTTTGATACGTATTTGTACATATTTATGGGGTACATGTGATATTTCGATACATGCATACAATATGTAATGATCACATGAGGTTTTTTAGGATATCCGTCACCTTAAACATTTATCATTTCTTTGTGTTGAGAACATTTCAAATCTTCTAGCTATTTTGAAAGATACAATATATTGTTTTGTTTTCTTTTAATCTTTTAATTTTTTCTTTTTTTTTTCTTTCCTCAAGGCTACATCAAAAGAATGAGATGAAAGATACAATATATTGTTAACTGTAGTCACCCGATGGTGCTACATAATACTAGAATGCATTCCTCCCGTCTAGCTGTAAATTTGTATCCTTTAACCAACCTCTCACTGTCCCTGCCTCCACCTCCTCTTCCCAACCTCTATTAACCACAATTATACTCTCTACTTCCATGAGCTTGATGTTTTTTAGCTCCCACATATGAGTAAGATCTGCTGTATCTATCTTTCTGTGCCTAACTTATTTCCCTTAACATAATGTCCTCCAGGCTCATTCATGTTGCCACAAATGACAGCATTTCACTCTTTTGTAGCGGAATAGTATTCCATTGTGTATGTGTACCACATTTTCTCTATCAATTCATCCATTTACGGACACTTGGGTTGATTCTATATCTTGGCTATTGTGAATAATGCTGCAATAAACATGGGGGAGTATTTCTTCAATATACTGATTTCCTTTTCTTTGGATAAATACTCAGTATAATAGGATTGGTGTATTGTATAGTAGCTCCATGTTTAGTTTTTTGGGAAACCTCCACACTGTTTTCCATAATGGCTGTACTAATTTACATTCCCACCAACAGTGTATGAGTTCCCTTCTCTCCAAATCTTCACCAGTATTTGTTATTTTTTTGATATTAGCCTGGGGGTATAAATTACATTTTTTAAGTGGAAGCAAAATGGAGGTGGTAGTGTTTCGTGACAATCAAATGATAAAATGGTTATGAAAGCTTTTTGTTTACTGAGAGAGGCTCCACAGAGGTTCATCATGTTTTCCACTGCTAAAACACATAGTAGGCACTCAGTTAATGTTTCTTGAAAATGAAAATGTTTCTGGAGTGATGAGACCAACAGTCAAGTTAAGATGATAGGATCCATATGTAAATGTGAGAGTTAAGGATGCAAGAACATCAGCCATGTGCCAAATGAGTTGTCTAGATACTTGAGTTGTCCGGACGATAAGTGTTGAATGAATTCAGAGAAGAGAGCAATGACTGTGGGCGGGTGGTCAGTGGAGGCTCCGCTGTGGAGGTGAGATTCGAGATGAGCCGTGCTGATTGGATTGAACTTCGGTAGAGAGGCATGGGGAAGACAATCCAGACGGGGCGTGGCATGAGTAAAGGTGCAGAGGCAGCCAGGTAGCAACGGTTGGGATGCCAAGTGCTGGGGGCAGGGACCTCTGCTTCTGCTCTATCCTCAGTGCCTAGCACAGTCCTTGGCACATAGCAGGCTCTCAATAAGTGTTTGTGGAAGGATGAAAGGAAGGAGGGAGGGAGGGAAGGAACGCATTTGGCCAAGTTGAAATCAAAGCTTTCCATAATTTGTGAGAGTCAGGACAAGCAGACGCACAGAAACTAGATGGATACAGATGCTTGAAGCAAGAATATTGTCTTTCCCACGAGATTGGAAGCTCCAAGAAGGAAGGACCAGAGCCATGCCCAGCTTGTTCTTCCCTGTATCCTTAGCACTAAGAACATTAACCGGCCTATAGAAAAAGCTCTGTAAAGATTCACTGAAGAAGTGAGTGCATGAACGTGGCAGTTGGTGGAAAAGGCAGGGACTGTGGAGTTGAGGTGAGGGGACTCTGAATTTGAGTTCCGGCTCTGCCAGTTATTGCCTGGGTGACCTCAGGCAAGTTGCTTCACATCTCTGAGACTCATTTTCCCTTGTGAAAAATAATACCCACCTCACAGAGTTTTCCTGAAGGTCAAATGACAGAATGTATATAAAGTGCCGGCTGCAACCCTCCAGGACAGTTGGTAGCCATTGTAATCACACCCCTTTGGCTAGAGTAGATTTCTGAGGCGTGCTTTGTATACAGTAGGCTGTCAGCTGATGTTTGTTGACTGAGAGGAAGGTTGGGACCTTGAAACTTTCCCCCCCTGTAGGCAGCGGGAGCCTCATATGCCAAGTGTTAGATCATTAACACGGATGAGGAGGGGAGGAGGCGCAGGTGAGGAGGTTGTTGCAACACTGAGGCGACTAGGGACAGGCTAAGGTGGTGGCAATAAGGAGGGGGAAAAAGGCATGGCAAGGAAAGCAGAATCAATAGGACTTGCAATTTTTGAGAGGAGACTGCTGGGAGATGACTGCAAATTAGAAACAGGAGATAGCTATGAGCTCAGGAAGATGCAGAGACCTGCTACGTGTGTTTTACTGCCACAAAGCACAGAGCCGATCCTGTCGGCAACCCCGTCACAGAGTAAATGAACCCAGAAAACTTCCAAGGCGTTCTTCTGTCCCAAGTCAGTGAAAGTCAGAATGGCCAATACCCTGACCCTGCAAGATTTTCAGGCAATCGTATTTTTCCGGGAATTTTAGAGACTGCCTGTATTTTCTTCTCCTTTTCTTTCCTCAAAATGTCAGGGCAGCACAGTCCACAAGGGGGCAGGTGATACCCAGCAGAGTCCAATTTCCATGGCAATGCGGTGATACAAAAGGCAATCTTCATGACTTTCAAGCACCCTGGTTTAATTTCAGAGAACCTGAAGCTATGACTTGTGAGGTATTTAATGACGGCTGGTTTGATGCGAGCAACTCCTCCTTGAAAGTCATGCTAAAGTAAAATAAACGTCCTTGACTTAGAAGTGTGAAGGTTTGTAGGTTAAAATTAGTTTCATTTGCAGTACTTCAGTCAGTTCTACTCTAAACATGTGTTTTATTGGAAATGTTGTTATGAGAGACAAAAAATTACATTTTTCAAAATTCAAGAGAAGTTTAACTTTTTACTGAATCAAATGCCAAATAATGTTACCTGTTAAAAATATTAAAGAGGATTTTTATTGATTACAAAAAGTCTAAGAAAAAATTATCAGCTGCAGTTTTAAAGTTTGAAGTGCTCTGATTGTTTCTCAGTGAGAAAATGTTACCTTTGTATTAATTGTTGTTTGATATTTAGTAAAGTCCTAATTGTTTGATATTTAGTAAAGTCCTAAAAGTTTCTATGAGAGGTATTTTAAGTGCTTTGATATCTAGTTCATGCCCTTCAAAGGCTTGTATTAAAAGAAGAAAAAGAAGCTGTAGTAGTAGTAATAAAGAAAGAAAGGAGATCTAACAACAAAAAAACAAAAAACAAAAAGCAATCTTCTCTCAAAGGTGCTCCAGCTATCTGAACAAGCAAAAAGCAAAAAAAGCAAAAAACAAGCAAAAAAAGGTGTCACTCATTTCCCTGCCCGATTAGCAGGAGCCGCAATGCCAGAGGCGAGTGAGTTGTGATGTGGCAATGAGGGGAGTTCTGGGAAGCCACAGAGCCCTTGCCTGACTAAAGGGGACATTGTTTATTGCCCAAACTTTGCACCTCCTCTTGCTTCTAGCTCCTGGCCACCTTGCCACGGAGGAGCAGAGTGTGATGCCGAGTGGGCTTGAGGGTGCTAACAAAGTTCCTGCAAACTGAGATCAGTCGGGCCCGCTGCCAGCAGAGCCCAGGATTGGGCGTGCGGAAGGAGAAGTCCAGAAGAAATCAAAGTCTCCTTTAAAGAACTGAATCTGCTGGAAGAGAAAAGGCAAACACATCCACATTGGTTTAGAGAGTGGCTCTGGGATCAGAGAGACCTGGGTTCAGATCTCAGCTCCATTACTTTTTAGCTCTGTGTCATAGGGCAAGTTGCTTAATCTCCTGAGCCTCAGTTTCCTCATCTGTAACATGGGGAGAGTAAGAAACAGTACCCCCTTCACAGTCTGGTTGTGGGGTTTCAATGAGATGATGCATAAATGAGATGGTGCCTGGCATTTAGTTAGCGCTCAATAAGTAGTAGCTGGAATCCTTGTTATTGTTAGTAGTCACAATAAGGCAATGTGGTGTCACTGACTACGTTATGTTGAACATAGAAAAAACTTGCAAGACACAAGTGGCAGGTGAGTAGGAGGTGGGTTTTACCCTGAGTGGTTGAAGGCGAAAGGAAAGGAGGTGTGAGTGCAGAGGGGGAGGGCACTCCAGGCAGAGGGCAAGAGGGGATGTCTTGATGTCTTCAGGGCTGGCCCTCATGGTCTGCATGGGCAAGGACAGAGGCTGCTGTGATGGGTCTGAGTGGCAGTGGGCCCCGCCCGGGCCAGGCACAGGCGGCCGCTGAGCTCCCCATGGCAGCATTAAGAAGCCAGGGAAGTGATAGGCAAAGAATGTCTCGGGTGATTGTTAGAGAACACCCAGGTCTCCAGTATCAGCATTTAAGACAGGAGGAGGCATGACAGCACGAAATCCATGACAGGAGGCTGGGGAAGGCGAGTCCCAATGCTCCCTCTGCAGGTGTGACCCTGGGGGAAGAAGCCACGAGTATGGAATAAGGGAGTCTGGAAGTTTCTTTGTTCTGGGCCTTGAACATATATCTAGAATTCCAAGAAGATGCCCTCATGAGACCCAGAAGCCAGCCCACAAAACCCTCAGCTATCAGCTGCAAAATGCTCATCCCCAGCCCTGCTCCCCACCCCAGACTCCCCTCCCCAGGGACAGGAAACTGGAACGAGAGTCTTAACATTTTTGATCCCAGGGCCTGGTCTAAGGTTTTCATTTCCATGCTGATTTTATAAGCTTAACGTTCCCTGTTAGTGGATCTTTTAAGGGCCCTGACTCAGAGCCAGTGGAGCTGGGCTCATTTCCTGTCTGCCCAAACGCTATGCTCCCACATAACCCTTGCTTGCACAGGCCCTTGGAGGGAAGCTTTGGCCTGAATTGCCCCGAATAAGCGATAATAGAAAAGCCTTTTATATTTAGCTTTAGGATATCGTAAGTGATTTTTTGGCAGTGCATCTCCCTTCCTAAATAGGGTTGGATTAGGCTAATATTAAAATAAACTTTATGGGAAGCAGTATAGCAAAGTGGTTAAGAGCCTTTATAGCCCCGCATTACGAGCTCATAACCACACAGTCGGAGTTTCAATCCAGTCACTACTCACTAGCTGCTTATCTCTCTGAGTTTCTTCATTGGCAAGACACAGACAGCCTGGCCGGGTGCGGTGGCTCACGTCTGTCATCCTAGCTCTCTGAGAGGCCAAGGCGGGAAGATCTCTTGAGCTCAGGAGTTCGAGACCAGCCTGAGCAAGAGTGAGACCCTGTCTCTACTAAAAATAGAAAAAATTAGCTGGGCATGGTGGCGCATGCCTGTAGTCCCAGCTTCTCGGGAGGCTGAGGCAAGAGGATCACTTTTGCCCAGGAATTTGAGGTTGCTGTGAGCTAGTCTGATGCCACAGCACTCTACCCAGGCAACAGAGTGAGACTATGTTTCAAAAACAAAACAAAACAGGCTGGGCATGGTGGCTCATGCCTATAATCCTAGCACTTTGGGAGGCCGAGGCGGGAGAATCACTCAAGGTCAGGAGTTCAAGACCAGCCTGAGCAAGAGTGAGACCCTGTATCTACTAAAAGTAGAAAGAAATTAGTTGGACAACTAAAAATATATAGAAAAAATTAGCCGGGCATGGTGGTGCATGCCTGTAGTCCCAGCTACTCGGGAGGCTGAGGCAGGAGGATTGCTTGAGTCCAAGAGTTTGAGGTTGTTGTGAGCTAGCTTGATGCGACGGCACTCTAGCCCGGGCAACAGAGCAAGACTCTGTGTCAGAAAACAAGCAAACAAAAACAAACAAACAACAACAAAAAAATGCAGAAAGCCAGAGTGCCTTCCTCACTGGGGCTTTGTGGGGACTGCAATGAAGACTAATGCATGTAACGCACTTAGCCTGATGTCTGGCCCCTGGAAGCATTCAATAAAGGGAGTTGATCATAGTTATCATTACATTATTATTTCCCCAGCAGACCCACTGGGCTTTGGAGAAAGGAAGCCTAAAGGTAGCCCGGTGGGAGGGGTATGCCAGGGAAAGTCAGGGTAGGATTAAAAACTCTCAGAATATAACCTGGAAAAAACAATCCACACTAGAAAATTGAGTTATCCACTTATTATCCTGAAAACCACCAGAACTTGATTTCTTCACCCTTGTTCTCAGGGTTGTGCTAGTTTCTCAGCAGGTTTAGGCTAGAGTTAGCAGGTGGCATTGGCCCAGGACTGGCTAGATGCAGAGAAACACTTCTAGATTCGGGAAATAGTTCTCTGTGCCAGGGGGCAGGTCTGGCTAGGCACTGGTGCGTGTTTACAAGGTGAATGGTTGTTACTGACACCATCACCTTTGTCCATGATGGGAGGAGGAGGCCTATGGAAGGACAAAATCCCTTCTGCCTCAGGCAGGTCTTACCTGCCTCTGCTCTTGTGATGTGTTTGGAAAATGACTAGAAAACCCACCTTTAAAAAAAAAAAAAAAGCTAGGACATGGTAGAAAGACTTCTTGTAAATAACTGTCATGGTTAAAGCCTGAAGCCAGGAAGACAAATTGGTAAATTCGGTCTTTATGTCTCGATTTCCTCCATTGCTGTCAACAAACTTAGCACTTTAGACTTGACTTTTAGAGCTCTCGTGCTGCTATTTACTTCTCCATTTACACATTTACATATTTGTAGCTCCCTCCTACCCCATTTATTTTTTGAACAGGTAATATATAGGTAGTATATGCCTCTGATACCAAATTCACAAAGCATAAAGGGCTTACGGTGACAAGTTAGTCTCCCTCCTACCTCTGTTCCCTAACCACCCACAGGTAATCATATTACCACATTCTGTTGC
The DNA here is from genome assembly GCA_008086735.1 of Cheirogaleus medius. Classification (NCBI taxonomy): domain Eukaryota; kingdom Metazoa; phylum Chordata; class Mammalia; order Primates; family Cheirogaleidae; genus Cheirogaleus; species Cheirogaleus medius. Next base: position 13,492,885 of record VBSM01003151.1, read on the forward strand.
TCCCTTCCAGAGATAACGTAAGCATATGGCAAGCATATATTGTTTTAGCACAAATGGTAGCATTATTACTCATATTTTTATTCCCAGTGCCTAGGAGTGTGCAAAGCAAGTGTGCCTTCAAAAGAGTTTGTTGGTTCAATGTGCCTTGCTGTGAGATTTTTGCCCTCATTCCAACCATGGGTGCCTGAACTCTCCAGTCGAAATTTCCACAAGCTTATCAAAATGTTACCTATTTGGGCTTGCAGCTCTGGCTGTATTTTCTCAGGACTGAGATTTACAAAGAGGCCACTGGAGCCTTGCTTAATATAAACAAGTCATTATCTTTCATAATAGAACTCTAAAGAACACTCTGATGCACACGTTTCCCTGCCTGCTCTAGCTCCTCTCTCTTAGGTGATTGTTGCCTGAGGTTAGGGTTCAATGGATTTTGATGCCTTCTCTTGCCTTTGTGGAGTCTCTAAGCACACTCATCTCAGAATTCTGGCTCAGGAAATCAAATGCAGGAGTTTCCCCTGAAATATTTCTCAGTCCTTGCCAGAGCTCGCTTTTCCGGAAGCATCTAGACAGTGCCACGCTCATATATTCTCTCTCTGTCTCCCTCTTCTTCCCTCTCTGATCAGACTAGGGGACAGGCTGGACTCCTCCACTTGATCTATACAAAAGGGCCCAAGGAAGAAAGGAAAAAGGAGGAGTAAGAGGGCTGCTCCCCATGCTGTTCTATCGTCAGAAGGCTTGCAAACTCAGGGTGGCGGCAGGGCAGAGCGGTAAATACAACGGAGTCTGCCTGGGCTGGAATCCTGATTCTGCCCTTTATTGGCTGTGCGACCTTAGGCAAGTTATTCTGTGCTTCCATTGATTCCACCGTAAAATGGAAATGATAACTGTATTTACTGTAAAGGGTTGTTATGAGCATTTAATGAGTTAACAGATCATAAGACACTTAGAATGGTGCACAGGGTAAGTGCCATATAAGTGCTTTTTAAATAAAAATAAAAATTTTCATATTAGCGGCTCCTGAGTTAGATCCATTTCCCCCTATTCACTGGTTGTAAGTTTCAAGGCTTTCACTTACTTATCTTGAGTTCCTTGGTGCATTTTTTTCCTATTGGGAAAAAGCTGAATGTTGGTGTTTTATGGTGCGTTTCTTACACAGAGAGGAAAAACTAAAGAATAGCTTTCAGGCTATTCTAGGCTAAAATTCCTGTATAAAGGCAGGATTGTGTCAATTAAAGTTCTTACTCTAGTGACTTTTTCTTGTGGCTGCTCTTGGGGCCCTACTCTGCCTCTCAAAGGCTGAGAAGAGTCCTCAGGAGAGCGTCCCCAGCCAGTGCCTTCTGGGAAGAGTTGCTCTGGCTACTGAGCTAGTCAAAGGTCTCAGCCTCCCCAAAGGTGCGTGTGCTTCTATGGCCCTGTGGGGTTGCAGAGCTAGACAACAACCTGAAATCCAGCTGTTTGTCTCAGCCGTCATCAGAGGTCATTCAGCCAGATGGCAGGCTGTGCTCCAGGCCACAGAAGTGCCCTGTGTCCTTCAAAGAGCTGGATTGTCAGCCTGGCCCTTCCTAGGCCTTCTTTCCAGGCCTCTCCTTTCCACATTATCCCAACACAAACAGCTTGCCTTCCAAATGACATGGTACCAGAAAGACTTCTAACGTCAGCTTGCCTAGCCTAGGTATCTAGCTCTGTCAGGGGCTCCTGTGAGAGGTTCCATGGGAGGAGCCAGAGACTGTCATCTAGGAAGGCAGCAGAGCTTCAGGATGGGTCTTAGATACGCCTTGATTGCCCTCGAACACTCACTCAGGTTTTGGTATCCCTTAATTATGGGAATCCTAATGACCCCGATCACATTCAACTGCATTCCCTATGCTTCCAGCTCAGTCAGGGCTGGGCCCACGTGTGCCAGGACAGCAAGGGTTCAAAGAGCACATCACCTGGGTTCTTAGATCTTGCCACACACAGTTTAGTGCAGTTCTGTAGAAAGGGAAAAATAGTGTGTCCTTAACAACCAATACACACATATAGACTCCTTCAGCAAACATTTGTTGAGTGCCTATTATGAACAAGGTCCTGTGCCAAGTACTGAGGGGAGGGAAAGAGGATACAAAGATAAATTAAGTGTAGTCGTTGCCCTTATGGACTTTGTCCTCTACCAGAGAAGTTATATATATAACTAGCTATAATATGAGACCAAACTCATTTATTGATTTGACATTTGCTGAACACATACTGTGGGCCAGGCACTGTGCTAGATGCTGGGGTTACACAGCAGAGAAGAGAGCAAAATTCCTATCCTTATGAAGTTTATACCCCAATGCAGGAGGCAGAGAAGTAAGAATTACAATATAGTGTGATAAGGTGACGATAGAGGTCAACAGACCAAGTTTGGGGAGCAAAGAGGGAAGAATGCCTACCTGACATACAAGGATTCTGGGAAGGCTTCCAAGCGGAAGTGCCATCTAAACCAAGACCCATGGCCACTATGTGGCATGGTTACAATGGGAATGGCACCCCCTGGAGTCGTGTAGTGCCATTTCTGGCAGCCTAGGCTGAAGAATGAATAGGAGATAGCCAAGAGTACTTAGCAGGTGTGGAGAACAAAAAGTGGTTCAAAACGACTAGAGTGCAAGGTCCAACTGGCAAATGTGGATGGAGGGAGCATGGGGGTTGGAAACTCATCATTTTGCAAATAACATCGTAAAGATCAAATCAAACACAACATATCAAGACCTATGGGATACAGCAAGAGCAGTACTAAAGGGAAGTTTACAGTAATAAACACCTACATCAAAAAAGTAGAAAGATTTCAAATAAACAACCTAATGATTCACATCAGAAAACTAGAAAAGCAAGAACAAACCAAATCCAAAATTAGTAGAAGGAAAGAAATAATAAAGATCAGAGTAGAAAGAAATGAAATAGAGACTAAAACAACAATACAAACAAAATGAAAAGTTGTTTTGTAAAAAAGATAAACAAAATTGTTAAACCATAAGCTAAGCTAAGAAAAAAGTGAGAAACCTCAAATAAATAAAATGAAAAAGGACAAAGGAGACATTATAAATAACACTACAGAAATACAAAGGATCATTAGAGACTATTATGAATATTATATGCTAACAAATTAGAAAACCTAGAGGAAATGGATAAATTCCTGGACACATGTGATCTACCTAGACTTAACCAGGAAGAAATAGAAAACTTGAACAAACCAATATTAAGTAATGAGATTGAATCAATAATATTATAAAAAGTCTCCCAACAAAGAAAAGCCCAGGACAGGATGGCTTCATTGCTGAATTCTACCAAACTTATAAATAAGAACTAACACCAATTATTTTCCAAAAAATTGAAGGAAGAGAATGTTTCCTAACTCATTCTACAAAGCCAGCATTACCCTGATTCCAAAACTAGACAAGGACACAACAACAAAAAAGAAAACTATAGGCCAATAAATTCTCAACAAATTTGTTATAGACAGAATGTACTTTAACACAATAAAGGCCATATATGACAAACCCACAGCAAACATCATACTCAATGGTGAATAGCTGAAATCTTTTCCTCTAAGATCAGGAATAAGACAAGCATGCCCATTTTTGCCACTTCTATTCAACATACTGTTGGAAGTCCTAGCCAGGGCAATTAAGCAAGAGAAAAAAAAAATGAAAGTCATCCGAATTAGAAAAGAAGAAGTCAAATTGCCCCTGTTTGCAGACAACATGATCTTATATATCGAAAAATCTAAAGACACCAGCAAAAAACTCTTAGAACTAAAAAACAAATTTAGCAAAATTGCAGGATACAAAATGAACATACAAAAATCGGTAGCATTTCTATACACCAATAATGAGCTAGCTGAAAAAGAAATCAAGAAAGCAATTCCATTTATAATAGCTACAAAAAAATAACCTAGAAATAAATTTAACCAAAGAGGTGAAAGATGAAAACTATAAAACTACAATGAAAACTATAAGACACTGATGAAAGAGATTGAAAAGGACACAAACAAATGGAAAGACATCCCACACTCATGGATTGGAAGAATTAATATTGTTAAAATGACCATACTATGCAAAGCAATCTACAGATTCAATGCAAACCTTATCAAGATAGGCATTTTGACCTCCTCACAGAAATAGAAAAAAAAGAAAATCCTGAAATTTACATGGAACCACAAAAGACCTCAAACAGCCAAAGAAATCCTTAGCACAAAGAACAAAGCTGGAGGCATCACATTACCTGACTTCAAATTATACTACAAAGCTATAGTAACCAAAACAGCATGGTATTTCTATAAAAATAAACATATAGACCAATGGAGCAGAATAGAGGACCCAGAATAAATCCAAGTATTTATGGCTAACTGATTTTCAACAAAGCACCAAGAACATACACTGGGGAAAGGACACCCTCTTCAATAAATGGTGCTGGAAAAACTAGACATCCATATGCACAAGAATGAAACTAGACTCTTATCTCTTACCATATACAAATATTAATTCAAAATGGGAGGCCAGGCGCGGTGGCTCACGCCTGTAATCCTAGCACTCTGGGAGGGAGGCGGGAGGATCGCTCAAGGTCAGGAGTTTGAAACCAGCCTGAGCAAGAGCGAGATCCCGTCTCTACTATAAATAGAAATAAATTAATTGGCAAACTAAAAATATATAGAAAAAATTAGCCGGGCATAGTGGCGCATGCCTGTAGTCCCAGCTACTCGGGAGGCTGAGGCAGAAGGATTGCTTGAGCCCAGGAGCTGGAGGTTGCTGTGAGCTAGGCTGACACCACAGCACTCTAGCCCAGGCAACAGAGTAAGACTCTGTCTCAAAAAAAAAACAAAACCCAAAAATGGGTTAAAGACTTAAATGTAAGATCCAAAATTATAAAACTACTGGAAGAAACCTAGGGGAAATGCTTCAGGACATTGGGCTAGTCTAGGCAAAGATCTTATGGGTAAGACTTCAAAGGCACAGGCAATAAAAACAAAATTAGACAAATGGAACTACACCAAACTAAAAAACTTCTGCACAGCAAAGGAAACAATAACAGAATGAAGAGACAACCTGTAAAATGAGAAAAAATATTTGCAAACTATTCATCTAATAAGGGACTAATATCCAGTATATACAAGGAACTCAACAGTAAAAAACAAAAAAAACCCAATAATTTGATTTAAAAATTGACAAAGGACTTGAAGAGATATTTCTCAAAAGAAGACATACAAAAGACCAAGAAGTATATTTTAAAATGCTCAACATCACTAATTATCAGGGAAATGCAAATCAAAACAACACTGAGATATCTCACTGCAGTTAGAATTGCTATCACCAAAAAGACAAAAAATAACAAATGTTGGAGAGGATATGGAGAAAAAGGAACTTATGCACTGTTGATGGCTATGTAAATTAGTACAGTCATTATGGAAAACAGTATGGAGGTGTCTTTAAAAACTAAAAATGGAACTACCAATGCAATCCAGGAATCCCACTACTGGGTATTTATCCAAAGGAAAGGAAATCAGTATGTCAAAGAGATAACTGCTCCCCCATGTTTATTGCAGCTCTATTCATAATAAATAAATATGGAATCACCTAAATGTTCATCAACACATGAATGGATAAAGAAAATGTGGTACATATACACAATGGATTACTTACTATTCAGGCATAAAAACATAATGAAATCTTGACATTCATGGCAACATGGATGAGCCTGGAGGACACTATGTTAAGTGAAGTAAGTCAGGCACAGAAAGATAAATATCACATGTTCCCACTCATATGTGGGAGCTAAAAATTTAAGCTCAAAAAAGTAGAGTAGGCCAGGCGCCGGTGGCTCACGCCTGTAATCCTAGCACTCTGGGAGGCCGAGGCAGGCGGATCGCTTGATGTCCGGAGTTCAAAACCAGCCTGAGCAAGAGCAAGACCTCGTCTCTACTAAATAGAAAGAAATTAATTGGCCAACTAAAAATATATAGAAAAAATTAGCCGGGCATGGTGGCGCGTGCCTGTAGTCCCAGCTACTTGGGAGGCTGAGGCAGTAAGATTGCTTGAGCCCAGGAGTTTGAGGTTGCTGTGAGCTAAGCTGACGCCATGGCACTCTAGCCCGGGTAACAAAGTAAGACTCTGCCTCAAAAAAAAGTAGAGTAGAATTGTGGTCATTAGAGGCTGGAAAGGGTGGGGGGGAAAGGAAGATAGGGAGAGGTTGGTTAACACACACAAATTTACAGCGAGGTGAGAGGAGTAAGTTCTAGTGTTCTATAGCACTGTAGGGTGAGTATGATTAAAAATAATTTGGCACATATTTTCAAAACGCTACAAGAGAGGATTTTGAATATTTCCAACACAAAGAAATGATAAATGTTCAAGGTGATGGATATGTTAAGTACCTTGATTTGATCATTACACATTGTATACATGTATCAAAATATTACTCTGTAACCTAGAAACATGTATGATTATTACATGTCGAATAAAAGTAAAAGGAAAAAAATCATCAAATGTCAGTGAGAAAAATAAAAGAGATTTTTGGAAATTGAAAAAAGACCCAACAAAGTGCAAAAGGCTATGTAGGTAGGATAGTGCATGAAGTATGGGGTGGTTACTTCCGTGAGTAGAGATTGATTGGGAAATGAGAGGTAAAGTTTTTATAAAATCATAGAGGAAGTGACCAAAACAAGATCTTTTTTCTGTACTCCATTAACCCTGGGCCTGCCTCCCTCACTCACGTTCTTTATTACTCAATTTTATTCCTTTTTTTTTTCACTTGATTAAAATGGCTTTTGAGTGCACTAATCATTGCTATATTCTAATGAGCAGCATCATTCCTGTTTAAAAAAAAATTCTAGAGGAAAAAGAACACAAAAAAATGCATAGCTATTTTCACTACTTCACTTTAATAAAAATAATTACTTTGGCCTTTGAAAATAACAAGATCTCCATGGAGTTTTCATCACTGAGATTTCTTATTCCTATATCATTAACTCCCCCAATAAAAGTCTTCTCCAGCCCTGTAACTTATTTTGTTTCAGCATCTACTACAACAGCACTCAAGACATGAGGCAGTTGTAGCTGGACCCAGAGGGACTTTTTATTATTTTCTTTTTTTAGTTCTAAATGTATTTTAGTATGCATCAGAAAAAAATATATAAGTTGCAATTCAAACATGCAATTTTATGAATAGAATTGTGTTAAGCCAGGTTAAAGTGCTTTCACTTTTTCAACTGAGTAAACAATTGGAGAATAAATGGTAAGGGAATAACAGCAAAAGTGGTATATGGAAATGGCAAAATTAAGAGAGTGGATCTTAGATGACTGAAATTTAAAATATCCTGGACTAAATGATTTTTATGGTAACTTTGAACTTAACATGAAAGGCTTTTATGAAATCTCTTTCCTTCTGGGAGATCCTAAAACCTCTGAGAGACTGAAGTACACATGGAGGACATGGCAAAGAAACCTATATAGACATCTACTAAGGAAGCTGAGAACTTTACCTGAGATACATATTAAATCCCTAGGAATAATGAACGAATCCCTTAAGACATGCATTTACTCCTGCAGGACAGGTGGGCTCAGTAGGGCTAATATAAGTAAACTACAATCGCTGCAGATAAAGAAAGATTCCCAGAAGTGAATGAAACTAACCTCCTAAGAATGAAACTAACTTACCACACAACTAACCTTTCCAATACAGATTATGCTAAAGGAAATACTTACTAAACCATCTTGTTATTCTTTCTGTAGAAAATGGTTAACAAATCATTATCATATGAAGAGACTTCAAAAGAATAAAGGACAGCAAGAAATCGGAATAACATAGAGGTATATCAGGCAGTCAATTGATAAAAATCTTACGTGTGTAGATTTTTGAGATGTTTGTGATCTATGTCAGTTTTTTCATGTTGCAATTTGTTGTGATGTATTTCCTTGTTCTAAATAAATAGCCATCCTTGTTTAAGAAAAAGATTATATCAGACAAGAATTATCAATGGATGCTAGATCTAGGAGGGATTTTAATGAGAAGCAGGATATTTGCATGGCTTTAAAGTGTCTCCCACAGACTGCTTATTATGTGCAAGGGAGGGAAAGAAGTAGCTATACAGTAGAAAAATTTGATCGCCACTTTTAATTGGTGATCAAAATTAACATCACTGATGAGACACAGCTGTATATCAAGTGCCTATAGGGAAGACACCATATTATCTATGCAGTGTGCCACCGGAGACACATGCCACCGGAGATGCATATCCCCAATCTAATCATAAGGAAACATCAGGCAAACACAGCATGAAGAACATTCTGTTGAAAAATGCTAGCAGGAGGGGGAACTATATTTTTCAAAAATATCGAGATCATAAAAGACAAAAAGAAAATGCTGTGAGAATGCTCCAGATTAAAGAAAGCTAAACAGTAAAAACAACTCAATGCAATACCTGACCCTAGACTAGCTCCTGTACTGAAGGGAAGAAAATGTTCTTAAAAGACATGATTGTTGGCCAGGCGCGGTGGCTCACGCCTGTAATCCTAGCACTCTGGGAGGTCCAGGCGGGCGGATCG
>VBSM01003151.1:13506100-13516971 GCA_008086735.1 Cheirogaleus medius
CCACCGGAACTCTACGCCATCTTGTAATGGCGTTGTCACCGCGCCTCACAGCTGAGCCCCAGGGTGTGCTGGAGCTGTCTCCTTCTGGTCCATCAGAACCAGAAGCTATATGTTCAGAAATTGTGTGAGCCAGTTGTTAAAGACAACTATCATTTAAAAATATAAAATTACAACTAAATAAATTCTATGAAAAACTGAGGTAATAAATGCCCCAAAACTCTACTTCCTAATCATTTTACTACATTTTACTATTACATGTGCTCTTGGGATTATTTACATCTATGGTATCTGAATAGTTGAAATAGTGTATAATGGTGTGCTATTGCATCTCTTCCCAACATCACATTGAAGTTGGCAGCTTGAAATCAGCCATGGTGGGAGCATTCACAACTCAGAAATCAGCAAATGCTATAAATCAGGGCTTGATTTATTTGACTATCTAGATCTAAGAAAGTGATAGAAAAAAATGTTAATAATGCAGATTAAACTCAAAGGTGTGTCATAACTATGGCTGTTACATTGTGAATAATACCAAAAAATGAGGAAATAGTCTTCCAGTGTTTGAAAACCATTAACCTAACCTATTTAGCAAAGAAATCACTCACATTGTTGGCAAATGAAGTTCTGACATCTTCATTGTTTCACATAAATGAAAATATCAGCCAACATTCATGTCACAACTACATTTGTTCATAAGTTGCAACCACAGATACGAGAGTTGGGCAAAAATCAATGAAAGCATTCTGTGAGACTCAGATGGCTATATGGAATTTACAATAAATAATACTATATATTTTGTTATTATGGGTAATTTGTGTACTATACAGAGCAGTAAAATTTATAATTAACTTATGTACATACACACACACACACAGAGCTTTCCCCCAGAGAGCTGGTTGTTAAACATTTACCAACACACCACTGGTAAAGCCCAAGGTTCACAATGACTTTGGTACTAGAAACATGAAGTTCAAAGGTCCCAGAGGTACTCCCACACTGACCAAAACCTGATAGAGGACATGCATGTGACTAGAAAACATCTATGTGTTTTTTTAAAAAAGCAAATAAATAAAAATCTTTTTTTGATCTCACTAGGCCATAAACTCCATGAAGGTAGGGACTTTGCCTCTCTCATTCATAGTGGCATCTTTGGTGCCTAGTCAGCACCTGGCATAGAGGAGGAGCTCAATCGCTTTTTCTTGAAAAAAAAAAAAAATGAATGGCTCTTCTCTGTCAACTGACTTTGGTCTAATTTCCCCTAACGCCACCAGGAGATGGTCCTGACTGGGGAGCCAGGCCGGTACTCCTTAGCCTAGAAATTGCCTTTCACAGGTTCCTTGCCTCCCCCTTAGTCCAGCTCTGAAAGGACTCCAGCTCCAGCACATCTCATTGGTGTCTGACAGGAAGGTCTGCTTTGTCTAACTGAAACCTGGCTGGTTCTCCAGAAGGGGGCCTAGGTTAGCTTGGTGCCTCCACCTCCTATCCCTGGGTCTGACAAAGCACTTTGTTCTAGCTGCCAACTGTACCTGTATGGACAGAGTTAAAAGAAATCAGGGGAGGGTGTAGGGAGAGTAAAGGCAATGAGGGTAGTCCAAAAAAATACAACCAAAATTGGAAGCCATTTGGCTTGGGAAAAAGCATAGACTGGACTTCCTGACTAGAAACCTGTGAGAATTTCCAGTTCTATCTACCGTGGTAGCTGTGAGACCTTGGACAAGTCACTTTGCCTCTCATCCTCAGTTTGCTTATGTAGAAAATGAAAAAAAGGGGGTTATTCTAGAAGATGTCCTTGGGTCCCTCCAGCTTTGCTGGTGTTGGGTGGTGTACTGCTAACACTGACACCTGTCATCTGAGAGGAGGGGGGAAGGAATTCCGATACACCAGAAGGGCATCCCTTGACGCTTGGGAGATGTGGTTTTTTTTTTTTTTTTTTTTGAGACAGAGTCTCACTGTGTTGCCTGGGCTAGAGTGCCATGGCGTCAGCCTAGCTCACAGCAACCTCAAACTCCTGGGCTCAAACAATCCTCCTGCCTCAACCTCCCGAGTAGCTGGGACTACAGGCATGTGCCACCATGTCCGGCTAATTTTTTTTCTATTTTTAGTTGTTTGGCTAATTTCTTTCTATTTTTAGTAGAAACGAGGTCTTGCTCTTGCTCAGGCTGGTCTTGAACTCCTGACCTTGAGCAGTCCTCCCGCCTCGGCCTCCCAGAGTGCTAGGATTATAGGTGTGAGCCACCGTGCCCGGCCGAGAAGTGCGTTTTTAATAAAAGAATTTCTCTTTAAGAGGAAGCAAAAATGTGTGAAAAACATCCTAATTGGTGAGGCAGGCTGATAAGAAATACTGTAGCTTCAGAAAGCTATGGATAAATTCGTGGCTGACAGTTTACTAAAGGACTCAAGGATGATGTTGAGGTCTTTGCATCCCATGATGCCCTTGTCTGAGTCAGAAGAATCAGGGGCTCAGGCACAAGGTGGCATTTTTATGCTCTTGCGTCCTCAAGTTCTTCCAGTGTCCTGGCTTGAGTCCTTACTGCCGCATATGTACACCCACACCTTCTTGCCACATCCTAAAGCCACTCCCCAAAGACAGGCAATGTGATCAGCAAAATGAAGGGCCCTCAGCTTCCAGAGAGCAGACAGAAGGCTTCTTCTCAGCCCCTCCTCCCATTTGCATCTTCCCAGGGGAGAGGCAGACTACAGGGCCTAGGATTTTAGGAGCATCCCTGTCCCCAACTGCAATGTGGGCTCAACTCCTGATGAGTTGTTAGCACTAGGCCTCTTGCCCCGCCTGGATTCTATGACATTCAGAACAACCCTATAACAAGGATAGGCTGGCATTTTTCAATCCTGCCTCCATGCTGCAGGTAGGGATGGGGCCTCCCCAATACTGTTTTCCTCCTCCACCTCCCCTGCTCAGATGCTTCCGACTGCCTGCTGTGTTGAGTCCAAATTCATGGTCTGACCTCCAAAGAGAAGTTATCATTAATTCAGCACATACTATGTGCCAGGCATTGAATCTACTGTATGCCCTGAACCTAGGATCAAGTGTAGGATGGGCGCTCCACTATTTTTCAGATGAATGAGTGAACAAATCCTTAGAACAATCTGAAAAGCGGGTATTATTATTTCCCATTCTACCAATTAGGAGACTGAAGCTTAGGGAAGTTAAGTCACTTACCAGAGGTCACAATTAATAAGAGGAAGAGTCAGAATTCAAACCCGGGGGCTGTTTGAATCTTAATTCTGGAGAAGCTATATATATGGCTCTTCAAATCTCCCCCACCCTCAGCCTCCCTCACCCAGGAAGGTTCTGGCCTAACAGACGCAGCCCTGTGATATTTTGTGTTTTGGTTATTCACATGGAAATGGATGCAGCTTTGCAGACAGAGGGCAAGCATGCCAGCCACCCTGTCTACAGGCACTGCCTTCACACGTGGTTCTTCATACCTGAGGATTGCAATGTGATATAAGGTGGCTGCCCCTGGGAACTTTCACAGCCTTCCCGGGATAAGCACTCCCCTGGCCAACCACACGGCTGGTAAGCCACTGGAGGAGGCCTTTCCCAGAAGTCCTGGTGGTAGAGGGATTTCCTTCTCTGAAGCTGCTGAGCAGCCAGGAAGCAGGGCTGCTATCACAGAGGATGGCTCCACCTTCCATCATGTGGCCCTCCGTCTCCCCAGCTCTGCTCCTGTGGAACCTACTGACCTCTTGTGGGCACAGTGCAAATGCACTGCAGCCAGACAGCCTCAGAGGACTCGGGCCTCAGCCACTTACTCTCACTAGGTTTGATTTGTCTCTGACAAGGCCTGCAGTGTGTCAGTCTCTTGCTCTTCCTGCGCCTTGGTTTCCTCAGCTGTAAAAGGGTGATAAAAAAAAAAAAGACTGTGGCCCTACTTTAAAACATGAGAAAAAGCTTTAATTGGGGGGAATGTATGGGTAAATTCAAGACACCAGGCCCAAGGTCGGTGCTCACAAAATTCTTAGTTCCTAACCAGAATTATTAGATATTCAACCATGCTCATCAACATTTTTCAGGTCACAGCACACACACAGAAAATATTTGTCTAGCCCACTGGGATACAAAGGAAGAGGCTTTTTGTGATGAGAGCTGCCCCGGGCTGGGCCCAGCTACTCCAAAGCCTGAGAGTGTAAACACCTCAGGATCCCTGGAATCCTTCTGCAGCACTGGGGGCAGCAGATGCAGCTGCATTATTAATATAAAAGCAGTTGCAGAAGAAGTGGTGTGCATCGTCAGGGCTCTCTTTCCTCTCTTTCCATCTAAGTCAGCCAACAAAGGGTTTGGGTGGCTGGCCCTGCCTCTTAGAGACTCACAGTGTCCATAGACACAGGTGGGAATGGTCACTATGCAGTTGGGCAAGGGTCTTCCATGCTGGCCTTGGCCACAAGGCAGAGCACCACAAGCTCTCGTTCATTCGTGCTCCTAATGCAGAGAAGTTAAGAGATTAGAGCAGATTGCATTTGGGGATAATCTGGGTCTGTTAGAGACCAAAGACAGTGTCTATCCAGAGCAAAATTGTGACACAGGGGGCATCTGCCTTCTGGCTCCCCTCAAGCCGCTTGTTTCCTTTCATCCTGCTGCTCCCCACTCGCACGTCACTGACTCATTCTTCTTTTTGTTTTTTGTTTTTTTTTTTTTGAGACAGAGTCTCACTCTGTTGCCCAGGCTAGAGTGCCATGGCATCAGCCTCACTCACAGCAACCTCAAACTCCTGGGCTCAGGCGATCCTTCTGCCTCAGCCTCCCAAGTAGCTGGGACTACAGGCATGTGCCACCATGCCCGGCTAATTTTTTCTATATTTTAGTTGGCCAATTAATTTCTTTCTATTTTTAGTAGAGATGGGGTCTCGCTCTTGCTCAGGCTGGTTTTGAACTCCTGAGCTCAAATGATCCGCCCACCTCGGCCTCCCAGAGTGCTAGGATTACAGGCGTGAGCCACCGCGCCCGGCCAGTGACTCATTCTTCTGACAAGCACTCAATGAGCAGCAACCAAGTGCCCAACCCTGTACCAGGTACGGGATCACAGGGTGGGATTGTTGGCTTGAGAAATCAATCTGGTAGAAAGAAAGACACGGAAAGAGAGGCACTGGGTAGAGTGCAAGAGGTGCAACGGACATCTGTAAAAAGGAGAGAAAGTGAGGGCCTAAGTCAGCCTCAGAGGGTCGGGAAAGTTTGTTGAGACACTTGAGGATTAAGTGATGGGTGGGGAAGGGAAGAGTAACCAGGGAGTTATTAATACAAGGCAGCTTTCCAGAGGGAAGGACATGTACAAAGGAGGCCCTGCGACATGGGAGAATGAGGCATGTTCAAAGCTCTTCAAATAGCCCAACTGTGCTAGAATACACCAGATGGGGCAAGGGAGATGAAACGGGGTAGGTCAGAGCCCGATGAGAGAGGTGCTAATTGAAGGAGTTTTTACTTCATTCTAAAGGCAACAGGGGACTACTGGGGCATTTTGAACAGAGCAGTGCCATGACCCAAATTCCTCTTAAGAAACACTGCTCTGGCAGCAGAGGGAAGGGCATGGCGTCGAGGCAGGGAGATTGCTGAGGAGGCTGTTGCAGTCATTTGGGTTGTATAGGCTCAAAGCCCAAACTAGGGCATTGTCAGGGAGGGTGTAAAGGAGCCATCTGGGAACCCCTAAATAAGCTGAGTCCACAGAATGCTGTGGTTGTTGGGAAGTAGGTAATAAGAGAGAGCAAGCGTGTGTTTTTTGGCTTGAGGAACTGGGTACATGGTGGTGGCATTCACTCACACTGGGAACAAAGAGAGGATCCAGGAGGGGCGGGGCATGAAGATGAGAGCCATTGTCGGCTTTGAGATAGCTGTGGGATACAGAGGTGGGGATGTCTAGTAGTCGCTCGGATATAAAAGCACTTCACTCGGCAGCAGAGGTCTGAGCTGGAGATATGAATTTGGGCATCTTCAGTGTACAGGGGGTGGTTGAAGCCATGGTCATGAATGAGATGATGAATAAGAAGAAAAGAGGGCTGAGAATGGAGTCCTGGAGACCACAGGCATTTAGGAATATAACGAAAGTGGGAAAGAGCTAAGTGGCCTAGAGAAGAAGGGAAGAAGGGACAGCCACCAGAGCCAGATGCACCACAGAGGTCAAACAAGACAGGGCTGAGAAAGGAGCAGTGACAGATACAGAAGCCAGACCAATGGGCTGGTTCCAGAAGCTTAGACTATGAAGGAGAGGAAACAGCAGAAGCTAGAAGGGGGCTCTGTGTCAAAGGGGGGTTTTGTTGAAGGTATTTATTCCAATTTACATGCTGAGAAGAGATGGAGGGAGAGATTCAAGCTGCAGGAAAGAGAGGAGATAAGTGATAGAGCAAAGCCCAAGGGGAGGTGAGAGGGTCTGGACCTGAGCACAGGGAGGTGGGTGCCAGCCTGGGGCAGGAGGAGAGAGTTGGGGGAAGGGGAGAGGGTGCTCTAGGTTGGGTTTACCGAGAAGCAGACTCTAAGATGGAGATCAGCATGCAGGAAGCTTATTAGGGAGTGCTCTTGGGATCACCCCATGTGGAAGGGAAGGAATGAAAGCAGGATTGGAGGAGGGAGATGTTGGGCTGTAATGCAGGTTCAACGAAGGCCTCAGCCTGCCCTGTGAGAAGCTCTGAAGTTAAAAGTTGAGACAAGGGGGCTGGGACTTTATATCCCCACATCAGTCCTTCATTGGATGCAGGCTGCCCTGGGAGACAAGGCCAAGTCCTCCCATGGTAACCACAGCTGAGAGAGTCCCCAAAGGGGTCTGACAGCTGAGGGCTGTCTGCTGTAAGCACTGAGCCCTTCAGTTCTGAAGGGATATGGGGGAAGCACATTACAGTGTTCACTACAGAAAGCAAGAGGGCGCTATTGCATTTGAGTTGAACCTGTGGGCCAGTACGTGTGAGACTAAAGGAGTTCACATTGTTGGCCTGAATTTTGCTGTGAAAACGGAAACAAGTCTTTCTGTTGAAAAGAGGGCTAGATGGGGTTTGGAGTTGGAGGAGAGTGAAAGGGTGCGAAATGGCTGCTTCAGAACACTGAAGAGGTGCTGACCAGGGACACACAATAGGACTACAAAGTGGTGTTGAGGTCTTAGTTGAAACTAAAGAGCAAACCATTTTAGCAGACTCAGGGTTCATATTTCAAGGCTCCCTCATCCTTGGTCACTTGGATCTGTCCTCCCTCCCTCCGATTTAGTTAGTTTGCACCAGGAAACATCTATATTATTCAGAGAACATTTTATGAGACTGTGCTCCTAAATTCCCAAACTCTTTACCTAAACTATTTCCTGAACAAGACCTAAGTTGAAGGACTTCAGCATACAATTCTTTTTGCTACGAAAAAGAATTGTCATTTGCTGATGCTAATGACAACAATCTTGCTAATGGCAAACAAAACTGTGTGGATATTAAAATATTATCAACCGATTAGAGAACTATTTCAGGTTTGACAATGAAGAAGATAAACACTTGTCTACAAGCAGACAAATAACAAATTACAGAAGTCAGGATTAAATCTAATTGGTAGGCAAATACAAAATGTAGAAAATGACAAAAGGAAACTAATTTAGGAAGCTACAAAGGAAAAAGCACTGCTATAATGATGAAGCATAGACCAGGTAGCACACCAGGTACTAGAGTGACAATAGACAAGTGCACTGCCCAAGTAAATAGGCTTTTAAAATCCATACAGGAATTATACGGATGATCATTCAAAAACAATGCCCTGCTGTTCTGAGAAGAAAGGGTCCCCACATGAGGGGAACAGTTATAAAGGATTCAATGGACTTACAGTGTGGGCTAGGCGACCAACTATGCCTTGCTCACAAAACCAGCTTGTCATTCATGAGTAACTATGGGCAAGTAGCAATAATTTTCATAACTGGCAGTGGCAATATGGCTCTTAGGGAAAAAAAAATGAAATGTCCAATTCAAGAATAAAGTCAACATTTGTGATGGAGCCTTACCCTGCTTCCCTGCTCAGATTTGCCAACGAACATACATTTCAATAAAGGCTTTGTTGCCAGAGCTATTAGCAACTCTAATTGTAGAAATGTTGGGACACAGAGGATGGAAGACCTACAGGGAAGCTCTTTAGGAGCCATTACCTCACTGTACCCTAAAATCGCTCAAGATACGGGTGGAGTCAGTGCTGTTTCCAGCCCAACTTTACAGGAGAGATGGGGATACTCACAGCTTGCAGGGATGGATCGTTCCCAGCAAGTATAATCTTACAGTTGGTTCCCACCAGCCTCCCAGAGCACCAGGCACTAATTCCAGGAGATCCAACTACTGTTTCCCATCCCATACCCTCTAATCTCGGAAACAAAGACACACACACACACACACACACACACACACACAGAGTTAACCTAAATAACAGAGAGAGGTTCTCTAAGAGAAAATGATGTTTATGTGGGAGTACGCCATTGCAATGGGAATACATGTGCCATAGTAAACTATGTGCACAGAGAGGTAAAGGAAGACAAAGGTTTTTAAAGGAAAAATGAGGAGGATTACATTATTATTTTGAAATAATTATCCTTGGCTACAAAGATCAATAACAAAGGTGACACCAGTCCGAGGTTGGACAAGCAGTTGCTGGGCAGATGTCCTTACATAAGTACTTTTTGTGTAAAGTTGCAATGGCTGTTGTGCAAGGTTGTGGTTTTTGCAGAGTCTTTTGTGATAGTTTTGTTATCAGGCATACAAGCATGAGAACCCTCTCTTCATAGCCTTCCCTGGCTCTTATTTGTCAGGTTTTTTTTTTTTTTTTTCTAAACACAAGTGACTCCATTGTGCTTCTGACAACTTTCACAGTACACATGCACATAGAAAGTACCAGTGATCTTGGTGATCTTCTGAATCTCCAATGATAATATTAATACCTACTCTACCATGTTCCAGAATCTCCAATGATAATACCTACCTTACCATGTTCCATACTAAGGGCTTTGTGCCAGTTACCTCATTTTTTCCTTTCAAGAAACTTATAACAGGTACTTTTATTATCCTCATTTTATAGATGAAGACATTGAGGCACAAACAGTTAAAGTGACTTGCCTGAGATCACAACCAGTATGTGACAAAGCCAGGACATAACCCCAGGCAATCTGATGATAAGCTTGTGCATTTCCCATATGCTATGATGCCTCCTACATTTTGAGAACTAGACCAGTGATTCTTAACCATTCTTTCTTCATGAGCTCCTCTGAAAATTGGGTGAAATCAATGAATCTTCTCCCCAGAAAAATACCCATCTGTCCACATACACACAACATATATTTAATTTCAAGGACTTGGGGGACTCCCTGAAGCTTATCTCTGAAGCCTATGGACTAGTGTCTGTTGTAGGCTAGTCCACTCCCAGGAAGGAGCTTGGCCTAAAACTCTACCTAGCTCATCATACCCTTGCTTCCTCTGGGAGAGCTCATCTCCTCTGCTTTGGGTCTACTCTGACACTTAATGCTCTAGGGCTTTGTAACCTGACATTTGTGACCTCACATTTGCCCCAGCATACCATGCCCATGCCATCTCCTGCTGCACCAGGATGAGGTTTCTACTGGGCTAGCCCAGCCCTGGCCCAGAAAAGATAAACTCGAAGAATGTTCACAAAGAGAGCAGGGCAAAGTGTGTCAACTCCAAACACAGAGAGGGAAGGAAATCAAGTTCCCTAGCAGAGCAAATGAAAACTGGTGATGCCAAAGGATCTCCAAGCATTGCCACAAGCCAGAACTGGAAATGCAGTCAGGAAAGGATCTAAGTGGACACAAATGGAAACTTTCTCTAGGCATCTAGGGTGGGTGATGCGGTTTGGCCTCCTCAAACCAGAAATTCAGTAGATTTGAGCTATTCCAGAGTACTCAGCAGCAAAGAGATGTGAGATTCACATTTGAGCTCAGAGCAGGTGCGGGGCAACCACATTTGCAGTTCATTCATTCGGTCAACAGATAGTATTTAGCATTTGTTTCCTTATGAAGCAGTTATATGCCAGGCACTGTTCTAAGCACTTTACAAATATGAACTCACTCAATTCTCATGGAACCACAATGAGATGGGTACTACTATTGTCTCCATTTTACACACAAAGAACCTGAAGCACAAGAGAGATTCAGTGACTTGGCCAGTATTACTCTGCTAGTAAGTGGCAGAGCTGGGATCCAAACTCAGATGGTCTAGCCTGCAGCACCCATGCTCTGAACCACCATGCTCTGCAGCTAGTGTGATCCAGGGACTCGGCTAGTTACTGGCAATAGAACAGTGACCAGGACAGACCTGGTCCCTGCCTTCAAGGTGCTTACATTCTACAGTGACCCCAGAGTAGTCAACAGGCAATTCCACCATGCTATGATGAATTCCATTATTAGGGTCTGGGAGGCTGTGACTGAGCTCCAGGGCAGAAGACAACAGGTTGCAGGGACTCTTTTCTTGGGCCCAGGATCAGAGGTGAAACAGAAGTAGGGGAACCATTTCTGGTTGTGGGGCCTGCCATTCAGCTCCCACTCTGAAGCCTGGAAACCAGACAGCTGTGAGTGAGTCTCACATCAGGAATGGCAGGAGCACAGGAACCAAGCAAGTGTGCTCACTCCCACCTGGGACATCAGAGCAGCAGATTCTACAAATCTGTTTCCTCATCCATCTCTTCTTACAGAAACTGCAAGCTCCCTGAAGGTAAGACCTAGGCCTGAACCTTTCTCCATCATACCCTCAGTGCCCAGCACAGGGCTGGCACCTAGCCAACACTCAATAAATGTTTATTTAATTCATTCATTCAACTAATATTTGTTGAGCGCCTACTATGTTACCAGAAACTCTACTAGACTCTGGGATATAGCAGTGACCAAAAAAACCCCAAAGAAAACCAAA
>VBSM01003151.1:13545753-13555902 GCA_008086735.1 Cheirogaleus medius
TCTGGTGTCGGAGCAGACTACAGACCGTGACACTACCTTCGGCATACTTCACAGGAACTGCCTGAAAACCCCGCCCAAAGAGGATCGCGCGGAAATGACGTCACACGCGCGTCGTGCGCCTTTTCTCTTCAGCAACGCTGGTCACATGTTGGTATTAGTCATATAAACTTCCGGGCGGTCCCATCAGGCTAAGATGCACGGAGGCCGTCTGGAGCCGCCCAGAACTTACTTTGCCTTGGCCAAGTTCGCTGGGACTGATTTAGTTGTGACACCCTTAATATTATTTAAATTATTTATTTATATTTCTATACATGCATGCATATATATACATATATGAATATGTAAAAGCAGATATAAAAAAGGACTGTACATATTATATATACATAATACAGATTTCAGGTGTGTCTCTAAATATGATTTTTTTTTTGAGACAGTGTCTCACTCTGTTCCCAGGGCTAGAGTGCCGAGGCGTCAGCCTAGCTCACAGCAACCTCAAACTCCTGGACTCCAGCGATCCTCCTGCCTCAGGCTCCCGAGTAGCTGGGACTACAGGCACACACCACCATGCCCGGCTAATTTTTTCTATATATTTTTAGTTAGCCAATTAATTTCTTTCTATTTTTACTAGAGACAGGGTCTTGCTCTTGCTCAGGCTGGTCTCAAACTCCTGACCTTTAGTGATCCTCCCACCTCAGCCTCCCAGAGTGCTAGGATTACAGGCATGAGCCATCACGCCCAGTCTAAATATGATCTTGATTTTAATGGTAGTATTCAGAATGAGTACCTAATAAAGTAGAAGAACCTTTTTTGTTTAGTTGATATCTACATAACGTAAACTTCACCCTTTTAAAGTGTATAATTGGGTGGTTTTTAGTATATTCACAAAGTTGTGCAACCATCACCACTATCTAATTTCAGAACACTTTCATCATCTCAAAAAGAAATCCTATATCCATTAGTGGTCACACTTCCCCTCCTTCCCAGCCCCTGGCAACCACTAATCTACTTCTTGTCTCTATGGATTTGTCTATTCTGGACATTTCATATAAACGGAATCATACAATATGTGGCCACTTGTCTGACTTCTTTCACTTAGCATAATGACTTCAAGGTTCATCCATGTTGTAATATTTCATTCTTTTTTATGGCTGAATAATATTTCATAATATGGATATACCACATTTTGTTTAGCCATTTATCCGTTGATGGACATTTGGGATGTTTCCATTTTTTGGCTATTATAGATAATGCTGCTATGAACGTTCATGTACAAGTTTTTGGGAGGACATATACTTTCAATTCTCTTGTACGTATACCTAGAAGTGGAATTGCTGAGTCATATGGTAAGTCTATGTCTAACCTTTTGAGGAACTACCAGAGTGTTTTTTAAAGTGGCTGCACAATTTTACATTCCCATGAGCAATGTATGAGGGTTCTGATTTCTCCACATTCTTGCCAATAATTGTTTTTGTCTGTCTTTTTTCATTATAGCCAACTTAGTGGGTATGAAGTGGTATCTCATTGTGGGTTTTTAAAACTTTTTTATTGAAATCACAGAAAAGAAGGTATCATTGTAGTTTTGATTTACATTTCCCTGATGGCTAAAGATATTGAGCATCTTTTCATGTGCTTATTTGCCATGTATGTATCTTCTTTGGAGGAACGGTTATTCAAATCCTTTGCTCATTTTTAATTATGTCATTTGTCATTTTATTTTTGAGTTGTAAAAGTTCTTTATATATTCTGGACACTAGACCCTAATCATGTGAGTGACTTGCAAGTATGGAAATCTTAATAATCCTGTCTGCCCTGGGTATAAGGGAACATCTTTTACCATTCCTTCCCCAACTCAGAAATTCCCCCAGAATTTTCTTTGTGGAGGACAAGAGCCTGGATAATTCAGAATAAGGACCTTGAGACAGTTTACATTGGCTAGCTTCAATAATCCAAGAGATGAGACCAAAATAGTGGATTTTTGACAGAGACCTTACTGAAGACAGCAGGAGTTTGTGACTAGAAAATTGACAGTTTCGCTGGAAGAAGTGTAGTGTTCAAGATACACAAGACATAAACCAATC
The DNA here is from genome assembly GCA_008086735.1 of Cheirogaleus medius. Lineage (NCBI taxonomy): Eukaryota > Metazoa > Chordata > Mammalia > Primates > Cheirogaleidae > Cheirogaleus > Cheirogaleus medius. The sequence continues at coordinate 13,547,832 of VBSM01003151.1, forward strand.
AGCATTTAAAGCAGTCTACCAGCTCTTGAATAAACATGAATTAAGTAAAGTATAAAAGAAATATCAATTTAAGTCTTAGAGAATCACAATATTTGTTCCTTAGGTCTTAGTCCAATGTCATCCCTATGATTGTATGTTATTCAATATTTATCGATCTATTATGTGTCAGGCATTTTGCTATACACTGGTCATATAGTGATCAATTATACATAGTCTTACTCTTCATGTGGCTTAGTTTAGTATGAGGGTGGGCAAACTTTTTCTGTAAAGGGCTAGTGAATAAATATTTTAGGCTATGAGGGCCAACACACAAAATCAAGAATATTGTGTAGATACTTATATAATAACAGAGAAAAAAATTCCACAAATGTTTTATTGACAAAATTCAAAACATAGTATTAATAATTGACTATAATTTTTTTGTAATACAGGTCTAGTAGTGAGAAGAATGGCATTCTTTTATGGAGGGGGATAATATTTCATGTAATTGGGGCTCAAAGGGAATGTTCCCTATCATCAAAATGAGATGCAAATTTCATCTGTTAAAGCTTGTCTTTAATGAGATTTTATGTATTTCATCTTTGAAAATTTTTTTACACATAGATAAGTACTGCCATATACTGATATCTATCAACAAACATATGATTTTAATTGAGAATATTCATCTCTTAGAAGGCATTTATAGAATTCTATTATAGTCTTCTCTTGACATTTGCCTTTTAGCATGTCATTACAATGCAGATTAATCATTTCCAATTGAAGTTTAGGTGGAAGTTCCTCAATTGCATGGTTATATTTATTTTATTTTATTTACTTATTTTTGTTTATTTATTTTTTGTAGAGATAGGGTCTCATTCTTGCTCTGGCTGGTCTCAAACTCCTGACCTCAAGCTATCCTCCCACCTTGGCCTCCCAAAGTGCCTGGATTACAGGAATGAGCCACCATGCCTGGCCCCCTTTTATTTTTAATTTTTTGTAGTGATTTTGAAATATAGAAATTTCCTTTCCACTTACATCAAGGCCCATAAAATGCTGCTAGAATGATAATTTGAGCTCAGGAAATATATCCACTGCAAATTTGTGTGGGAATGCAAATCTTGATTTTTGTTTTAACTTTTGACTCCACAAGAAGTGATTAACGGAACTTGACATTGCTCGTGATTTGAACAATGTTAGTTGTCATTAAATGACTGTACTGTAGTATAAGTTTCACATATAAGCACTGTTTTGCCTTATAATTTTGGGTTAAATTCATTAAGAAACATTATCAAGGCTATAGGAAAAGCTAATTTCAAAACCCATTCAGTGTTCGATAATAGTGGTCAAGGGTGGATCTTCTCATTTAGAAAATTTTCAATCTCAGCCCTGAACTCAGTAAAGTCTCAATAAAATTTTACCACTGCTAAACCATTAAATTGCTGTTGGTAGGACAAGTCATAAATATTCAACTTCTATTTCTGAAAAAAAATCATGGAACTTATGATATTTTAGTCCATGAGAGTGAATGAAGTTCACTGTTGACACTACTAGTTCAATAACACAAGATAGATTCAAATATTTTCCTGCAAAGTACCTTCTGTTTAATATAACACAATGAATAACCATAGGATCTAAACAAACTACATTTTCACAAGGTTTGTATAACTAAGACTTTTTCTGCTCCATAGGTATTTATAGTGCATCATAGCAGGATGTATTGAATTAGTGTTTTCTTGACTTCTTTGAAAATATTCTCATCTGCAGTTGTTCCACACAGACTATACATACAGGCTAATTCTTCAGTCATTTTAAATTCAGCACAGACTCCTTGAGTAAACAACAACAATTAAGCAGTATTGGTAAATATCAGTCAACTCATCAAGAGCCAGGAAGACCAGTGAAATCATTTGCTTTGTTTTTTAATTGGCTAGTGATTTTGCTTCCAATGTCCTCAACTTTGAGCCACCATTCTTGCTGAAAGGCTAATAGTCTTTAAAAAGTTGATTTTTCTTGAGCATATTTTTTTAACTTCTGTAACCAAACACGATTAATTAACACACCATCAGTGAATGGCTTTCCTTGATAGGCTAACAAATGAGCCACTCAGAAACTTACTTTGGCTACAGGCTCATTTTCATTTTTTATTTTTGTGAAGACTCCTGCTATGATAAGATATTCTATTTTAAATTTTCTAATTTTGCTAACCATTGCTCTCCTAGGAGTTGGGAGTATTGTAATGAGTGCTTAGTCTGATAATGTTGTTGTACACTGTAATCTTTTAGCAATGCTACAATGTCATTGTGTAATGCTTTGACACCTGATTCGATACCAAATAATCCGCACTCCACCGTTCCTTAAAAGCACGACATTCAAAGTCCACTTTATTCTCTTGTTTTGACGTGATAGATATGCACTTGTATGTAATTTTTTAAAAATGCCACAGTAGATACATGTGGCACTCAAAACACAGTGAGTTAGGCTACATCACTGCAATTTGTAAAGCACAGAGCAGCAGTATGATGACAGCACCACACACAGTCTCTGTCACACTACTCAATTCTACCATCGTAGCACAAGAGCAGCCACAGACCATACAGTAGGCCCTCCACATCGGTGGATGCAGCACCCACAGATACAGAGGGCTGGCTGCAAGTCTTGAGCATCCATGGATTTTGGTATCCAAGGGGGGTCCTGGAACCAAGCCCCATTGGATACCAATGGATGACTGTACATAAATGAAAGTGTGTGGCTGTGTCCCAGTGAAACCTTACTGATGCACATTGAAATTAGAATTTCATGTAATTTTTATGTATTATGAAATATTATCAAATATTATTCTTTTTATTTTTTTCAACCATTTAAAAATATAAAAAACCAGCCAGGCAGGTGGCTCATGTTTGTAATACCAGCTACTCGGGAGGCTGAGGTGGGAGGATCACTTGAACACAGAAGTTCTAGACTAGCCAGGGCAACATAGTGAGACCCCGTCTTTACAAAAAATAGAAAAATAGCCAGCCACGTTGGCACATGCCTATAGTCCTAGCTATTTGGGAGGCTGAGGAAGGAGGATCACTTGAGCCCAGGAGTTCAAGGCTGCAGTGACCTATGATCACACTACTGCACTTCAGCCTGGGTGACAGAGTGAGACCCTGTCTCTAAATAAATAAATAATTCCACCTCAAATTGTGAAAGAAGGAAGGAAGGAAGGAAGGAAGGAAGGAAGGAAGGAAGGAAGGAAGGAGAAAGAAAGAAAGAAAGAAAGAAAGAAAGAAAGAAAGAAAGAAAGAAAGAAAGAAAGGAAGGAAGGAAGGGAGGGAGGGAGAAAGAGAAAAGAAAGAAAAATATGGAGGAGCTTGCAGGCCATAGAAAAAAGGTGGCAGCCTGGACTCAATTGTAGTTCGCTGATCCCTGGTCTGGTGGATGTGGCTGGTTTGATTGAATTCCCATGTACAACACTTTAGTCACGTGTATCAGTTTCTTATTACCACTGTAACAAATTACGACAAATTTAGTGGCTTAAGACAACACAAATTTGCTATCCTCCATTAAACCAACCTCACTGGTCTAAAGTCAAGGTGTCAGCAGGGCACTTTGCTTCTGGAGGCTCCAGGGGAGGGTCCATTCTTTGCCAACATCCCTTGGCTCCCTGGCTGGTGACTGCATCACTTCAATCTCTGCTTCTGTCATCACCTGGCCTTCTCTTTGAACTCTGACTCCTACTTCATCCGCTCTCATAAGGACCGGGGTGATTGCTTCAGACCCACCTGTTTAATCCAGGATAATTTCTCCATCTCAAGATTCTTAATTTAACCACATCTGTAAAGTCTCGTTGTCATATAAGGTAACATATTCACAGGTTCCAGAGATTAGGACTTGGAGATCTGAGGAGGGTGTGTGTGCATTAACTACCATACCATGCCTTTGTTTTCTTTCATTCAGTGATGCAGCAGGTAGTGAAACCTTATGTTTAAGGCTCTAATTTCCCCATTTCTCTAAACTTTAATATTCTTTCCTTCTCTCCTCCTCTCTCCCCTGTTATGTCCTAGGGGTTGAAGATAAACAACATTAATACTACTTGTGTTGGCAAGAGCACACTGGGATAATTGTTACTTCCTCTAAGTGATTCTCTTGACTTATCTTCTGAGATTACTGGAGTCAAGAAAGACCATTTGGTCTTATTTTCTGTCGTTTCTTCGTTGCCATTTGTACAAATTTTATCAATAGAAGTGGAAACTGCAGAAAAATCAAATTCTGTTGCCTTCACTGGATAACAGAAATACAAACTTGCAGCTTCATAAGACAAGAAATGATAGTTTATTTGGTCTGTTCCCCTAACCCAAAATAGTTCAGGAAAATCAGAATCTGTTCTGCATTTTGAAATCTTCATGAATGAAATCCCACAATTTCCCTAGTCGTATATTCCCATATTTTACAGTCCTCCCTTTTAGGAGAATTCTCAAATCCTTTTGTATGGACAATTTGGAATTTCTTATGTTACTGGGGTTTGTCAAGACCTGTGAAAATGCACACCTGCATTCCTAACACGCTTTTATTTCAATTGAAAAGGACTTCTGGTTTCTTGACCCTTGCTCTCGAGTGGGGGTGGTGCTTGGCTGTGAAGAGGGTATTTCTTCAAGATGTCAAGGTGTGAAGAGGGTGGAAGAAATGCTTGGCCAAACTGTGCTATAGTTAGCATATTCTAGCCTGATAATCATCTGTGCTGGAAAACAATCTTCTGTATTGCTGCTTGCTATGACAACGCTGCTTCTGATGAGAAATGTGGGGGCACAGTGTTCCTGCAATGCAGTTCCATTCTGCAGTCAGAGAATGCTACTCCCATACAGGTGCCACAGGGCTTCCAACCCGCTTTTGTTCATGCTCCTGAGATTTTTTGATTATGTAGTCCAAAGAAGGAAGAGAAAAGGGGTTTCAAAAACCAGAGACGCCTGCAACAAGCTCAGATAGATCTATACCCTTCCATAAATTTCAGACTTTTTTTTTTTTAAGAGACGGGGTCTCTTGCTCTGTTGCTCAGGCTGGAGTGCAGTGGTACAATCATACCTTGCTGTAACCTTGAACTCCTGGGCTCAAGGGATCCTCCTACCTCAGCCTCCCCAGTAGCTGGGACTACAGGTGTGTGCCACCATGCCCAGTTAATTTTTTAATTAATTAATTTTTTTTTATAGCAACAGGGTCTTAATATGTTGCCCAGGCTGGTCTCAAACTCCTGGGCTTAAGTTATCCTCCCACCTTGGCCTCCCAAAGTGCTGAGATCATAGGTATGAGCCACTGTGCCCAGCCTGAATTTCAGACATTTATATCCAGTAGCAGGAGCTTCCCCGGCCCTTTCATACTCTCCAGTGCAGTACATGCTGCTTCTGGATATTTTCAATACATCTCTCTCATGCTCTACACCTATAAAAGCTGCCTATCAAGCCTAAATTCCTTATCCTTGCATTTAAGGGCATTTAATTCAATTCCATCACCCTCACTTTTTCAACCTGAAGTCTCATCATTCCTCAGCAAAGAACCTCTCCATTAGCCAAGCTAATCTGCCCACTATCCCCAGAATATGGTTTAACTCCATGCCTTTGTCTGTGCCATCGCCCTCATATAAACTGCTTGACTTCCTCTCAAGCCCTGCTTTCATCTCTTTTGAAACAAAATTGAAATAGACTCATTTCAGGAAACTTGTCTTGACCCTATCAGAATGATGATTCCTTTGCCGGACACTCCCTCAGTGTTTTTTTGTTTGTTTTTTTAACTGAGATGGGGTCTCACTGTTGCTCAGGCTGGTCTGGAACTCCTGAACTCAAGCAATCCTCCCACCTCAGTTTCCCAGAATGCTAGGTTACAGGTGTGAGCCACCAACCCCAGCCCACCTCAGTGTTTGTTGATTCATGTACTTCTACAGATCAAGAATCCCAAATCTGAAAATCCAAATTCCAAAATGCTCCAAAATCGGAAACTTTGTGAGTGCTGACATGATGCTCAAAGGAAATATAATGCAAATATTCCAAAATCTGAAGAAAAATAACCCCCTGAAATCCAAAACAGTTCTAGTCCCAAGCATTTTGGTTTTTTTAAATTTTTTACTAGTTAATAATGCTGAAGGTCCCAAGCATTTTGGATTAGGGACCAACCTTTGGGTAATGGCACTCAACCTGTACCGTGTATCCTGTTGTTGCCATGGTAGACAGAATTCTAAGATGCCATTCTCCCCTAAGATTCCTAGCCCCTGGTGTACATACACACCTTCTCCCAGCTATTAAATCAAACCCTAGTCTAGGTTCTGCTGTGAAGAAATTTAGCAGATGTAATTAAGGTTCTAAATTAGATGATTTTAAGAGAGGGAGATTATCCAGGGCGGACCTGACCTAATCAGACAAGCCTTTAAAGTAGACTGTGCTCTTCCTGAAAAAAATAAAAAAGAGAGATTCAGAGAGTGAGAGGGATTTTATGCAAGAGAAATTCTCTGTTGCTGACTTTAAAGATGGAGTAAATTATGTGGCAAGGAAATGGGTGACCTCTGGGAGCTGAGTAAGGTCCCCAGTTGGCAGCTAGCAAGGAAATAGGGACCTCAGTCCTATAATTGCAAGGAACTGGACTTGGCCAAGACCTTGTGGTAATTTGCTAAGCAGTGATAGAAAACTGATGAGCTTGCTTTTATAGATCTTGCTTTTGTTGATTTCATATGTTTGTGTTAGTAAACTGCAGGTACTTGGGTGAGTGGAAAAGGATTTTTTAAAAAAAATTTGTACCCTCTTCCCACCGCAGCCATAATGTGATGCTATTAGGGAGACTTGACTTAATTGATATGTTGGAGTTAATTCGAGATATAAATCCTTTGCCATGAAGGTGCCTGTTGTTAAGCAGCAACTAGAATCACTACCATGTCAAGTGCCTCCTGCCTCCCATGTTAGAAACAAATCCCTGCGCATCTGATCTCTTCTGAACATCTTCACGTGGATGTCTCACAAGTCCCATGAACTCAGTAAGTCCCACCCAAAATTTCCTTTCCCAAATTTGTCCCTCTCCCTCTATTCACTAATTCTGTTAATGGTACCTTCAAATCCCCCTTTATCTTGGGATTTAGAGCTTCAGGCATTGTTGACTCCTTCCCTCAATCTTGTCCTCACATTGAATCTGTTGCCAAGTCCTCTCCATTCACCCCCTCCTCTGCTTTATTGTCACTGCCTGGTTCAATATCTCACACCTAGAATACTTCAAGAGTCTCTCCTAGCTGCTCTCCTGGGACAAATCTCTGATTACCACAGCTCTAATGATGTCACTTTCTTGCTAAACCACCTTCCAAGGAATCCATTAGCTTGGCATTTAAAACTATTCATTACTTAACCCAAACCTACCTTTCTCATATTTTCAATAAATCTTAAGTGTGTATTTTGCCTACCTTCTAAGTTATTTTGGGTTGACCTTTAAAAATTTCTGCTTTAAAACTGTTATTGCTTTTGCAGGTCCTCGTACTAACTGTGACTCTTCCCTGCAACCTGCAGCTTTTCCACGTGCATCTTACCGTTACTTTTACTTCAGACCCACTGCCCTTCCAATTCTCTGCAGTCGGATATTCTCATACCTTGGACTCTTCTGAACATATAGTAGCCACTTGGCTTGTTGAACTGCCAAGGGGAAATGTGGTTCCAGAGCCAAATTGTGAGTGCCCAGAGCTTTACAAACAAACAAACAACCCTATTCTGTTTGCCTTAGGCATTCATTCCCTCCCCCAGGACACACAAACACCATTTTATTCTGTTTTGGGGTGATCATTGGCCTAAATGTTGGGATCCAAATCCTGCACATTCATCCCATAGAAAAGGGACTCACAGCTCTCTTTCATAGTCAAGGCCGATTTATTCCTTTGAGTTTCAGTGATTTTAACCAGTCGCCCCCTCCCCCTCCCCAGTCTCCTCTGTCCGCAGGGGTGTGCGCCCTAGTGTTCCCGCTTTTCGAGAGCCGGTTTTGCCTCCGCCCACTCCTTCTTCCCCTAGTGTGAGACTTCCAAACTTCTCCCCCACCCCCACCCCGCCACCCCTCTCCTGTCCCCTGCCAAAGTGCGCGCTTTAATAAATGATCT
>VBSM01003151.1:13557330-13581376 GCA_008086735.1 Cheirogaleus medius
CTCGGCCTTCCAGAGTGCTAGGATTACAGGCGTGAGCCACCACGCCCGGCCAAGCAGACACTTTTTAAAAGGAGCAATCATAGCACTGGTGTTAAGGATTTTTGAGGTTTGGGCTGCGATTCTGCTAAATTCAGCCACCTCCCCATCAAGATCCTGAGTTAGTATAAACCCAACCAGTTGCCGACAGTCAGCAGAGACCCCAGAAACCATCTGGTTCAGAATTCTACTGCAAAGGTAGAAACAGCAGGTGCTTAATGTGTATTTGTTGGATGTTGAATGGATGCAAGTATCCCTTGCACACAACTATCTGACATTCTACAATCTGATATTGAATGCCTGTTAGCCTTACATGGTCTTAAATGTTTCATTGGAGTATAATATTGTTTCTTATTTTAAATGAATTTACAGTGTATGCTTTTGTCAAGACTTTATGACCAGTAATCTCAGAGCAGCTTCAGAATTGAGGTTAGCCTTAATGTACCCTCTTGACCAGTGTCCAACTTACTTGAAGGTACTACATGTACCAATAGGTATATCATTTTTAATTGATTTAGGATTAACTTTTAAAAATATGTGTTAATTGCTTTTTAAAAATTGTTTTTAGATAATTATAGATTCATGTGCAATTGCAAGAAATAATACAGGCAGACTTGTATACCCTTCACCCAGTCCCCCCCCCCATTTGGTAATATCTTGAATGAGGATACTACCATATCACAACCAGGAAATTGACATTGATAGTTTTACATGAACTCAGTTTTGTGTATGTGTGTGTGTTTAGTTAATTGTTTTTTAAAAATTTAATACATTTTGAAGATGATTAAAAGTATTTCAACTCATGAAATTCTTTAATATTTGAAGTATTTAAAAAAAGAAAAGGATCTTTCTGTTATTTTTTTCTCAATGTTGTATGTTCTCTCAGTCACATAGAATTTTATACACACACACACCCCTCAGTTTGAAGGTGGGAACAAAAACATTTCTGCAAACTACTTAATACATATGTTGCCAAGTTGGAATCCTTTTTGATGCTACCAGTCCCCAAAATGTTGTGAGGTAAGTCACTATCAAATAAGTCTATAATTTGTCTCAAATACTCAGATTTGCCTAGGAAACTGGACAGTCACCTGAATATTTTAGCTTCCTTTCTACCTTCACCCCCAGGTAAATGTCATTGCTCTTCATGGCTGCAATAAAAAGAAATGGCAGCAGGAGAGAATGATTCTGAGGACATACTACTTTGGTACAGTTAATCATTTGAACTGATCTGTAGCAAGGGCTAGCTAGACTTAATTTTCATCTACTAGATTGGTGCTAGTTTTTTATACCTAAGCTTTATGTGCAGATTAACTGTGTATTTGCTTTAGCTCTAGTACGTTTTGTTTTCATTGACTTCTTTTTCCCTCATTTTACTCCAACTGCTTCATGCTGGGCACAGCTTTATTAATAGTACATCGCTTTGCTAGGGATTGGCTACTTAAATATTTCAAGGGTGCTTCTCATGTTTTAAGTGGTATGAATTGAAAAGGTACTTATGGAATCCATTATTTATCTGGACCGTCCCCTTTAACATTACTGGTTCTGCTTTTGGTGGTGTGTATCTCCATCCAGGCATTACTGAATTACTTAGACTAAATGACAGTACACTTTTGTGATTCATTCTGTTGAACAGTCTGCTGCTACCCATGGATGCTTCCTCAGATGTCTAGAACACTGTGGCTACAAAAAATACTTTTGACCATTTTTGAATACCCTTATTTACATTTGGAGAACTTCCAGTTAGGGAAAAGACTGATTAGGGTTAAATGATATAGTTGATTTTGCTGTTTACAATGTATTATATAAATTGAGAGCCCCCAAACTACTTTTGCTTCTTCCTTGCTAAACCATTTGTGGTGGAAGTTTCTGGGACAGCCAGGCCCTAGCTAAAGAGATGAAATCTTAAGGAAAGGAACTCTTAAGGATATTTTGATTTCACTTCACACACTTGAAGCAAGAGGAGTATGTTTTCAAGGGCTTATACTACCAAAACACTGGGAGGAAATACTTTTTCATCAAAATATATGGGTATATATGCTGAATACAAAGGTTATGGAATATAATATTCTTCATCATGTTATCAAAAAATTAATGGTAATAGTAAGGTACTAGTATGTCATTTTCATAATAGATGTATCCTTTAGAATTTGGTTGTAAATATTTTCTTTTTAAAAATGTATCTCCTAAAGTCCACTAAGGGTGTTCTTAAGGTAAAGATATCTTATGCTGAAGAGTTTTGGGTAAACAGATTTTCAGTTATCAAAAAAATTATTATTTTTTTAAAGAGATAGGGTCTCTATGTTGCCCAAGTTGGTCTTGAATTTGTGAATCCCTATAGGCAGAACATACACTATCTAGTTCAACCATATCACTCCTTATTGTCATACACCAGCCATTTAACACATTTACATAATTTCCCTGGTCTCTTTGTATAGATGGATTAATTGATACTTTCCTTAAAATGTTTTAGCCACCTCAGGAAGATGAACAAAATCAGTATACATTGTGTACAACAATGGTGAGGCTTAAATTTTTAGTTACGTTGTAGCTTAGCCTTCTAAATATTCAGAGGGTAAGCTCTAGTCTCAAATTGCATAATGGTAATTCTAAGATTTTTAATTTCCTTAACATTTGTTTTAGATCTCAGGAATTACATCAAGGGTTGGTTGTACTAAAGAGGTTCTGATTGTTTAATGTAGATAAAAGTAAAAAATATCCTTTTTTTAATGTGTACCTTGAATAAGATTTATGTAAGTCTTAATTTATACTCAAGTAGACACAAACAGGTTGCTTCACCTCTAGATATTAAATGAGCTGTTTTAAAAGACTTTCGATGAACTTATTTGGTAGCTAGGTAACTTCTGGGCAAGCATTAGGCAGAAAGCTCAAGTCAAGGAATTTGTAAACCACCGACATAGGTACTCAACTTGCATTTAACTGTATTTGATGTAGGCTGGAAGGAAAATACCATTTAATATCTGAATTGTGTATTTCTTACTGATAGTGAAGTTTGGATTTTTGGTTTTTGCCTCCTTTAGCTGTGTCTAGAGATGTGAAACTTTAGACTTATAGCTGAACTAATTGCTCATATTTATGGCACACTTACTTTGTGACACTGTGCATATTTCCCTCGTTTAAATCTCACAACAGTGCTGCTGTGTGGTGGGTACTATTTTAATCTCATTTTTTTTATTTTAATCTCATTTTATAGATGAGGAACTTGAGGTTTTAGTCAAGTTGAGCACCTTCCCCAAGGTTTCGCAGATAGCAAGTAGCAAAACGAGGAGTTGAGCCTAGACCTGTGCTCTGCTGTTTTGCTTATGCCTTCCCTATGTATTGCTTTACAACCTTTAGATATCATATTTAATGATGGTTTTAAGATAGCTGAGATCTCCGTGTGCTATTAAATTGGCCCAGTTTTAGAGCAATGCCTTGATGATAAATCGCTTACCTATAATTTAATCAGATTTTAACATTGATCTGAGTGTATTTACACTTGGGATACATAAGGAAGCTCAAAGCTTTGAACTCTCTAACACATTCCCACTTTTTCTTGCATATTATAATGTCAATAATAATGAAAAGGAAGAACTATACTTTCTCAAAAAGAGGAAGATTTATGACCAGGTGGTGATAAAGGTGGAGTATGTTCTGAGGGAACTGTAGTATGTCTGTCTGTTCCAGAAGATTTAACTTTCTTTTCTTAGTTATAATACATAGTATCTGGCTTTCAAAAGAAAGTACTTTAGGGAGTAACAATGGTCTGAAGAACATAAGATGTCCCTATATGTTGCATTTTAAATTATTCTGAAACTTTAGGACACATATTCATATCAAGGGCAACTTTGTTAGCAAATTGTTTCCTATGAGCTTGCTAGTAGGAAACAAACATTTTAGTATTGTTACATCACAAATCTAGCATAGAATGATCGCAGTACTCTTTTTTTTCTTAAACAGTGATAAACTTATTAGTGGGAACAAAAAGGAAATAAATTGCTAACTCTGGAGAAACTAGTAATAATTATACTCTATCTGAACTATGGTCTGTTATATTAGAATAAGTTATTAAATGGAGTGGAACATGCATCACCTTATCCCAGATAGTAACTGATTCCTTTAAGTTTAAAGAGATTTCAGTCAGGAAAAAACAATTGCCCAGTTGTTTTCTTCAATTTATTTAACAAACACAATTTAAAATAACATTTTGAATCTCCCTAAATCACAACATCCTACAATTTTTAAGGAAGATCCACTTTGTCTATGCCTTATAAATTAGTCTATAATCTGGTATGCTTTAGGGCCTCCTGCTACCTTAGGTTGACACATAATCAAGAAAAATAATTTTACTTCAATAGTAGCATAAACAAACATCCTTAGAAAGATAAATTTGCTGGAGACATGAATGCAACCAAATGTGATTTTAAACTTATTTCTGCCATCAGTTCTCTCCATAAGTGTGAATAACTGAGTTGATTTTATAGTGAAGTACTTTATGAGTCATACTTAAGGGTTTTTGAGAGGCACTATGAAGTTTTTTGTGGCTTAAGTTCAATTAACTTTTCATTATAGAGTCGCTATTACATGAAAAGGAACCAGTTAACACTTTTATACTTATTCTCTTCTATTTTAAAAATAACCTGATTATGGATTTGTATTTCCAGCATTAGTTTTTGAACCTTTGTGGTTTCATTTCTTCTAGTCCATTTAAAAATCACTGGAGAGTTTAAGATGGTAGCTGACTAAAATAGGCCTTTGAGGTCTTTTGGTCTTCTAAAGGAAGAAGGCCAAATTTCAGGCTGAGTTTCTTGTCATTTTATTTTAAGGATGTTTTTGAAATGTACAGTGGCTAAAGTTACCCTGCAGACAGTAATGTTGAGTTTATAATGGCTGTCTTTAAGTTTAGGGGACAATAATGGCAAAACAAAAAAATGAATCACCTTTGAGTAGTTCTTAGAGCAATTCCTAGAGATATGTTTCTTACCTGGTGTCTCTTTCCTCTCTACCCTGTGTCTTTGCATTTAATACTTGAAAAACCCCATGTAGCATTAAAAACAAAGTACTATTGAACAAAGTGATAAATACATTTTCTTAAACCTTTCTTTTCTAACTACAGGAACATTTAAGCTTACAATAGAATTCACTGAAGAATATCCGAATAAACCACCTACAGTTAGATTTGTTTCTAAGATGTTTCATCCAAATGGCAAGTATCACTTTTAGTACAATATTTTAAACTATTACAATGTTTATTATGGAGTATTCCACATTTCTGTTTTCTTGTCTGTAGTGCCTGAGTACTTGTTTAGGCAGCTTGCTGCTTCCTGAAAACATGGTGGTCTATTGCCATCTTGATCTATAGTCCTAGAACTGAAGCAGTGAAGGTACTTTCCATTTGTTTGGAGTCTAAGAGCCTCCTGATTTTGATGATCTGTGTCATTTACTTATTAAACAAAAATGAGGATGCTCTTGAGGTTTTCTTTTAATGCTAGGCCAGATTGGGGTGGTCTTTTGTTGTAATTATTTTCACTAGCATTTAACAGTAGTTTTCAACTCTGGAGGCATATCAGAATTACCATGGAACAGTTGATATAGATGCCCTGGCCCCATTACAGACCTACTGAATATTATTCTGTTGTTGAAGGCTGGGCATACAGTATATTAGAAAAGCACCACAGGTGATTCTAACTTACCATTTTGCTACTTTTTAAATAGTAGTAAGCCTAGAACAGCTTACCTTTTATTCAGGTCAATGAAGTATTTTTCAGGGTATTAGATATTTTTATCTTTATGCCAAAATGAAACCTTGTGAACTCTTGAGCTATCTTTTGCTATTTCAGATAGGAGATATAGTTTACAAATTTGGTGGGATGAATTTCCCACAGGTCTATGGATAGCTAGAGACCCAGTTAGAAAATGTGTATGATTTCCCAGATAATAGGGCAGCCTTTTTAGAAGAATGAACTCTAAGTATCTTCCAGTTTTATATGGATCACATTTGACATTCTCTGATCATCCTGATTATTTCACTAGTGATGATTATGACTCATCTTTTTAGGCAGTTAACTGGGACGCAGCCTAGGAATCTTTAAATTAAAAAGTAAAGTATTCTTGACAAATTTTGTTTTGACTATAATGTTAAAACCTTAGTGGTCTTGTTATGTTTAACATACCTACTTCTATGTTCTTAGTCTATGCAGATGGTAGTATATGTCTGGACATACTTCAGAATCGTTGGAGTCCAACTTATGATGTGTCTTCCATTTTAACATCCATACAGGTGAAATTTTCTTTAATGTGACGATGACTTTTAATATGTTTATATTAGCAATTGAATTGTTTTTGAAGGTCATAATAGACTTCAATTTTGGGCCAAAGCTTATTGGTTTTATAGATAAAATGTAGACCATTAAGACCCAAATCACCAGAAAACATATATATATATATTTGCCCAGCTACTAGCACATTAATGTAACTAAGTTTGTTTACTAAAGACAACAAATATAGCTGTTACTTAGGACAATTCAATTGAATGTCACTACCTTATAAGATAGTTGTTTGTTCTGAACATATATTTTTTTGCATTAAGGAACTGACATTTTACAAATTGTCTCTCTAGTCTCTATTGGATGAACCCAATCCCAATAGTCCAGCAAACAGCCAGGCTGCTCAGCTGTACCAGGAGAACAAGCGGGAATATGAAAAGCGTGTTTCTGCAATAGTAGAACAGAGCTGGCGCGATTGTTGACCCTGGGTGCAGCAAAAGAGGCTGCCTATCAGAAAAATATATATTGATGTGTTTGTCACCTTCCTATTCTTCAGTGTCATTACATTGACTTTATTAAAAGCAAAATAGCTGTTGTGCTGTTTCCATCTTCCCTTGCCAAGCCTTTCCTGCCCCTTCTACCTTCTCCTTGAACATCAGAAAACACCCTCTATGAAATCAAATGTACTGTACCTGGGTTACTTGCAAAAATTACTAATGCTTAATTCCTTTTCTGTTGTATCTCATCTACAGTCTTAGGGCAGTTTTGTTACTGTGCTTTACACTAAGCTTTTAAAAAAATGTTATACAAGTGGTGCTTATGCATAGCTCGATGACCAGGATGTTATTTTTAACAAAATGATTGCTGAAGTGTTTCATCCTGGCTGGTCCTTCACTTGTGTTGGATTTAGGAGTGAATATCTTTAGAATATGGCCTGTAGAAAACAGAGAAACAAATCCATGTAAACATCAATTTTGAAAGAGGAATGGAGGCTAAAAATCTTACAATGCTAAGATTTAAGCAATATGAATTACAAGATGGTATTTACTAGTAGAAAGGAGAATGTTGAAGGACTCAGCCAAAGGAGTATAGCAATTGTAGTAACTGACACATTCTCTCCTTGGGAAATACTGACTGGACACACCTATGCTGTGTCAATACTTGTGTTCTGGGTTTTTGCTTTTTTTTAAAGAGGTGTGGGAGCAGAGAAATGGAAACAATCATCAGTTTTTGAGCTAGGGAAAGTTGGAGATCCTTTAATCTTTTTAAAGGAGCAGTTCTGCTCTAGATGAACAAATTTAACAATCCTCAATCTTTGTTTTTTATTTTTGATTAATTTAAGGAAGGGAGCATATCTGTGACAAACTGTTTTCCACTCAAATCCTGAGTTACTGCTGCATGCTTTAGTTTCTTCTTCTCTTTCAGCATTGAGAACCTTAAAGCCAATGTCTGCAATATTTCTTTGGATATTTATACTTTTAAATATATAATACCTTTGAGTAGCAGTGTGGGACAAGGCTTGTAAATGTCTAATGTTCTATTGTCACCTTTTATGCATTTATCACTCTTCCAACTCTAACTTTGCACAAGTAACCCATGTAAAAAATGTACATTTTTCAAAACTTGTAAATAAAAATAACCTTAAAATTTCATAGTCAAAGTATAATTATATTTTAGTTCAGTATAAACTTTAAAGTTTTGGGGGATCTGATATCTACTCATTTCCCCCTTGAACATTATGGTAAAAGCAAAAATACTCATCCTGGGAGTAGAAAAGAGAAGACAGTAGATACTGTTGGAGAGAACCTTTTTTCTTTTCAGTCCTAAGTGGTAATGGTTTTTTAACATTTCAACAATATTAAAGAAAGCTACTTCAGTATACATTATGGTAAGTCAAGAGAATAAAATTGTGACAAGAGGGGAGGAGAAAAACAAACCTGGGTATTTACCAGCAACCTCAGAGACCAAGCTCTAACTTGATCTTGACATTCCACGTCTTTAAAAGCACTAGCTTAAAAACAAGCAGCACCAAACTATTATAAAATGATGTTTTGAATCCTACGTAAAGTTTGGGAGTATAGGTATCCTCAATCATTTTGTTTAAAAGAAACTCTGCTTTCTTCTGAGGAGCAACCCGTCTTTAAAGAGACAAGGACAATAACTTTGTAAAAACTATCACCTCTTAGTACTTGTTTGGGTGAGGTGGGGTGTTTGCTAAATGAAATTACATCCTTATGATGCATGTACCCCACTCATCCTTCAAGATATGGTACTTCGGCCTCAATTTTGGGGAGTTGGATCTACACTAATTACCACATTAATTGAATTGTTTCACCTAGCAGCAATGTCCTTACATGTGCTTAATATTTTCCCTCAAGTCCATTTCTGCCTCAAAGGAGAACCACATTAAATTGGATTTTACTTGTTTGATTAGTCTTAATTTTTTCATCCTGCTATGGCTAGGCATCTTAAATATTGCCACTATTATACTCCCCAAAATTTAAGGTGAGACTAGGAATGGACAGATTTAATAACTTTTTCTTTTGTACACCTCCTGAGAAACACTATTCCCAATTTCTTTCATGGGCTAATCCTTTTAAAACCTTACAACAAAGCCAACAAGCCGAACTCCCAAATCATCATATCCATAGTCAAAGGAACCACAAACCATTCATTTGAACGTTTACTGCTAATTGCCTTTTTCCCCCTTTACAATTTTTAACAAACATCACAAGCTGCCTGCATGTAATAATTATAACAAAGTTAACTAAAACAGATTTGCAAGGTCCCTTTCCAAATGGCAGTCATATTTGAACTGGAGTTTTCAATTCTGCACCTGCTGATGTGGGGAAGAGGGTATGAAGAATCAAAGTTGTAATTAGAGTCCTTTATTTAGGACCCATCTCCAGCTTCAGGGGTTACTCACAGCAAAGAGAATGCATTGTATGATACTAAAAAAAGAAACCCAACAGAATGCATGATATTTCCATTTATTTTGTAATCAAAGGGGAGGAAAAAAATCCAAGAAGTAGATCTGTGAGACTCAATGCTATATATAAAATTGAAAGCAGAGTTAGTTCCTCAGTATAACATATTTAATCCAAATAAAACTTGAAATTGCTCACATACCTGGGCAGGTTTTATAGCAAGGTTACTGGGTTTAAAATGATTTCTATTTCAAAGAAAGAGAAAATACAGGAACCAACTCAAGGGGACAAAATTGAACAAGAGCAAGGTTGCCATCAGGTCATTCTTGCCAACCCCAATTCTCATGATTATTTCATCATCAAGCAGAGTTAAGTGATTTCACTCTAATTCTGCATCAGTACCAAAACTGATCTAAGAGATTAGGGAATCTGGACCCTTAAATCCAGGAACCAAATTTGTATATACTTGGCCCAATATTTTGTGAGCTTTCTTTACTGTAACTACCTTAATATTCTGTTGGACTCACCTAAATAAACCAGATTTAGGCCGGGCGCGGTGGCTCACGCCTGTAATCCTAGCTCTCTGGGAGGCCGAGGCGGGCGGATCGCTCAAGGTCAGGAGTTCGAAACCAGCCTGAGCAAGAGCGAGACCCCGTCTCTACTATAAATAGAAAGAAATTAATTGGCCAACTAAAAATATATAGAAAAAATGAGCCGGGCATGGTGGTACATGCCTGTAGTCCCAGCTACTCGGGAGGCTGAGGCAGGAGGATTGCTCGAGCCCAGGAATTTGAGGTTGCTGTGAGCGAGGCTGACGCCACGGCACTCAGTCTAGCCCAGGCAACAGAGTGAGACTCTGTCTGAAAAAAAAAACAAAAAACCAGATCTATATGTCACATTTCCCTAGTTTTTCCCTCCAAAAAAAATCACTGGGTGGGGGGAAGAAAGAAATGTACACAGAAATGAGTCAAGTTTTCACATCCCTTAATCCCCAAAGCCACTCTTACTCAGAGAATTGAAGACAAGTTTTTCTAACTCACTAAATGAACCATAGCTTCTCAAGGTTGGCATGAATCTTGCAGGTAATAAGAAATTGTAGTCCCATAAAATCTATAAAGATTTTAGCTTAGTTCGCTTTGCCATTGTTAAAATATTAAGTGCCAAAATAAAATGCACACCTCATTTCTCTTTCTACCAACATTAGGAAAGGCTACACCATGCTGTATAAAGATGGTTAATGGAAAGCAAATATCACACGCTGTTAGTCACTGTAAGTGACTACAAGTTTCAGAGATCCAGGTGTAGAGGTTAATCCTTTTATATATATATATATATATATATATTTTCCTTTTATATTTTTTAAAAATTTAACTGTGGTGGACAGCTTTTTAATTGTAAAATAGAAAAAAATAGGGGAAAGGAAATTACTGTTTATTATGGGCCAATTACATGTCAAGCATGGTGCTAAATGTTTTAAGATACTATAGCCTAATTGTCCTGAACATCATCTCACTGGAGGTGTTTAACCATCAATATTAATATTCATGTGCTGTTATAGGTGAGGTTTTACTTGATTTATTTGACATAAAAAACCAAAATCACATAAAAATGAACAGCCAAAGATTTGGCTAAAGCCAGCATGTTGGTCCATAGGAAAAAAACCATAATGGGTGAGTGATTCCTATCTGTTCTCTGTAAAATCATTGTGTTTATCCACATGTGCTCTGGTATTGAAATATTTTGTGCAAACACCACTTCCCTTTTCCAAAGACCCAAAGTGTCGCTACTAGGCTGCTGTCCAGAAATAAGCACACCACCATTTTGATCAACTTTGGCTCCTTTTTATTCTGGAAGCATACACTAATTCTTTTTTATACATTTTTTTACATTCCAGAAATAAGCGAAAATAGCAGTTTTTAAATATGTTACAAAGTTGGCTTTTCAGGCTTAATAAGCTTTTTTGAGAGAGGGACCAGCCAACTGACCTTTTCATCAAAGCACCAATGTATCTTCAGTCTTTTACCAAGCTCTACCACAGCTGTGGTTGCTTTGGATGTGCTGCACACCCAAACCATGTGAAAGCTATAATGGAGAGTTGCTGTGAGTCTCTCTGCAAGGCACCAAGAACAAACAGTTCAAGCTTCCTTTCTTCAGATTGAATCAAAGTTTTTGAAACTTTTCAACTGCTCTCTCAAGTAGTGCTCTCTCAGCATGAAGACTAGAATTTGTTAAAATTTATATATCACAAGATACAGTAAATCACTTCCAATATTCTGGAAATCACATGGTAGAAGTTATAAATAAATGAACACTAAAATTACTTTAAGAAAGTTTTACATCATTTAGTTGATAAAGACATTTACATGTACAGCACATTTTACTGTTAAACATTCTATAACTGGCTTCACACAAAGATGAAAATAGGTAATACAAAATGATCTGACATTTTCAGTTAAGTTTGGAATTAAGACTGGAGTTTTACTGCAGTCAATATCAACTTTACATATTGTTGCAGATTGCTGTGCTATGCCCTTTAAAATGAGAATTTCTTCCTTGGGGTGAAATCCCATTTGGCTATGCGTTCTTGCTTGTACAAACTACTAAAATCTGAGGGACACAGCAATATCAAAGACACAAACAGTAACTGCACAATATCATCTGCTGGATTAAGCTAATACAAGTGGACAAAATTCTTTAGCTTCCAATATCTAACAAAGCACTATATGAAATGAACAAAGTGAGACATCTTAAGAATGAATATACTCTGCAACCAGAACATGTAGCATTTAATTTATGAATCTGCCTCATTAGGCATTTATAAAATAAATTAGTAAGATCTCAATTTGCTTGAGGCATGACAAGCTCATAATGCCCCACTTGGCCTTCCTGTTTGAGCTGATCTAGTAGATCTTCCTTCCGTCTTTTTCTACCTACCACCAGGTATCTATCATGGCCCACCCCATGAGACTTACTCTTAAGACCATACTTCTGGGCAATCTGATGTATTTGCTTCCGTTCATCATTAGTCAGCTCTCTAGAGAAAGTCAAATCTGTGTGGCTCTCAGAGCGTGCATAGTTTCTGATGATCTGTTCAATATCTCTCTTGGCAATTTTATTTACCCTCTCCACATCCAGACCAAGCCCTTCACGCTTATGCTGCTCTTTGACTGAGATGGGCTCCCGTATGCCCTCGCCAGATTTCCCTAACCCACCACCAGTCCAACCCATCTTTCTCAGCAGCTGATTTCCTATGTTATCTTCTTTGATTTGTTGTTTGTAAGCTTCCTCTGCCGAGCGGCCCTGAATTTCATTTCTTGAAATCACATCTTCAACAGTCCCTTTCTTCAAGTTGTTAATGACAGTTGGCTGGGTCTTTTTGAGGGTTTTCACAGCTTCCCCAGCAGCTTCGTATTTGACAGTTTTCTTCACCCCAACTGCTTCTGCAATTACTTCACTCTCTAGAATCACCTTGCATTTCCAGCGGAGGCCTGTCATCCTTTCATAGACATATTCAATTGTCATTCGGTTAAACTGAGCTGTGTCGTTCAGTGTGCACACAGGATTTGAAGAATTCTCGTAAACTACAAGATCCTTTATATCTTTCTTCTTTCCAGATCCTCTGGGTGAAGAGCCTGTATGGCACTGTGAACTTTTGACAGATGGGTAAGTGGGTTGTGTTTTCTGAAGAATTTTCAAAGCCTCATCGGCAGCTGCATGTTTACTTGTTTTCTTGGTTCCATAACCTTCAGCTAAGCAGTGATCTTGCAAAAACACTCGACAACGCCATGTGCGATTTGGCATCATCTCGTATTTGTATTCTACTGACATTTTGTTGAATGAGGCAGAATTGTTAAGGATACCAATTGCATCGTTTGCATTTTCTGTAATGACAAAATTGGTCCAGTGTTTGGCAGAAGCATTAAAAATTGGCTGCCCAGAAGCATCTTTACCCAGCACCACCAGGTCTTCTGGTGGTTTCAGAGCTGGAGGAAATTCATATAGAGGCATGCCAACCTGACATACCACAAGGTCCTCTCCAAACGTATGCTTGAATTTTCTCCGGACAACTCTAACTTCAATACGTTTCTGCAAGAGTTTTACAGCTAGCTCAGTAGCTCGATCCCTGGACCCATTCTTGCTGCCAGCATAACCTGTAGTTAAGTAGATATTCTGGCATCTAACTTCACAAGCGTAACCATCTGTTAGAAGTTTTTTATTTTTGGGAATGTCAGCAGGAGGGATTTCTTTTAAAGGAACGTATATATACTCAGGATTTGTCTTACATGCCTGAATACACCGAGTTAACATATATGTATAATTAATTTTATCAGATCCAGAAGTCATCTCTGGATTAGAAAGGTTCTTCCAGATAGTCGCTGTTAATTTTTCAATAAAATACTGCTTCTCAGCTATCACTGACTCAGGAAATGTCTGTGATGGTGAAGGCTCGGGAGGTGACTGAGAGTTTGCCTGCTGTGATGTGCTGCTTGGGGCAGGGTTCCCACTGTCAAAATACATGTTGGTTGTAACAGGCTGGTCTTTTGTGAAAATAAATCCTGATGAATCACAATACTGAGAATTCCCATCTTGTGTATTGAAAGAGTCTTGAGTATAATCTTGGTAGATGTCTCTTGGCATGCTGGCAAAATGTGTTTGTTCATTTAACTCTTTTGTTTGAGGGCCATAAAGATCTTCCTGTCTTTCATCTTTTGAACTACTAGCTACAAAATGTACAGGCTCAAAACGAGGTCTCGCATGGAATTTGGAACCGGCTTGCTTTTTAGGAGGATTTTGACCTATAGAATGAGTGAAATTTACAATTCATTAAAATGGGAATATTTCAAAAGAACCAAGCAGGAACATAGTACCAACCATATTATTTGCAAGCTGCATTGTTGGTACAAGATACTTCCCGTTATGAAAATTTCAGGTCATTTGGGTGAAGGGACTCAAATATCAATGTAAGATTCCAGCATAAGGAGGGATGCTCCCTGTCCTTCCATGTGTAAAAGAATTCTGATAGACAATATAACACTGAATCAAGTATGCAGGTCACCACTACACGACTGGTAAATGCTTTTGCATCAAATGAGCTAAAGCACAGGTGAAGGGTACTCTTCACCTGGACTGGAAGGTGAAGTGGACTGGAAGGTTGTTCCAGTACAATCTCACACCACTTGTGCTGAAAAGCTCACTTGAGGATTGCAAATGGAACAAATGGCTCTAATGCAACACAGATGATGACCAGAGGCAGTTACAAAGCCTTCTCGTATCAGAGCTGATTGACTCTGTGATGGTGCTTTACATAGTTGTGACTAAAAATCAAAGAAAAAGAATTATCAAAAGATTCCAAAGGTTTTCAACTTCAAAACCTTAGTTCTGACCCATTCTGCACAAAAGAATGTTTGCTATATTTTATTTCTAGAATAGCTGGAAACTAATGATTTATGGGGGATACCAAATTTAAAGCTATGGAAGAACTCTGTTGAGGCTATACCAGACACTAGAGTTTCCTCCCTATAACACTGCTCAGTAGAAAGCTGGTCCATCCTGGACCCATCCAAGAGGATTTAGTTACTCAGATGCTCAAATGATCACAGTATAAGATTCTATTTAGAGGGAGGTTCCATGGCACAGACTTCAAAAATTGCATAACATCACTTCAGTATTCTTAGTTTTTAGTTCTATTTTGCATCCTCAAAAAAACTGTACATAACTAAAAACTAAACTCTTTTACCCGTGTGTAAGAACCAATGTTACCAATGCTATTAAAAATCACATACCACATTCATATCATTAAAAAAAAGCCATGTGGTTTCTTCAAATCCCACCTTCCAGAAACAAATATACTCACCATCACATGTTGAGAGGTGGCGTTTTTGACCTTTGGAAGGTTTGGACAGCATCAGGTCATATGAAGGCATCTCCCCAATATCAATACCTTCAGCCATTTGGAGAATTTTTTCCATCAAGCGTGGGCTGTACCTATATAAATTAATATGATCTACAGTTAAAACAGGAAAGAATGCAGTTTTTTTTAAAAAGCTGCTAAATGAGCCAGTCTTATAATTGTTCCCACAGGACTTTATCAACAGGGTATCCTGGCTATAAAACCAAAGAATCAGCCCTAAAATACTTACCTGTCAAATGAGTAATTATGTTACTAATTAGGAATCAAGACTTTTCACCAGAAGACATACAAATATAAAAATTAAGAAATTTTGGCAAAGATCTTATCTTTAATTTGAATTGAAAATATCAGTATAAATTAATGATTTATTTTTCCCTTTCATATATGCAAATTGTATATAAATAATTATATTTATAAAAGCACTAAGAGTGATGAGAGCTGCTGGGTTGTTAACATCCTGATTGTGGTCTCTATCATTTCTCATGAAAAGGAATCAGTCCTTAGAGAAATGGCTGATTCCAAGTCTGGAGCAGGAAATGTCTAAGATGAACCTGGGAGATTTTCTTGTGCCTAGAAACAAGGAAATTGTCAAAGACCACGGGGTTTGTGTCAAATGGATTCAAGAGTCAATATGAATAGATTCCTACTGGCAAAGTGAGCCAATTTGAGTATCAATAAGAACAATAACTGCAATGGATTAAAACACTTAAAATATGTTGAAAATCCACTGGTTCATAATGATACTTACAAACTCATTGGTTACCTTTGGAGGATGGAGGGAATCAAGTCATCACTCTGCAAACAGGTAAATATGAAAGGAAGAAGGCAAGCATTTATCCTGTATTTTCCTGCAAATTGTATTTCAGAGCAATCAAAGAGTTGATGAGGAAAATCTCTTTTACAGAAGCATTCCAGCTAATAAAGGAATGATAAACTACAACCATTTTGCAATGCATAATAAAATTAAAAATGATCAATGGCTGCTAAACCTATCAGGTGAAAAGTTGATGGGGGAGAACCCAGAACTAGACCCAAATATTCTCAATTGATTGTTGACAAAGATGCCAAAGTGATTCAATGGAGGAAGGATAGCCTTTTCCACAAATGGTGCAGGAACAAATGGGCATTCACAGGCAACAAAACAAAAACCCCACAACCTAAGCCTTACAAAAACTAACTCAAAATGCATCATGGACCTCAATGTAAAACTATAAAACTTTTATAAAAAACATAGGAGAAAATCTGAAAGTATCTAAGGCTAGGAAAACAGTTCTTAGACTTGACACCAAAAGCATGATCCATAAAAAGACATGGTGACAAAATGGACCTCATCAAAATTAAAAACTTTTGCTCTTAAAAGACCCTGTAAAGAGGATGAAGAGACAAGCTACAGACTAGGAGAAAATATTTGCAAATCACATATCCCTAGTGGCAAAATGAGCCAACCTGAGTATCCTTTGCAACAAAGGACTAGTATCTAGTATGAAGACCTCAGAACTCAATAGTTTAAAAAAATCAAATTAAAAAATGAACAAAGGACATGAAAAGAACATTTCATTAAAGAGGACAGATCGCAAATAAGCACATGAAAAGATGTTCAACATCATTAGCCACCAGGGAAATGTAATTTAAACCCACAATGAGATATCACTATACACCTATCAGAATGATCAAAATTAAAAATAGTGACAACACCAAATGCTGGCAAAAAAAGATGAGAAACCAGATCACTCGGATATTGCTGGTAGGAATGGAAAATGGTATAGTCACTGTGGAAAAACAATTTAGCAGTTTCTTTTGAAATTAAACATCAATTATCAGTTGACCCAGCAATTATGCTCCTGGACATTTATTCTAGATAAATGAAAACTTGTATTCACACAAAAACTTGTACATTTGTAACAGCCCCAAATTGCAATCAGCCCAGATGTTCTCCAACAGGTGAAGGGTGTATGGACCTTGACTGGATCATGAATCAAACCAACTGCAAAAAGACACCACGACAAATTGAGGAAACTGAACGTGGAGTAGGCATTGGATTTTAAGAAATTATTATTAATTTTGTTGAGTATAAAATAATGGTATTGTGAGGATTTTTAAAAATCCTTATCTGATACAGATACATAGTAAACTATTTACAGGTGAAATGATGGCAAGATTTTCTTTAATATACTCCAGACTATTCCCCACAAAAAAAGCTAGGGTAGAATAGATGAAATAAAAGAAGGGTAGCAAGACAGACTATCGACAACTACTGAATGATGGGTACATGGGAGTTCATTAAACTCTTCTCTACTTTTATGTGTCTGAAATTTTACATAATAAAAATTTTAAAATATACAATTTTAAAAATGACTCCTTATGAAATAGATCGGCTGCTTGACAGAATAGCATTTTTCTGCAGAGAAATAAAAACACAGGCTCAAATGATGTTTTTGTTATCATGAGTACCTGCTCACCCTTCCTACCTTCAGAGCCTTTCCTCACCTACGACCAAAAGAGACTCCTGGTAGCATTTGGAAAGAAAGTTCTGAAAATGAGTAACTATCACATCTTTACAACTATCACATTTCTTACAACTGAATGAATAGTTTCTGAACTTGAAGGAAGGTAACAGATTTCATTTTCAGCACAATAGGTTCCAGACCTACCAGACATCTTCCCTTGCAAAGCAGAAGTCAAGATACGGTGGCCCTCCCTGACACATTACTGGAAGCTAGCTCAGGTGTAACCTGCACTTCCTATTGATAAACTGCTGCTGCTATCAAAACCGGTACTACAACCGAGCCACTCACCTTGAATTCCAGTCAAAATTCTCCAGGCCTTCAATTAGAGCCTGATTTCCAAGTATGGTGTACAACTGCAAATGGCATGTATGTCTTACAGTGTGCATGAATGATGCATTTGGGGCTCACTCCATTCACATTCACTCTACTCTCAGGTTTCTTCCAGCATTAGTAATTATTATACCTACTGACTGTTCCATTCCCATCACATCTGCCACAAAATTCAACATCACTCATAGGTTATAAAAATAAATCTTTGTGTAGGCTGCCACCTCAGTCAGATTCTCTGTCCTTTGTCAGGAAACCATAATACTGAAGAAGCCAAATCAGCTTGAACAATAATGAAAAAGACTATATAGTACCTAACACTTGACTATTCAAACAATGCAAATATTAATCTAAAGTTTTTAATAAGAAGGTCACTAGGATTTCATCCCTATTTCTAAAATTATCCAGAGTAACTATTCAAGGATAAAGAAAATGGTTCCACAAATTTGAAATAAGCCAATGAAGTAAAGTTTTCATTATACAGTTTTCCTTAGTGTATTTTTTATAATGTACTTAAAAGTAACACCTTCAACACCAGAAATTTTAGAAAATCCAAGAAAAGCACCTACAACCCAACCACTGATAACTTTATTAATTTGTTGAGGTTTATTTTTTTATTCCTTTTCTATGTTTTCCCATATGCCTTCCCCCCCCCAAAATCATTAGCAGATGATCTATGTTGATTTGCAATTTGGTGGGGTTTTTGGTTCTTACCATACCATAAGCTTTTTCTTCACATCATTACCACATGGGTTCTAATGGCTATACATCTTATATGGAATAAGATGTAAGATATCATAAGGCAAGTCTGATATAGTAATTTTAAGATGCATGCATATTATTATTATATATTTAAGTCTGTTATGTTACTCATTTGGTTGTAAATGTTTAAAAAAGAAAACCAAAGGACCCCAATAGGTCTTATGGTTTTCAAAGGTAGCTTATAATGTACCAAGCTTTTGGAAACAAGGATGCTGTTCATCATGTCAAGCATATAAAGAGATGATTTCTAAGAGACAAAAACATCTGTCTTCATGAATCTTACATTATTAGACACAAGAAAGGTGCATATACATGCATACCTACAAGAACATAAACCATTATAATATATGACACCTGAAATTTAATAAATATTCAATAATACTTATGAAAATTTAAAAAAATATATTAAAGTGTTCTACTATGCCCAAATAAAAAAGCTGGGATTTGAAAATTAAGCAAAGATTAGGGTCTCCAAGTATAAAATTCCTTATTCAAAACAATTGGTAAGACTCCTAATGTCTTAAGTGAATAACATACAACCAGATGAGTATTAAATCTTTCAAAAGCTCCCACTCCCATTTCATTAGCTGGTGACTTATGCACTCTCCTTACTATGTGCAGAGTTAGTTTGCCAACATGAGTCCAATTGGCATCTACCCTCCAAATACCAGTCTCCTATCAGGAAGAGAGAAATAATCAAGGGGGCAAAACTGGTTTCATTTTAAGATATATTTTGTCTATTAATTAATGTGTCAGAGATGAATAGGCCAGGATTCTGCTTCTAATCTTACTGATCAAGAATGGTTAGAAAATAAATGTTCCAGTTAATCATTTTGCCTTATTAAATACAGATATATATATAATTTTTTTTAAAAAATCTCTAACTGTCAAGTGAAAATTGCAGGTCTTTAGGCATCACATGAACAATTATTTAAGTTCTATAGATGGTAGTTGATTAGAAAACTGACCGAATTTTTCATTAGCCACAAGACTTATCTTAGAAATTACTTGCAGAAAATGTTCTCAATAAGTTGTTTACATTTCCAAAACAGATAAAAGAAAGAATGAAGAGAAATAATTTCAGCTATTTGGGTTTCCCGGTTGCCTGGACAAAGAAGGGGGAAAATGAATAAAAAGCAGACCGGAAAACATTGCTTTATTTTATCCTATAAAGCAGCAGTTCTCAGAGTGCTGATCCCTGGATCAGCAACATCAGCATCACCTGGGAACTTGTCAATGTAAATTCTGGGGCCCTACCTCAGACCTACTAAATCAGAAACCCTGAAAGTGAGACCCAGCGATCTTCATTTTAACAAGCCTAACAGATTTTGATGTGTACTTAAGTTTAAGAACCAAGGAGTCAAGAAGATATTCAAACTTGTTCTAGGGAAACCACCACTATCACCAAAAGAAATGAAGTATGTCCTGCTTCCCTGCACATTTGAACTCCTCCTGGCTTGGTCTTATGATCAAGGAATTTTCAAAAATATCTTTGACCTTGGAGTTTATTTCAGCCCTAAGTAAAGTAAAATGGGACGCAGAAAGTCCTGCCAGAGGGAAAAAAGTGCAGCAGAGTTTCCCTTTTGCTACTGTTCACAACCCAAACAACAAATTTGCAATTTCAATTTAAGTTTAGAAAGAGCCATTTCACCATGTATTCTGCAGTCCAATTGAGAGAAGTGTATTCTGTCACAGAAAACAAGAGCTCTGGCAACAACAACATGTACTGGAATACAGGTTTTACCCACCTGAAGACAAGAGCTAACAAGCCTGCCTAAAGCAGAAGACTGCACTTGGTCCCTAGCTCCCAAGATTCTTTATAGGCCTTTTCTTTTCTCCTTTAAGTTGTCAGATATAATGCAAACATTAATGTTCAGTTAAGCTATTTGATAATGTTATGGCAATTCTCGTATTGAATGAACTGACTTAGCTATGACGTAACATGACTATAGTATACATAATATACACAGATGCATATGCATGCACACACACAAAACACCCTGGGATGCTTGAATTTTTAACACAAACTACCATTGGCCTGGTTTGTGTTTTTAATGCTCTGTTCATGTACAAGGCTGCTGTTCTTAGAACGAAATCCTTTGATATAACGATGTGGCTTATGTCAATTACTTGCTTTCACTTCTGGGGTCCATCCTTCCCAAATATGGTAGCTGTGTCTCAGTGCAAAGAGCATCAGACTGGACATCAGGAGACCTGGGTCCTAGCCCCAACTGTGGGACCTTGGACAAGTTACTTAACTTCTTGGCCTGCACTGATTTAGCTGTAAAAATGAGATACTACCTAATCCCCAAGATTGTTGTAGTAAGTGAGATCATAAATATTTAAAATATGGTGTACATTATAAAGTTGTATACATCCATTCACTCCACACATATTTACTGAGCAGCTACTATGCAGCAGATAATCTTCTAGGTACTGAGGATGGAGGTTTGAACCAGAAAGCAAAAGCCCCGTCCCCAAGGGAGCATACATTCTAGTGGGAAGGTAAGATTTATTATTAACACAAAGAATGGTTATTCTCCTCCCCCATTTAAGATTTTATTTATTTTTTAGGATTCAGATTCCCCAAGGCCTTCTGTGATATTAAGGAGAGTTATTATAGGATAAAAGTACCTTTTCAACTAAAAAGCAACATTGTTAGGCGAGGGTCAATTAGATTTATCTGACTTGATTAATAACTAAGGCCTCCCCAGTTGTAATCAGTTCCTCCCATGAAATAATCATTACCTCTGGAGGTAGAAATTACACTAACCTAGAGAAGATAGAAAATAATAAACTTCTGTGATGAGAGCAAAGCAAAGTATATCACACTGGATGTGATGTTCAACAATTAAGGGTAGGAGTGAACAATTCTATTTTTCTGTATCTGTAACAGTCATTCCTAGAACTGAATTGGCCGAATTTTATCTGATCATTTCCCAGAATTTCTCATCCTTATAAAATATGGACTATGAGGCAGTAATGTATGTGTATGTGTATGTATGTGTGTGTGTGTGTATATAGCCCCCTGGTCTACCAAAAGAATGATTAGTCTAGTATAGGGCTGATTTGGGGGTTCTGAAAGAGAGAGGTCCAAGTAGCATGTTCAAAAAAAAAAATGCGTTGGCACCATACTGCAGTCTCCATTGAATGCAAAGAGCTTTCAAAGAGGCCTGTTCAGAACGTCACCAGGTTCTAGGAAAGGGGGAAAAAACAAACACAAACACCCCCCCTCCCAAAATCTCACCCAGAGGCCAAATGTTAACCCATCTTATCACATGTAAGATAAAAAGAGGGCAATCCATTTTTATAGTAGATATATCCATTTCTTTGTTTGAGTCCAGACACATTATGCGCAAATCTACAAGCAAGACTGACGCTGCGGCTCAGAGAGCTGATACGTACCGCCTCCCCAGAAGACAGTAAGACCCAGCTAGGGGACTGTAAGTAGAGGGGGGTGTTTTATTTGATGGAGATGGAAGAAGAGAGTGGTCAGGAGGAGACCAGGACTGGAACCTCGGGGCACCCTCCCCCTGCAGCCCCGACTGTCGAATATTCTCTGCGGATACCGCATCCTTGGAAGGCCCTACGCAGGTCTAAGATTCTGCTATTCATCACTTCCCACGCCCTCCAATACCACCATCAACCACAACGACCACCTCTCAATAATCCTCCTCCAAGAGCTGCTTTATCTCTATCCCTGTTCCTGGAGGGGCTGCTCTGGCGATCGCGGCACCCTTCTAGCTGTTATGTCACCCCCGGTCACCACGGTTGGCCACGCCACCCCCAGGCCAATAGTGAACCCTCTGGTACTCTCCAGCAACTCCAAATCTCCAGCCTCCAAGCCATCCTCCGTATCCCGCCCCCGTCCCTATCCCGACCACCATCACTGATCCCTCCACTGCCATCTCTGAGTCCCATCATCGATCTCACCGTCTCTAACCCGACCCCCACACTTTCCTCACCTGCAGCCCAGGAAGACGTGGTTGGTCCAGGCGGCTGAGAGTGCGAGGAGCTGGTCCAGGGCAGCCCCGGGGTAGCTGTGCAGGTGCCGACAGATGAAGCTGCGTCGCAGAGCCCACTGCCAGTCACTTTCGTGGCTATAGCGCCACTGCTCCAGCACTGGCTCGGGCGGGGGCGGCGGGAGGGGCGGCAGCGGCGGCGGCGGGAGGGGGGGCAGCGGCGGCTGCGACAGGAAGTCGCCCCCCAACAACAGACGTCCTCCAGCCATCTTCTCCGCCCCCAAGCAGGGACCCCAGGGACCAAGCAGACTACTGACCGCCAGCGAGGGAGCGAGCGAGCCAGCGGGAACGGGGGTCGGTGGGAGGGGCCGGTGAGGAGGGGCGCACCGAGGAGCAAAGACCAACTCTCAGGGGACAAGAGTGTGTTCGTGGGGGTGACCGTTAAAAGGAGAAGAGGAGCACGAGCTCACGTCCCAACGCCGGGGCGCACACGCGCTGCACTCCAACTGACGGAGGAGCAGAAGGGCTCCCGCTAAACTCACACGCGCGCCAGGCAGGCCGAGCCACGTCCCGCGCTCCGCACCCCCACGGATCCGCAGATCCACGCAGTGCGCGTAGAAGGGGGAAAAAAGACACCAGCACGCTGTGCTCCCCCTCCTCTAGGCTCTAGCCTACCTACCCTCGTGCCGCCCTGAGGTTGTGAGGCCAGTGCGCGTGCGCCGCAGCTGTTCCCTAACTTCAAAATCCCGTCGCAGAATCTCGCGCGACGTACTTTTCCCCCCCGCCTATGACGACTACCGGCTTTTGACGCACTACAGTTACATGGGCGGGGACTCCGGAAAGGGGGTTTAGGAAGGTTCTCTGAGATTCCAGAACACGGTTCTGTTAAGTCTCTGAAAGGTGCCCTGAGGTGATTGTTGGTAGTCATGCCTCTCCTAACGCTTTTGCCTGGATCTCTGAGCGGTGCGACAGTGAGCTCGTGTCCTTTGGAAGGGATTTAGGTTTGGAATAGATTTTACACTTTTTAAAAAAACGTCTCTCTGAGGTGCGTCTTCTTCAGAGGGTAGCTTGAAAAGCTCTGTGCGTCGTACATCACTGGCTTTGTAGTTTACTGCAAAAACATAGTAAAATGAAAAACTTGTAAAGTAAATCATATACAGCGCCACTTCTCAAGTCCACCACTTTGAAGTCCGTACTGCAAGTCAATTGCTGACGAATACAGACTCTATGTTGCATAGTTCTGATCACGACAGCTAATAATTCTGTACTTCATGTATCAATTTAAAAACGTGTCGGCCGGGCGTAGTGGCTCACGCCTGTAATCCTAGCACTCTGGGAGGCCGAGGCG
>VBSM01003151.1:13615277-13641282 GCA_008086735.1 Cheirogaleus medius
TTACAGGCGTGAGCCACCGTGCCCGGCCTTATACATGTTATTTTTAAAGGAGAGCTTTGTTTCTTGTGAAGGGGTCTCAACCTGCAGTGGCCATTCTGACAGGCTGGGAAACACTAGTCCAGCCATAAGACAGGAACACGTGTTTCCAAGAGTAACTTTCAAAGTCAAGTTTTCGTGTTTGATTCTAGCACAAGCCAGTTAATACTGGGATAAAGACAAAACACCTTGCCATTGCCAAAGTTGTGTGCCCTAGACCTGGACAGCCGTCTCCCTTGTATCCACCCATATTCCCAAGGAGCATCAGGGCAGACAGACAGCTCAGGGCAAACCCATCCCTAATACTGGGAAAACAGGTCACACAGCATGTGACACAGGTGCTGGATCAACACCACCATCTTCAGGGAGGGACAGGGAATGAGGGAGAGGATCTACTTTGCACATGCGATCAGTAAGAGTGATCCCGGCTTGCCCAGCCTCCCGCCTCACCGCCATACCTTACTGTCGAGCTTCTTCATTGTCACTAGGTCCAGAGACTTCAGGGAATGACCCGTTGGGGCAATGAAATACAAGCAGGCATGGATTCGGGAGTCATGGTAGGTGTGCAGCACTCTTCGGATCTTCAGCTCCTCCTGTAGGTAGGCCTCGAATTGCGCATCGATGAATTCCACGATGGGCTTGTAGCTAAAGGGGAGAAGAGAGAAAGGCCAGATCCCTTCCAAATCTTGGATTTTGACAGAGTCCCTTTTAGAAGTTTCAAATGCCCTCTGTGATCTGACTCTCCCCCTTCCAGCCGGATTTCCCCATCTCCCCTCAGTGGGCCTCCAATCTTGTCAGCCTGGCCACCTCATGTTGGTCCCCACATGAGCCCCACTTATGCCCACCTGTGTGCCTTCACCCTCTCTCCTCATCCCAATCCTGCCCTCCCAGACCTCAGGGCTCGGTTTAATGTCCACCTCCTTCCTACAGCCTTCTCCACATACGCCGGAAATCCCTTCTGTGACCCAGGAGCATGACAACAATGTGGCATTGGATTGTTTACTCTTGCTTCACAAGGATTAGTGTTTTCTCAAATAGACTGTGTCTTGCTGAAGGACAAGGCCTGTGAAGGGCAATTTCTCTATACCCTGAGAGGTCCCAACATAGAGTGGCGCCCACGGGCACTATCTGCAGATGGGTTGTTTTTCCTCCAGGCTGGGCTCATGTCTTTGCTTCCTGTATCTGCCCCCATGATGCCTAGCTTGGGGAACTGGTACACAGTGGGTACACCACACCTCGCCTTGAGCCACTGCTGGGGAATCTTGTCAGAACGCTCTGGGCTTTTTGCTCATTCTTGCTGGGTTTAGTGGCGCTCCCCACTTGACTCCCCTGAAGTCCAGATATTTTTCTGGTTCCAAATTCTTCCAAGGTTATGGCTTTAAAATCTAAATATTTGGGCAAAATCTGGTAAAGACCGCCCCTGCACACACCCTCCACACAGGTATGCATGTACCCCAGCTCACCGAGTCTCCCCACAGAGCTCCCCTAGGTGGCCCCCAAGTCTTGTCAGGGCTTCTTAAACAATGGTCAACCCCTCTATTCCTCCCTGTCCTGGGCCTACCTCACTTGGAAGCTTCCCTCTCTCCCTGCCCCTGTCCCTTCCTCAACCATCTCTGCCACCCCTATAGCCTCTTTCTGCTTTAACTAGGTCAGCTTAGCTTCAGCCCTGCATCGGATGCCGTCTGTTTGCTGCCTCTCCACCTGAAGGGCTGCCTCCCTTCAGGCTAGAAGAGACTCATTATCTGGGCCCAAGGCAGGGAATTTTCAGATACCACTGCCAGAAGGGAACATGATCAAAAGAGGAGCTGGGCCCAGCCAATGCCTCCTACCTGCAGCAGCCCCCAACCTGAGCCTTTCTGAAAGATCCTCCTAGTAGAGAAGGGGAAAATAGCTTTTTAAAAAAGAATCACAGAATTGTAGATTCTGAGAGCTGCATACAGAGGAGAGATCCAGGTGCAGGGTATTTCTGGAGCCCCATAGAAAAACCTAAAAATATAGTCCTTTCTTTCTTCCTCTGATGCCTCTGAGCCAACATTGTTCTGAAGGGTAATAGCATCAAAGAATCTCTTGGTTACAAAGATCCTTAGAAGGTTCCCGAAGAATTTGGAGTGAGTGTGGGAGATGCATCCCCTAGGGTTATCTAATTAATTTTTGGATGATTGGCTGGTTTAGATGATCCGATCATGGCGCAGCTTCATTTTTTTCTCCATTACGTAACTTTTTAACTTCATTTTTTGCTTTGCAGAAGGGATCAAAGCAGGAAAGAGAAGAGTACGTCTTTTGGCTTTTTTCCCCCCCTGAACCTCTAGTGATACTCTGTGCCTTTCTTACTGTCACTGCCTCTGGCTCACGGAGTCTCTGAAGAGGTGCATGGATCAGACCAGCCAAACCAGCCAATCAGCCACCAGGATTTGGTCTAGATGAATCCTAAATGGGTGACTCATCCTTGTCTTATTCATCTTCATATCCTCAATGTCTAGCCTGCTGTCTGGAATATAGTAAGGTTCCGCCTACTGCTCTGCGCTCCCTCCACCCCCAGCCCCAGTGGCTCAGCTTCCCACAGTGGCCACCTCTCCTCCTCCACACTCTATTGTGCTCAGTGGATTCCAGTCAATGATAAAAAAAAAATCCCTCACTCCCATAGGCTACCTCCTCCCAAACTGCTTCCTTCCTCTAGGTGATACTGACTGTCCTTCAAAGACGTTGCTTTTCTCATGTCCTTCTCAACTGGAAATATCTTCACCTCCGACACCCTAGTTCCATGGAGGGGCAGAGAGGGCAGCTTTCTTCTAGCTCTTTAATCCATGGTTGACTAGGTATCTTCCATCTCTGACCAAAATTAGTTCCAAAAGACTCTACCCTTCCTCTTCACCACTGATAATTTTTGACCTTTCAAGACAGGAGTTCTTAACCCTGGAGTCCACGGACTGCCAAAGGATCTATGGACAGAATTCAGAGGATCCATAAACATGGATAGGAAAATAATACACCTTTTCCACTAATCTCTAACTGAAGTTTAGCAGTTTTTTCAGGTACAAACATCGGTAACAATCTACAGTAATGTTAGCAGTACCAGTGATTTTGTAACCAATAGAACTCACTGATATTTTCATTTCCTATTCCAGTTGTTACAAATACCCCAAAATAGCACTTAGATGCATCGTAACTTCTAAATTCTGATCATTATTTAACCTGTATATAGACATTATTAGTTCAGGAATTGATAGAGATGCACATGAATTACTATATCCCTGTTTTTAAATATTTTGGTAATTGTATTTTGGTGTATTTTTAGTATAATTGGTATATTTTATTTTTTATTATTATTATTTTTTTTTGAGACAGAGTCTCGCTCTGTTGCCCTGGCTACAGTGCCGTGGCATCAGATTCGCTCACAGCAACCTCAAACTCCTGGGCTCAGGCGATCCTTCTGCCTCAGCCTCCCAAGTAGCTGGGACTACAGGCACGCGCCACCATGCCCAGCTAATTTTTTCTATATTTTAATTGGCCAATTAATTTCTTTCTCTTTTTTAGTAGAGATGGGGTCTCGCTCTTGCTCAGGCTGGTTTCGAACTCCTGAGCTCAAATGATCCGCCCACCTCGGCATCCCAGAGTGCTAGGATTACAGGCGTGAGCCACCGCGCCCGGCCAATTGGTATGTATATTTTAGGCATCTAGAAACATTATTTTGAGAATGAGCCCATAGGCTTTACTAGATTGCTAAAGGGGCCAATGACACAAAATAACCTCTGGTCTAGACAATACTTCTTATTCATTTCAGATATTGATATGTATTATGAAGACACTACAATAGGATAATGGGATAAAAAATGACTAGGGGTAAAACTACTTTAAATACAGTAATCAGGGAAGTCTTCCCTGAGGATGTGACATTTGAGCTGCAAGGATGAGAATGAGAGAGCCATGGAGAGATCTGGGAGAAGAGCATTCCAGGCAGAGGGAATAACAAAAGAGACAATGGTCCTCAGGCAGAAGCCAGTCTGACAAGTTTGAGCAAAAGGAAGAAGGCCAGGCAGGTGGGACTTAGTGAATGGAGTGGGAATAAACTATTCACAATAGCCCAAAGGTGGAAACAACCCAAACGTCCACCAACTGATTAGCAGAGAAAGAAAATGCAGAATATCCATACAATGGAATATTACTCAGCCAGAACAAGAAATTCTGCTACATGCTGCCACATGGATAATAAACCTTGAAGAAGACATCATAATAAGTGATAGAAGCCAGACAAAAAAGGACAAATATTATATGATTCCACTTTTATGAGGCACCTAGAATAATCAAATTTATAGAGATAGAAAATAGAATAGTGGTTACAGGGGCTGAGGGGTGGGGAAGTGGGGAGTTATTGTTTAATGGATTTCCTTTTGGGGTGATGAAAAAATGTTTTGGAACTAGATAAAGGTGGTAGTTATCAGTGTATTAAATACCACTGAATTGTTCACTGTAAAATAGTCAATTTTATGTTATATGAATTTCACCTCAAGACAAAAAAGGAATAATAAAGATAAGCCAAGCAAGGTAGCAAGGGCCAGCTTATGTAGGGTCTTGTGGGTAGAGGAGATTGTTTGTTTTTGTTTTTGTTGTGAACAGAGTCTTCTGTTCATACTGCTTTCTAATTGGTTATTGAAAGGGGCGGCCTTGCTGAAATACCAGGAAAATATCTAATCCTGCAATTTCCCCAATAACAGCTAAAGATGGATCATGAACTCTCTCCCAGCTGTTTCTCTCCCCAGCAGGCAGGCACTCTGCAGGGTTCCACTTTCACAATCCTTGGAAAGGAGCCCAACACACAAAAAGGAAATGTAAATCTTTCTCTTTACTTTCACCGGCTCCTAGCCTTTAAAATCTGTTTCTATAGCCTCAAGGAGTTCCTGAAAAGCCCCCAAAGAGACAGCACGGGAGCAAACGCCAGGCCTCAGTTTCCTGCCCAAAACCATATCTCAGGGACAAAATCACATCCCCTGCCATTTTGGAGATAACCAAGTCTCCAGGAACAGAGAAAACGAGACAACCTGACGCCTCCCAGCTGCCTGCTAATTATTCCAATTACTCCGCAGCCCCTTCTGTTTCAACTGACAACAATCACTATTTTTTTTCTTTCTTTTTGTCCCCATAAAATCAGCAAACCACTTGGCCTCAATGCTGGCAGCCCCTTCTTTCTTTGGGAGGCTGTGCCATCTCCTGGCTCTCCCTGTTTC
The DNA here is from genome assembly GCA_008086735.1 of Cheirogaleus medius. Classification (NCBI taxonomy): domain Eukaryota; kingdom Metazoa; phylum Chordata; class Mammalia; order Primates; family Cheirogaleidae; genus Cheirogaleus; species Cheirogaleus medius. The sequence goes on from VBSM01003151.1 coordinate 13,620,536, forward strand.
CTCTCTCTCACTCTCTCATTCTTTCTCTCCTCTAAGAAGATAAAATATAAGGAAATGTGGCTTCCACTAAAAAAAATAAAAGATAAAATAATTTTTTTTTTTTTACTTCTATATATCCTAGTTTCTGTGTGAGACATCTTTCTCCACCCAGGCCCTGAGCACCTACAAGGCTTGCCACCCTAACAGTTATTGTTGGTTTGTAAGAAGTCTATGGCTTTCTGCATGATTATTTTGAGACTGCTACCTTACCAAACTATTATTTGTTAGAATTGTTTTTCAGCTGATTACCTTGGGTTTCCTAAATAGTCATATTGCAGAAAATAATAATAGTACCTCTCAAGGAACACTTTTCAATTGTCATCTTTCTCAATGTTTACTGGTCTCTTCTTGAAACACTGTCCCCTGGCTTCACTGACACCATTATCTCCTACCTCTCGCTATAACTCTTCTTTCTCACTCATCTCAGATAAATTCCTGGCCTGTCTTTGCCGTGGTTGCATCCTAGACCATCCTCTGTTGGCATTGTACACATTGTGTGCACGTTGTCCCTGGGTAGTCTCACTCACTCCCACGTCCTCAGTCATCACTGTCTTCCTACCATACTTCCTAGACACCTGAATGACATTTTTGTCTCCTCCCTTGAGCCAGTCTTCTGTGCAAACACAGCCATTACAGGCTCCCCTGTTGGACACCCACAAGGCCTGATCACAGACACTGTACTTGAACGCAGCTACCTCAAGCACCAACGTCAAGATATCGCAAGCTCAGGTCTACCAGACCAATGCTAAAAGTGACAACAGCTAATTTATTACCCTCTTACCACAGTGAGGACACCATTACCCAGCAGACATCTCCAGTTTCAGCTTCTCATTCTCCCACAACCTGTGCGCCTTGGGGTCAGGTGCTGCGAGCATTCATGTGGCTCCTCCGGGCCCCTTCTAGACCATCACTCCTCCACCTCAGTATACAAACCTTTCTTCATCTCAGCCCTACTCCATCTTCTTCTGGTGGCACATGGCTCACAGCCTTTCTCCCCATTCTGGGTGACTGTGATGTGTGTGCAGACAACCTATCAACCCTTCAGCCTCTTTGTTCCTCGCTCGTGTCAACTTCATAAACTTCAGCTCCCTCCGCTCCAGCCACCTGCCCACCTTATCATTAGCCAGACCAGCTCCTCCCAAGAAATCTTCACTCTAACACCTGACTGTCCGACTTTTCCAGTTCTTTTGCCCTCAATTCTCCTAAACCCAATCTTTCCCGTCATAGAGTCCCCTGGCACCTCGACCCCTCCGTTATCTCACAGGATGGCAGCCCCCTCCTGGCCTCATCTCCTTCTTTGCCCAAGCTGAACCCCATGACCCATCACCTGAACCACTTTTTTATCAACACCCTCATCTCCATGCCACCTATCCTCCCACAAAATTTCTACACTGAAGAAACGTCCTGATCTACCTTCTCTGCTCCGGCACCACTGCTGCTCAAGTTGGCTAGAAGCAATCACAAAGTAGTGGTCTTGACACCACGACGAATGCATGGTCTCCATCCTCCTATGGGACTCTAGTGCAACATGACAATCCCTTTATTTGGCTTCATTAGCTCCCTTCCGTTGCCCTCATTGGCCATTTCAAACTTTCACCACTTTTCTCAAGCTCCAAAACTGATTCATGACCCTTTCACTCTCACAAGATGGTCTTACCTCCTACTTTACCAACAAAGTCAAGGCCACCAGGCTCACACTACCTCAACTTCCTGCCTCACTACCTGTCCTCGAAAAATGAACCAACCCTTCCCTGTTTCCCTCTAGTCTTTGAAGATGAAGGGACCCTCATGCTATTCAGGCTCATTGCCCTTGTGCACTTGATCTCATCCCTTTCAGGCTATTTGGGATCCTTGCTTCATCTACCATCTCCTCACCTCCTACTGACTCTTTCTCCTAAATCTATAAATATGTTTAAGTGTTCCCTCATCTCAAAAAACCCAAAATCTTTCCTCAGTCCAATCCTTCCCAACCACCCACTTTTCCCCAACTACTTTCTTATATATCTTTCCCTCCCTTAGCAGTCAGGTTTGTCCTGCACCTACCATAAGGCCTGACATATAATAGATGCCCAACAAATATTTAATGGGTGGATGGAGATTTGGTAAAAGAATAATCTACTCATTTATTCTTTTTGTACTTCCCATTCACTCCTCAACACATTGTAGACTGTTTTCTACCCACATCAACATCCTAGTCAACACATTCAATGGATACTTTTGGTTTTGAATGATGAAAATTTGCAGGTATTCTCTTTATTCTATTTCTCCCACCAATGTATGTTTATTTCATGCATGTATTCATTCAACAAATATGGACAAATACCCACTACATGCCAGTTGGCTAACTTGTACTCATCCTGCAAGACTTCAAGACTTAGCTCAGCCTTTCCTGATCACCTGCTCTCCCCTCTCAGCAACCTTCACCCTATACTCCTACCATCAGGCTTGACCAGTATTACTCTTCCTGTTCCCACATATGCACACTCCTGTTACTGTACTTCCCACTGGTGCAGAATCCATATACATATTTGTCCCCTCCACTAAGCTGCAAGCTCCTTAACTGAAGACTGTGCCTTGTTTCTTAGTATCTTTGGCACCTCACAGTGTACTTGGCATGCAGTAGACATTATGTCGTTTATAAACTGAATTAGATCTCTCACATCAACTTGGTTACTACATCTTGTGGATTCTTTCTCCTGAATCTGTCCCCTTCTCTCCTTGAAGCTTTTGCACCTGTTCAAGCCCTCATCATCTCTTCCATCTTCAACAGTCACCCCTGACCTCCTTGTCTGCCTGTAGACACTGCTTTATCTTTTTTTCTCAGCTCAGACAAGTCTTTCAAATGAGCAGTCTACACTCATTTTATCTGCTTCCTTTTGAAAAACTTCATTCTTTTAAATTTATTTTTAGATATGCAAGCAATACATAGTTTCCCCTCCTCAGAGGTAGCTGCTACTTTCAGGTTGTTGATAATCTTTCCAGACCTTTTTCTCTGCATTACATACATAAGTAAAGAGAAATGTTTGTTGTTTTATTGGGGCAGGGGGGAAGATTTACACAAATGGGATCATGATCTGTGTATCACTCTGCAACTTTTTTTTCACTTAATAACATGTCCTGGAGATCTATCCATGTGAGTACATATTGATCTACCTCATTCTTTTAAACTGCCAAACACAATTCCGTGGTATGGTTGTACCATGGTTTATTTAATTGCTCTATTGATGGAAATTTAGACTGTTCAAATTTTTTTTATTTGATAACCAATGCCGCAGTGAACATCCATTCTGTATGCTTCTCATGAACATGTGCAATTGTTTCTCTAGGCTGTATACTTAAAAGTGAAAGTGCTGGGTCATACATAAATTATTCACATTTTAAATTTTAATAGATACTGCCAAATTTGCTCTCCAAAAAATGTGTATCAATTTACATTCCCACCAGCATGAATGAAATTACCTTATGTTAGTGGATATATCATCTTTTATTTATATTTATCTTTTATTTTTTGCAAATCTGATGGGTAAAAAATATTCCATTGTTTCATTTTGCACTTCCCTAATTATTGGGGAAGTTGAATGAGCATCATTTCATATGTTGATCGGCCATTTGTATTTCCCCTTTTGTCAATTATTGTTTATTTCTCATTGAATTGTTGAGGCTCCTTTTACATTTTAGAAGGATCCTTTGTCTGTGATATAGGTTTCAAATACCTTCTCCCCATCTGCAGCTTGTTTTCACATTTATTTATGGTCTCTTTCAATATACCAAGGTTTTTTATTTTAATGAACTTAAATCTGTTAGTTTTTTCTTCTATGGCTTTTGAATTCTGTGTCACGATTAGAAAAGCCTTCTCTACTTGCAAAGTTATAAAAAAAATATTCTCTGATATTTTCTCCTTATATTTTTAGAATTTGATTTTAGTCCAATGGGAATCTATTTTTGTGAATGGTGTTTATGTGGGAGGTCTCATTTTATTTTCTTCCGAAACGGATCGCCTCTTTCCCCAGCGTCATTTCTTGAATACTCCATTCTTTCTCTGCTGACTTACATATGCTAAATTTCCATAAGAACATGATCTGCTCTTGGATTCGCTTTTCTGTACTGTTGCTCTTTTTACTATGCTGAAGCCTTTACATCCTTACCACCTATTCTCAGCAATCATGGCACTCTAGCGTCTATCTGCAATTCCCCTAAAATTATTATTCCTAAATGTATTAATAAGTCATGTTGCCAAACCCTGTGGTTCTTCTCTTCTAGACACCATTTGTCATTCCCTCTCATGATACAACATGCTACATGATACAACTCTCCCTCCATTTTTCTATTAATAAAAATTATGATCATAATAATATCTTTGGTTTATTATTAGGTAGTCACTCTGTGCCAGGCATTGTTTAAGCATTTTATATGACATACATGTCAAATGTGCTTCAGCACAGCCCGCTAAAGTAGGTAAGGTGAGAAAACTGAGTTTATAGAGAATTAAGGGGCAGATTGCTGAAACCACAGGAAAATATCTAATCCAGCAATTTCCTAATAACATCTAAAGATCAATCTCGAGCTGTGCCTACTCTCTGCTCTTTCTCTCCCTAGCTGGCAGGCGACCTGCAGGGATTCTGTTTTCACAAACATGTGAAAGGAGCCCAAGAGATAAAAAGGAAATGTAAATCTTTCTCTTTACATTCACCAGCAACTACCTTTAGAATTTGTTTTATAGCCTCAAGGTGTTCCTGAGAAGCCCCAGAATGGACAGCAGGGGGGCAAACTCCCCGCCTCAGTTTCCTGCCCAAAATCATATGCCTGGCCAAAATCACATCCCCTGCGATAAGCCTGACTACATTTCAGAGATAGCCAAGTCTCCAGGTACAGAGAAAAAGCAAGAAAGCCGGGACAACCTGACATCCAGCAGCTGCCTGCTAATTACTCCACAGCTGCTTCTGTTTTCAACCTTCAACAATCATTATTATTTTTTTCTCTTTCTCTTTGTCCCCATAAAATTAGCAAGCCACTTGGCCTCACTGCTGGCACCCCCTTCCCTTTCTTTCGGATGCCTCGTCTCCCTGGTCACTTTACCCCCTCTCTTTCACTCTCAACGCTCTCTTTCTCTCCTCTAAGAGGATAAAATAAATGTTTTTACTTTTATATATCTTAATTTCTGCATGAAAAATCTTTCTCCACCCGCACTGTGAGCACTACTAGGCTTTCCACCCTAACAGAGAATTTAAGTTTCTTCTCCAAGATCCCTAGTCTAAAAAATGGCATCATGGGATTTGAACCAGGTCTGTCTGAGACCAAAGCCCAAGTTCCTAAGCGCTTCCGTCTCCACCCTGTGCTTCTAAGTCTCCCCCTTGGGTTCCTTTTCCTATAGCACCCTTTAAATGGTAACTTTCTGCAGATCAGGCCTTATTTGCTGCTCTCCCCAGTGTATTCACATGCCCTAGTAAAGCAGGGCATTCTGATGCCCTGTTTCACTACAGTTGCTCTGACATATTTATGCCGAAATGGCCCTGACACCATGTAGAAAACACTTCTTGTTATTACAGATCCCTGGAGCTTACTCCACACCTCCGATCCCCAGCCCAATTTCAGGGAAGCTTGTCATTTCTACTTACTTGATTTTTTATGACTATGTATCACGTTTATAATCAGGACAAAAACAATAAGAATATTTTAAAATAATGACAGAGGTAGATTCGCCTCTAAGGTTCAGTCCTCCCAAGCCACCATTATCAAGGTATTGTCCAATGTCAGATATGTTGAATGTATGTAACTGAAAGAACTGTGAGAAACTGAATTGAGGAGTTCCTGAGCAACCTGCAGCTGAGATTAAGCACTCATATTGTGGCTCAAATATCCCCATTTCCCAGGGTCTAATTTATTCTCAACCAGAAACGATTAGCACAATAAGCAAGCCTATAAAAAGCAGAGGTGTCCTTCTTCTAGAATTTCAGATGGAAAACAGAATTCAGTTCAATTATTAAGAAGCTACATATATTTATCCATTATAAGGAAATGAGTATGGCTGTTGTAGCTTTATGGACAAAATTAAAGAATGACATACAGTTCATCTAAGAAGCAAGAGAATCCTCAAAGGGTGACCAGACACTTTGCTCAAAATGATGAATGGCCCTTTCTGAGATGAGCATGTGTAAGAACCATGTGACTTCGGGTTAAATGCAGATGGTGCCTGACCCCCACCCGTGCCTGACCCCAGCCCTCATCACATCCTCATCTCTGAGCCTCACTCTAGCCCTCACTCATACACATTCTCAGACCCCCCTCCAAGTCTCTCTTGGCCCTCTCCTACCTCTCAGCTTTTTCCCGTTCAGTCTGTTTTTAGGATGTCTTTTCTTCCATCTGCTGACTTGACATCCTGAAGTTTTTGTCTTTAGCCCAACATTCTTCTCACTCTACTCTGATCCCTGGGTGATCTTACACGTGTTCGCAGTAGGAACATATCCCCTCTACCTTGATAACCCAAATCTGTATTTCCAGCCTAGACCCTCTTCTGATCTCCAGCTCAGATCAGCTTCTGATCTCTGCCTACTGCTGAAGGTCATCGTGTATCTCAATATTCCACAGACAGGTCAAACTCAACGTGTCCAAAACAGAGCTTATTATTTTAAAAGTTGGTTTTGTTATATTACCTCTCTTATGGAATGCCACCACCACGTGTCCACTCTCCAAAGCCAGAAATGTGGGCCTCAGATTCTAGATTCTTCTTTTGCCTTCACAACTCCCCACCAAGTCTCTACCAAGTCCTGTTAATATTTATCAAATTTGTCTCCTCTTCCCTATCTCAGCACCTATTTTACCTCTCGTCTCAATCTAATTGGCCCAATAGCCTCCTAATTGGTCTTCTTGCTCTTCTATCTTCTGTCTCCAGACTATGCCAAAGTGCCTTCCTCAAAGGCCAATCAGACAACATCATTCTACTTCTTAAAACCTTCCAGTGCTTCCCATATTTGCGCATTCTATGAATCCCTCCATGATCTGGCTCCTACTTACCTGTTCAGGGGCATTTCCTCCCACTTTTCCCCAGCTCGCTCCAAGTGCTAGCCCTTGATCAGATCCAGGTTTCTACGGGCCTTACACTTATACAATGTGAAGGACCCTCCAAGACAAATAATACAACATTATGGCTAAAAATTCATTACGGGGCCTTGGAAGGGGCCTATGCAAGTGAGAGCTCTGAAGCCCATGAGCCTCACAGTGTCTAGCCAAACAGAGCAAGCTCCAGTTCCCTAGAACATACCACAATCCTCCACATCACTTTGCCTTTTTATAAGCAGTTACCTTTGCCTGGAATGCCCTTCTCTCCCTTCCCTTGTCGGTCTGGCAAAATAATTCATCCTTCAAGAGTCAGCTCAGGGTGCACGTCCTCTGTGAAGGCTTCCCTGAGACCTCCCCACATGGAATTGACTGTTTTCACCTTTGCGTTCTCATTGTAACTTGTCCTTTACCTCTTTGTACCCTGTCCTTTACAGAACGTATTAACTCTGTGGAAATTATTTGCTTAAAACCTGTCTCACCCGTGAATGCCTCAAGGGCATTCCTAGTCCTTTCTAGATTGTCAGAGCTCAGCAGTACCTGGCACAAGGTAGGTGCGTAATAAATGTCTGCTGAATGGAATTGAGACCCCACCCACGTATAATAGAAAGACACCCTTCTTTTCGTCAAGTGTGTGGAGCGGAACAGTTGCTGTAGACAGAGACCCTGGGCAGGGGCAGTGCCGCTTATGTCATGCTGGGAGGACAGTCTGGGGCTCAGCATCTGTTCTCTCTTCAAGACCCCCGTCTTGAGGCTCTGCCTCGAGGGGGAAGGGGGGCATGGACAATATACATAACCGTAATATTTGTACCCCCATAATATGCTGAAATTAAAAAAATAAAAAAAGACCCCCGTGGTGAGCTTCTCCCTGTGGCATCCCACCAATTTCCTCACCTCACCACCTTCCTTACCTGTCCTCCTTGTTGATCTGGTCCCCAAAGCCCACCGTGCTAACGATCGTGAGCTTTAGCCCCACATTGCTCTCTTGGAGGTCATAGGTACTGGACCGAAGCTGGACCCCTGGCTGCGTGTGGGTGGCTGGCTCCCCTTCAAACTTTGTGTTGAACAGGGTGTCCATGAGGGTGGACTTGCCCAAACCAGTCTCTCCTGAAAACCAAAAGGATAAATTACGGCCCATTTACACGGTGACTGCACAGCACTTACACATCATGCCTCAGATGTACATTTATTGACATGGGAAAATGCATGTAATAAACACGAAGTGAAAAGCATACAGAAGTATACAGACTGCATGATCTCAGTTAAATGGCAAAGACAGAAAGGAATTGTATCAACAGATCAGCAGTAGTCATATCAGATAGAACTGGGATGGTTTTCATTTCATTCTTCCATTTTTTTCTGTTACTCGTTTTTTGTTGTTTGTTTGTTTGTTTGTTTATTGGAGACACGGTCTCATTCTGTTGTCCAGGCTAGAGTGCAGTGGCATCATCATAGCTCATAGCAACCTCACATTCCTGGGCTCAAGCGATACTCTTGCCTCAGCCTCCTGAGTAGCTGGGACTACAGGCATGTGTCACCATGCCCGGCTAATTTTTCTATTTTTTGTAGAGATGCGTTCTCGCGCTTGCTCAGGCTGTAAAAAAATTTTTAAATGGACAATGGTCCCTTGTCAAATGAACATCTTGTCTCAGTCCCCACCTCTCCTCCCTGCAGGGCCCGAGCAGCCCCGTGTGGATGTGTGTCCCAGAGGCGAGGCTGTGCAAGACTGTGTGGGCCCTTGGCTTTTCCTCCCAGCCTGGTTCAGCTTTCAGCAAGACCATTTTTAGCTAACAGGGAGGGAACTTAGCAGGCTACAAATTATTCTTCTCCTTAAATTTCAAACAAACCAGCCATTTGTTTGTTTAACTACCAGGCTACAGGGATACTAATAAATTAAACCATTGGAATTTCAAAAGTCTTGAATTTCACACTAGGGAGATGAGTGAGGGAAGGGCTGTGGCAGACTGGTGAAGGTTTTGGGAGCTTACTCCTGGGACACCAAGGGATATCCAGCCACTGCAGGAGCCAAGGAGTCTTTAGGGAATGGGACAACACAAAAAGTCACGAGTTGAAGGGAAGTTGGTGACATGGGAGTTAGGCAGGAATCTGATATGAGGTTAAAAGCTGGGCTGTGCACTAAAACCGTTTATAATCTCCACAAATCCAGACTGTATTTGGCTCACCCTCAGCCTATACCAAATGACTCAGGAATACCAGGAATAAAATAGTCAGTAGTTAATCACTCTGGACTGCCCTTTGAATACACATTCATAGATTATCCTGCTATTCTGCTATCATCATGCCTCTTCTTCTTTCCCTCCCTCCAACTCGGGGGATGTGAGCTTTGACTGCTCTTCATAGTTGGGAGTGGGTTTGCACCAGACAAATCCTGCCCTGGGGACCAACAGCACACATCTGCGGTCCAAGGCTGCATGATGCAAAACCGAAAATGTTCCATCTCCCCTCCACCTTCTGGGTGTGTCCAGCTTTGCATCTTCCACACCTTTTTTATCCAGAGTAATGAGCTATGAATGCAGGAGATATTTTAAAATATCTGTCTATGATGAGAGCTCTCTGTGTGCCTGGAGAGGGAGGGAAAGAGGGAGGAGGGAGGGAGGGAAAGAGGGAGGAGGGAGGAAGGAGGAGGAGTGAAGGGGGATGGGGGAGAGAGAGAAAGAGAGAGAGAGAGAGAGAGAGAGAGAACAAGGAGAACATTCAATTCAGCCTGGCTATCCAGCCCTCCATAGCCAGGTCTGACTAACTCCATAGATTGATAGATTGTCAGGGTGCGGAGGAAATGGTTCCTCACATAGATCATGTTTCCAGCCAGGGTCTGCTATACCCATTAGCAGCAAAGACTCTCCAAGAAGAGGCCCCCTTTTTCCTCCCCTAAAGGAACAGGAAGTATTTGGGTCTAAGGAAAAATGTAATGAGGTGAAGCCTTTGCCTGTGGGAGGTGACAGACTTGGCTGAGCAGCAGAATGTATAAGCCCCCCTTCACCCCATCCAAGGTGGGGTGCAGCCCAACTGCAAACGGGGCCAGCACCTCTGAGGTGGGAATACAGGGTGGGTCCCTCTCCCCAACTGACCTCCCCCTCTGGGTACCAAGGTTAGAGATACATTTTAACCTATCCTTGTATGCGCCTAATGAATTTTCCATGTACACCCCCACCCCCGCTCCTCTTCTGTTCTGTGAGCTCCCTGCTGAATGCCCTGCAGTTCCTAGAGAGTGGTGGACCCTGTCTCCCTAGCACCCAGAGTGGGCTCCCCAGCTCCCTGATCCTAAGAATTCTCAGAGAGCAGGGGCTGGGCATCTTCCTGTACTCCCAAGGGTGCCTAGCCCAAGGTTCCCACAGAACACCTCAGGAGCGGCACTGCAGAGTGAGGGACCCACCCTGTTTGCACAGCTGGAGAAATGGGGGCCAGGCTGGGCAGGGCAGGGCAGGGCAGGGCAGGCAGCAGGGAGGAACAGCAGGAAAAATGACCACCCAAATGCCTGCCAGCACAAAAGGGCTGTGGAAATTAGATGCCAAATAATGAATGTCTGGAAGAAAAGAACTTGCAGGTGTCTAGGGAATCGTGATAAATGCAGTGTTAGAAGAGGGCAGAAAAGCAAGCGAGTTCGTCCTGTGGCTATGGAGTGCTCCTGTTCCAGTTCCAGTTTTCCATCAGCGCGGAGCCTGGGGGTGGGGGAGGCTTTCTCTCAATGGCTGGCACAGACCCAGCCTGAGCCTAGGATGCGTCCCCTCCCACGACTGCCCTGGGCTCAGTATTGAATTAGGCGGGGAGATACACGTGGCCTAATGGAGATCAGGTCAGCAGATTCCACGCCCCTACAGGAAGGTGGGGACTTGGCAATTAGATTCCAGCAGGAAACCTGAGGAGTCCCAAGGGGTCAATTTCTCTCTCTTCCTCCCTAGCCCTCCCAGAGCTGCTCATAGTGGACAGTAGGGTTTCTGAGCCCTTTTAAAGCATGCTCCACCAGCCAAGAGGATTTCATTTCACTTTGCTGAATATAGATAGTATTCTGGAAACAAGTTTTTAAAAAATAATTTTAAATTTAAAGCATATAATATGAAAAATGCTTTTTCAAACTATACTCCCTAGGATAGTCCAATGTCGACTTCCTTGTATTACAAACCTGTGTAATAAAGAAAAGCTTAGCTGGGCACGGTGGTGCATACCTGTAGTCCTAGCTACTTGGAAGGCTGAGGCAAGAGGATTGCTTGAGCCCAGGAGTTCAAAGCTGCAGTGAGCTATGATTGTGCTACTACACTCCAGCCTGGGCAAAAGAGTGAGACCCTGTCTCTAAAAAAAAATTTAAAAAGAAAAAATAAAAGCTTAGCCCTTTTCCTTAGTCACTGTTAATATTTGCATCCTCCATCATCTTGTGCAATTAAATCCTTGCAAGTTATGAAATGAAGATTCCCAGTCAAGTTATCACTAAATTACTGTGTGACCTGAGCTGAGCCCTTTTCCCTCTCTGAGTCCCAGTCTCTTTTTCCCTAAAATGAGGATTGAAGTAATAATAATAAGAGCTATTGTTTATGGACCACTTACTATGTGCCAGACACTGCTGTAAATTCTTTACATATATGTTCTTATGTGTTCCTTACAACAAGCCTATGAGATAGATACTATTTTTTGTCCTCAATTCGCAGATGGGTTAACCAAGCCACTTACTAGTCATGTGAATTTGCACCAGTTCCTCAGCCTCTCTGCACCTTACTTTCCTCATCTACAAAATGTGGAGTAAGTAACCAGTCCAAGGTCACAAACTAATAAGTGGCAGAGCCAGCATTTGAATCCAGGCAGGCCAAAGTGCTCTAGCAAGGCCCATAGGTATAATATGTTCATTCGGTCATTCAATAAGTATTTCTAAAGCCTATAATAGGAACCAGGCACAGTTATAGGGGCTGAGGATACGGCAATGAACAAGATAGCCACAATCCCTGTTCTCATGGAGCTAAAGTCTCTATCGGCTCTGAATGTTGGAATAAACCAAGAGAAATGTCTCAAAGTTCAACAGGGAAGTGTCCGAAAGGAAACACTCCAGGAACTCCAGTTAGCCAAGAGAGCCTATGGAAAGGGACAAGGTCATGCCTGGCTCTGTGACCTTGCACTTTCTCCTTCCTGATCTTGTAGAGGCCTGGCAGACAGTGGTGTGCTGGAGCTGGCTCGTCCGCTTCCTGCATCTCTTCCCAAGCCCACGTGCGGTAACATCATGTTGGTAGCTTAAAATCAGCTATGGTAGTAGCAATCGCACCACAGAAATCAGTAGATGCTACAAATCATGGCAGTCTTTTTCCTGAGATGGGCTGTTAGATGTTGATCAGCACACCACTGCTGGCAACCTTTTCTTAGATAGGTTAACAGCTGCCTTTCCCAGAGACAGAGGGATGAAACAATTGGCCCTTGACCTTAATAGAATGTTAGCTGCCCTTTCCCCTCCTCCTGTAGGCTTACCTCAATCCTGCTTCTCTGGCGTGTTTTTTTCCAAGGTCAACACAGCCTAATTGAGCCTGGAATCCTGAGCAGCTTCAAAGTAAATATTATGATTATGACCCTTTGTGCTCCTCACAGCCATTACTGTTGCTAGCTCATGCCTACATCCCAGCACTTTGGGAGGCCAAGGCGAGAGGATCGAGCCCAGGAGTTTGAGAATAGCCTGGGCAACACAGCAAGACCCTGCCTCTACAAAAAAAATTAAAAAATTAGCCGAGCGTGTTCCTGTAGTTCCAGCTACTCAAGAAGCTGAGGCGGGAGGATCACTTGAATCCAGGCGTTCGAGGTTGCAGTGAGCTGTGATCACACCACTGCACTCCAGCCTGGGCTACAGAGACCCTGTCTCTAAAAAAAACAAAAAACAAACAAACAAAAACAATGTGAAAATATTCTAGGTCCCTGTTAATAATCAAAGCCAGTGCTATCATAATTTCACAGCAAAAATGCCCTCTCAGAAAAGAAAGGAAAATACTTTGGGGGAATATATTCTATGCCCAAACAGAATCTTTTTATAGCAGTCATTAAGGCAGTCAACTTGACAGTTACACACAGGCAGTAGGCATGAAAATATGGCCATGGAAAGCCCTGCAAGAGAAAAGATCACCTTTAGCAGTGAACCTATGGATCCATCGCCAAGTCAGTGACTGGACCCAGCCCCATGGCTGGGCTGACATTGCAGCCTCAGAGCCACTCTAAGCTGCTCGTGACCTTGGCCCAAATTGTGGTTTCTCTACACACTGACAGGGTTGTGAGCAAAGCAAGAGGTCAGGATGTATGAGCTGTAGGATTTTTTGGATCAGGAATGGGGAATGGAATTAACCCAGTCTAGGCTGGTTTATCCAATGGTTGCACCTGCAGGTCTAAGAGGGAAGCTACTGAGGCAGCCATTTCCTGAAACTTGACAAGTAGGAAGAGAAAGAGTATGATTCCTGGGGGGTGAGAGCATCTCCTTCCTACCTCTCCCGTCTTAGAGAATCTGTCCCAGGCACTTAAACAATTCTATCCCAGCAGGTGCACACTGAAGCAGTTGTAGCTGTACAATGTCTGGTGGGAACTAGAGGACAGGGGTTTACTATTTCTCTCACTCACTCTGCCTTGAGCTTGGCTGCCTCTTCCACTGAGCCCTAGGGGAGCCTGTGATCCACGTGTCAAATTATCCTACACTTCTGCCCTCAGAGAGCCATTCTGATTCACACGGCCTCCCTCCTAAAACTTTACTAGCTCAGTCAATTGCACGTGGTTGAAAGGTCACTGAGAGTGAGTCTGTCATTTCTCTTCTCATCTCCTCCAATTCAGTACAGGTCATATGGAGCTCTGGGAGGAATGCCAAGGGAATCTGATATGTTTGTGCTGAAATATTGAAGTAATCAAATATTACACGAAGTAAAAGTTGGCCATCAGCCAAAGATTGGCGATCTTGTTAGTTCAACAAAGATTTGGCAGTGGTAATATTGGATGTGATGGCATTTGCTCTTAATGTCGGTCACTATGACTTCTATTCATTTTTGTATTCCTTTCTTAATAGTACCTGATCATAACCATAAGTTGGACTTTCAGCATTTGAAGAATTAACAGCCTAGATCTGGACTCTAAGGCCCCTGATGTATAACTCTGTGAAGCACATATTTTCATCTCATAGGTTCCAAAGCTAATGCACGGGAGTGAGTCATTTAGCTAGTGAGTGAGCCTCGCTGACTGCCTGTCATGCATTGTTCTCTACTTGTCCTTGAGCAAGCAGTGATTCTCCTACAGAAAATGACCTGGAAAAAAGTGCTGGGATTGGAGGAGGAGAAAAAAAAAAGAGCCCCAGAAAATGAATGCCCTTAGCGAGAAAACAGACTTTTTGAATACATTAAAGAGTAAAATATCAACTTTAGAGGTGGTTCAGATCTACAATGTGAATGAGGTCCTCATACATTCTATACAAAAATAAGAAAAGGCAATTTAGCAGAAGTGTTTGTGTTTGAGTGTTCCAGCCAGTGTGAAAACTGACTTTATTCTGGTATTTATATAATTAAGGTTCAGAAGGAGGTCATTGAAAATATGCTTTCCTGCACTGTAGGTGAAAATTATATGTTAAGATTGTGTTTGCAAATTTGGGATTTTTAAGGTCTAAGGAGAGATTCTTTTCTTTTTTTTTTTTTGTTAGAGACAGGGCCTTGCTATGTTGCCCAGGCTGACCTTGAACTCCTGGGCTCAAGCGATCCTCCTGCCTCAGTCTCCCAAGTAGCTACACGTACCACTCCACTTGCCTCTAAGGAGAGATTCTTAAAGAATATCAAGGAACTGTTGTCCTCCATATTTGTTTGATTGGTGTGCAAGGGTTTCTAGAGTGCTTCTGTGTCCTCAAGAGATGTTGCTGGCAGCAGTTAGAGAAGCAGTGGGAGGGACAAGGAGTCAACCAGGTCTAGGTCTTGGTTATGGCTCTACCACTTTTTCTGTGTTGCCTTAGGTAAATCCTTAACCTCTCCAAGTTTCTTGGTCTCTATCTGTTCCACGAGGATACAAATGCTTCCCAGAGTCTTAGAAAGGACCAAAAGAACAAATGTTAGAAAGTATTTGAGAAGTATAATGAGTGGTTCCTGTGGGGTTCACTCATTCATTCATTTCACAAACATTACTGAACCCTCTTTGAGCTGTGATTAGCACTTAGGGGGGCTAAGACGTGGCTCCACCACTGAGATTAAAGGTCTAGACAGAGATATAGGTAAAGGGAATAAAAGAACTTTGCACACAGCTTGTGTGGTGCTTGCACTTGAGCTCAAACTGTGCCAAGCACAGCAAAGCTGCAGAGGAAACAGACAGACCCAACCTACTGCCCACAGCTGGTGGGCAGGCATCTTTCCTTGGCCATCACCTCCCTTCCAACTCTGCCCTAGCTCCTCTCTTCTGTAGTAAAAATGAACTTGACGGCAGTAACTGAGCTAGCCGGTTCCCTTACAAAATTTCCAATGGGTCTCACATAGCTCAGTTTCCCCCAAGATATGACCCTATATTCTGTTCTGACCAGGGACAAATGTAACGACAGCCCGCTGTTTACAAAAGCAAATAGAAGGATAAAAGAAGAAGAGGGGGAGAACACTCTTGCAACTAGATCAGAATGGCACACTATTTAACCTAATTACCTGCAAAGCCACACCCAGCCATTAAGGATCCATATTCTGTAATAGAATTTCCTGCTATGGAAATACTCACCCACGCACAGGATGTTGAAGCAGAAGCCCTGGCTGACTGACTTATTCACCAGCTGGTCAGGCAAGCTGTCAAATCCCACATGTCCAGCCAGGGGGACAGTTCGGCAACCTTCACCCTAATTTGGAAGGGGAGGGAGAGGAGAAAATGAAAATGTGCTTAAAACCAATTTGGGTCTCACTTCTCCATCCAAATGCTCTCTGTGCTAGGAAGTAACACCCGCCCAGGCCCACTGTGTCATATCTTCCCTCAGCTACTCCCTGCTCCAAAACAAAATGGCCCATCAGCTTGGAAATCATGGATTTGGGGGTATAGGCATCCTCTAGGCTCAGTAATGAACATCACACTTGCAGACAGAGTAAATCACAAAGGGGGCTTCTCAGGGGCAGGACAGTGGAGTCAGGGAGGAGAATGCTGGCACTGGAGGTCCACAGATTTGGGTTAAATCTCACCTCCATCACTTACTAGCTGGGTAACCTCTCTGAGACTGCTTCCTTCCATGTCTGTTCTATGAGATAATATGGCATACCTGGGGTGACTGGTCAAATGTACTAACACATGTAACAAGCTTAATACATGCACAAGTGTTCAGCAAATATTACAAAAAGACTTTAAAAAGTAATGAATCCTCTCTCTAGGACATTTTGGGGATCTATAAAGGCAGCACGGTGTGGAAGTTAAAAGCACAGGCTTTGAAATCAGGCAGGTCTGCATTAGAGCCCCATCTCCGCCGCCTTCTGGCTGTGTGACCTCGAACAAGTTACTTAACTTCTCCCAAGAGTCTCCCCCTCTGTAAAATTGGAAACTAGAAGTAGTCAGTGTGAAGATTATAGAGGATAATGTCCCCCAAGAACCTAGCATAGTGCCTAGCAAGTGGTAAGCATTCGGTCAACAGTAGTTGCTGTTGATATTGCACTGTGAGGTTATCCTTAGGCCCCCCGACCTGACCAGTAATGCCATGGAACACTCGTGGCTTCCTACAAGTAAAGGGAACTGCCTCCATGCTTACTCTGATTCCCTTGACTCCACAGGGGTCAGATGAGCCACTTCTAGCCCTGGAAAGCAGAGGGCCTTTGCTTCCCCTGCAAGGCCCAAAGCTTCTTATGGTTAATGGTTTTACAAAACAGGGAGAGCCTCGAACTGGGGCAGACTTCCAAGGAGCCAGGGGGAAGGATAAAAGGGGCCTGCATGTACTCAAGAAATGTGCCAACTGCCAACGGCCACGGGGGAAGGGAGGGGAGAAGAGAGAAGAAAGGAAGCTGGAGACAGCCAAGCTAGACAAGAAGGACGGGTGGGCTATGTAAGGAGCCAGAGTTTCTGTTGGGTGGGGCTGCACCAAGCTTTCCATAACCAGAAAGATGCCAAGAGCAATCCAAGAAGGACATGGTCCATGCCAGGAGGCCTGCAGGGGCGCCAGCATCCCAGGCAGCACTAGTAAGCAGCTCTTCTGTTGGACTGGCCCTGCTTTTAGACTAGGTCCATAATAAGGGCACGTCTTCATCCCAAAAGGGATGAGCTGTGATGGAGGAGGAGCCTCGAGGCAGCCGACCTTGTCAGGACTGGTTGCCAGATATCCCCATTACACAGCTTGGGATCCCACTCCCATCGGTGTCATCTGATGCTCCAAAAGCAAGCGACAGGGCTAGCGGCAGTGACTGCCATCTGGCAAGTTCATTACCCTCACACATCTCACCCCACACACTCCCAGAGGAGCATTCTTGACAGACGACCATATGCCATCATTCAGTCAGAGTTGGTGTATTCTGTGTCCCAGAGGGTCCCCCGAAGACAGCTGAGTTTCATGAGGGGTTCACATCACTCACGGCTTTGTTCTACATTCACCCCTTTCTGCTTCTCCTTCCCCTTTCCCCATCTTCTTTTTATGAAAGCAAACTAAGTAAGTGGTAAGGTTCCCACTGTTGGTTCTTGGTCCTCAACACTGCAAGGGAGACAGGAACTTAACAGCCAAAATGCTTTCTTGGTGGAGCCTCCTCTGCAGCAGGCACAGGAAATTGGGACAGCCTCAGAGTTGAGGTTTCCTGGGCCATATTTTATCACCCCTGACTGTCTCTTCCGGTCTCCAAATTTAGCACCATGAAACTGCAAGTGCTCCAAAGCTAAAAAGAGGGGAAAGGAATTTTCAAACTGAAGAAGTGGAGGGCAGTGGGGAGAACTCCACACCTTATCCCTGAAGATTTACTTCATGGCCAAAACTTAACAAAAACCTCTCATTACCTCCCTAGTACAGTGATGCAAAGAGCCCTAAATGGCAGAAGAAAAGAGCGTGGGCTTCATTCCCTAGGCAATGGGGTTTGGGGGGATTCTGAGTGTTTTGAGCAGATAGGGCCATGATACAGGTAGTGTTTTTAAAAGAGCATTCCAGCCTCAGGGTGCTTGTTTGATTGGAGGCCAGAAAGACCAGGGGCAGGGAGACATATAAAGAGATGGCTCTAATAATGTTGAGCCAGCAGAGTGACATCCAGACACTGTGACAATAAATGCTGGTTGAAGTGAACTGACATGACTTGGGACCCAAAAGGAGCGAACTAATATGAGAGATGTCCAAAAGAAGGGATGAGACTCAATGAGTGATGGGTCAGGGGGGTGAGAGAGCAAAGCTGACCACAAGGGGCTAAGCCTGGGGACTTGGACTGACAGCACCACGGACGGACAGAAGGGAAGCTAGGAAGGAAAGGGAGCTTGTTTAGTGCGGATGTCCAGAAGTCTGGTTTTAAATAATCTGTTACTAAAAAAATTACACTTATTAGGTTTTTAATTTTATAAAAGTAATCAATGTTCCCTGTAGAAATTTTAGAACATACAGAAAATTGTAAAGGAGAAAATAAAAATCATCCATAACATCACTCTCCAAAGATCATCATTGTTAGTGTTTATATGTATTCCCCACCAGTCTGTATATATTTTTTTACAAATAGAGATAATCCTGTATGTTTCTTTTCTTAACTAGACTTAATAACCTGACAGTTAATGTAGTATTGGTGTCTTCTCAAATAATTAAGCATACTTCTAAAACATTATTTTTATTTGCTATATAGCATTCCATTGCAGGAATTTGCCATATTTTCTTAACCAGTCTTCCACTGCTAGACATTTAGCATGTTTCCAAGTTTTCAACATTACAATCAATACTTCTTGTTCTTATAGGTTTGGGTGTATCTCCGATTATTTCCTTAAGTTAAATTCTTTGAACTGAAGCCTGCTGGATGAAAAGATAGTATACATGTTTTAAAGACCCTAGTACAAAATGACACATCATTCAACAGGGAATAGTACAAATTTACGTTTCCACCACTGATATGTGAAAATGCCTCTTTACCCATAAATGCTGAGTTTCATAGGCTTTTTTAACTATTTTGAATCATCGAATCATTGAAAAATAACATCATGGAATTTAATTTGCATTGTATAATATTAGTAAGGGAAACATTTTTTCATTGTTCAACTGCGTATGTATATTATGAACGTATTATGTAGGTTGCCTATTTATGTCTTTGCCTATTTTTTAAAAAATGGATGTTTGGCTTTCTCTTGTAAAGGCATTTTATATATTAAGGAAAATAAGATAGTTTTGATTTGATGGCGAGATAGCCAGGGGAAGAAATCCAGTAAGAAGTTAGGAATATGGGATTGCAGGCTCAGGGAGAATTCACGACTGAGATATAAATTTAGGAGTGAGAGGTATGAAACCTGATGTGTTCTCCAAGAGATAGCACAGGGAGAGAAGAGCTAAAAACTGAATATAAGAAATGCCCACAAGTAAGCAAGGGGAAGATGAAGAAAATTCTGCCAAGAGGGAGAAAAGTAAGAGATAACCCAATAGTTTTCCATCACCAGGAGGCCAAAGGGAAAGTCAAGAATTAAAGAAAAATGGCCATTGATCTTTGGTGAAGATCACTGGTGACTTTTAGAATCCTTATTTCTTCTGTATCTTTTACCCAGTCAGTGTCCTAAAGAGTTAGGGGAAGTGGGGACATGGGACCTGGTTAATGTGCTTGTCTCGCTAACTGAGATTTAAGCAGCAACCTTTTTGTCTCAATCCTTGTAGTTAAGAAGGCTTCAAAAATGTATTTGTATAGTTCCTGTTCTAGGAAATCCTGTCTAGTGAACACCATGCATTCTTGCTTTGATGAATCTTATAAGATGTCAAGGTCATCATTATGGATATCAGTCCTCATTGTTCAGAGCTAAATATGTAGAGGTAGAAAGGACAGGACATTGGACTGAATGTACACTGACCCCAGGACAGCCCCTGGAAGTTTCTTCCCTCCTCTCTCACTAAATCTCTGATACCTTATCCTTTTCCTCTTTCTCCTTAACAGTGGCCTGATTAATTGAGGTTCTGGTTACTTTGATTGCGGTTAATTGAATATTCTTTTGACTATAATGTGGACAAGAGGAGATGGAACTGGCAACTTGGCCCAGCACATCTGACTCTAAAACTTCAAGTTGTCATCTTTAATGGCAGGTGGTGCCATATTCAAGGCTTGAACTGCAATGCTGGAAAGGCCAAAATCACCAACATTTTAAATTGCACATCTCCCATAATCTTGCAACCTTCTCTCAGGATCTGTACAAAGATCTATGCCCAAGGAAATTTATTACAGCATTGTTTATATTACTGAAAACCTAGAAAAAAAACTAAATGTCCAGCAAGACAATAGGAAAATATTTAACTAAATTATGGTACATGCATATTCTGGCATATTTTGTAGCCATTAAAGAAGAAATGTGGTGGTTTCATATATACTAATGTGAATACCTCCAAGACATATTATAAAGTAGAAAATAGAAGTTGTAGAACAGTAAGCACAGTAAGAGCAGTAGATGCACAAACAGCCCTGCATATGTGTATTTACACATAAATGGATGTGGATAGGCCGGGCGCGCGGTGGCTCAAGCCTGTAATCCTAGCTCTCTGGGAGGCCGAGGCGGGCGGA
>VBSM01003151.1:13641382-13669264 GCA_008086735.1 Cheirogaleus medius
AAAAAAAAAAAAAAAAAAATGGATGTGGATAAATAGACAGAGGACTGAAGACATGCACCAAACCAAGAACTGTGGCTACCTCAGGGGAAGGGGGTGGAAATAGGGCCTTAGTCAAGGAAGTAGTCAGTACAGTTCTATATTGTTTGATTCTTTCATAGCATGAATGTATTCACACATTACCTGTGTAATTTTAAAACATTTTTAATATAAGAAAGGAGAGTTCTCACTCAGCTTTGCAGCAGGGGTAATTAGGATGCAGAGTCTGAGAGGAGCTAAAAGGAAGGCAAAATGAAAGCGAGCTCCTGAGAACTGAGAGAGCCCCCACTCCCCTCCCCAATTACATTTCCTGTTTTCTCCTCATCTGCAGTCACCTGCGGTTTTGAAATACGTTATACCACATTTCATATCACAGGCAGAAACACTGCTCTCTTTCTCTTCCGCCTCCTCTCCGGAGGACACACCAATTTCGTCTTTTAATTGAATATTCGTAAGGTACATATTATGAAGACCCAGTTATGGCAGTTCCAGCTATGCATCTTTCCTCCATTGCTGTTATTCCAAAAGTAAAGTCACACAAGCACCCAAGCAGGCAAATCCTGTTGCCCTCTTCCCTCTGCCCCTCTTCCAACCTCTGTGGTAGAGTAAGTGAGCAGTGTTTGAGGCCTCTGGGAACTGAGGTGCATCTGTGTCGACGGCGAATTTCCTGCCTCTGCTTAGAAGCAGGGTGGCTAAGTTAGTAGCTGTCATTCTGAAGGATGAGAGCAAAAAGTTTGAAATTCACTGCTGATGACTAGGCTTTCCCTAAACTTTCTTCTTTGACCTTTTGCATCCAAATGCTAGGAAAGGACAAAAAGCCTGAAATAGGATTTTTTTAGCAGCCTTATCAGTCACTTACTAGTGAGCCCAAGCTCTCACACCTTCTCTTTCTCCACCTCCATCCCCAATACTGCAAATCTACCAAAACCAATGCATAAAAAGACTACCAAACCCAATTCATCAGTTCAGTGATACACGATGAAATATTAAGCAGCTGATAAAAATATTTTCTAAGAATATTTAATGACATGACCAAATACTGTTAGGCAAAACAACAACAAAAAACCCAACCTGTATACACACAGGGTCATCCCAATGATGAGAGGAAATATGCGTACATTTTTTTAAAAGATTGGAAGAATATACATCAAAATGATATCAGTGGTTATTTTTGGGTAGAGGGGTTGTAGGTGATGTTGCTTTTCTGTGTTTTCCAAATTTCCTACAATAGGCATATTTTACTTTTATTTTTATTTATTTATTTATTTATTTATTTTTTGAGACAGAGTCTCACTTTGTTGTCCAGGCTAGAGTGAGTGCCGTGGCGTCAGCCTAGCTCACAGCAACCTCAATCTCCTGGGCTCAAGCGATCCTACTGCCTCAGCCTCCCGAGTAGCTGGGACTACAGGCATGCACCACCATGCCCGGCTAATTTTTTGTATATATATATATTTTAGTTGGCCACTTAATTTCTTTTCTATTTTTAGTAGAGACGGGGTCTCACTCTTGCTCAGGCTAGTCTCGAACTTCTGAGCTCAAACGATCCACCCACCTCGGCCTCCCAAAGTGCTAGGATTACAGGCGTGAGCCACCACGCCCGGCCTATTTTACTTTTATAAACAGGAAAAAACATCATTTTATTTTTTAAAAATCCAGTCTTGGCTATGGTCTTAAAAAAAACTATTCACCAAGGCATGGTGGCTCACACCTATAATCCCAGCACTTTGGGAGGCTGAAGTGGATCAATTGAGGCCAGGAGTTCAAGACCATCCTGGGCAACATAGCAAGACCCCATCTCTACAAAAAATAAGAAAAAATAGCTGGGTGTGGTGGCATGTGCCTGTAGTCTTAGCTACTCAGGAAGCTGAGGTGGGAGGATTGCTTGAGCCCAGGAGTTGGAGGTTGCAGTGAGCTATGATGACACCACTGCACTCTGGCCTGGGCAACAGAGCAAGACCCTGTCTCCAAAAAGAAGAGATTCTATGATGATACTTTCCTGGGCAGGAAAGTACCCTCAGATATGTTAGAAAAATCTTCAACTACAACCAAAAAGGTCCTTGCCAATTTGGTTAATCAGAGCATTTAGCTTTCAGGTGGTCTTATTGTATATAAAACATTTATTTTACCTATAATAAAACCCTATTATAACTTATTATTATACATAATATGCACAACTTACTGTTATACAGTATTGCTTCTTATTCTAAAGATTCACGTGAACCTGACATCAAATCATATATCCTGAAACATGTAGCAAAAAATCTTGATGAAACAATCAGGTAGCTGACAGTCCCATCTGCTGCTTTCAGTGCTGTCAAGGGAGTGGATGCCACTGTAGTATCAGCCATAAGAACCACAAAAGCACTGATAAGTTCCCAGAGGTTTAAAAAAAACCTCCAATGTACCCAACATACAAAATATTAGAATTTCTCTTATGCTGATTAAGCTGGGCCAAGAGGAAACTGAGAGTATTCATAATGCCCTATACTGGGAGAGAGAAATTTGGGGGCTATTCCCAGGAGAAATAAGACCTGCAAAAGCTGGTAACACCCCTAAGGGGCCTCAGAAATGCCCTTCAGTGGGCGAGCAGCTTAGGGGACCCTGAAGAGGCACAAGGGAGATTATCCTTACCATACGGGGTGGGGAAGGCCCATTTTTAGCAAATCCAGTACATGAAACTCTGATGTTAATACACAAGATAAATTCCAGAGTGGCTTTTCATTCTATAAAAGCATTCACAGCAGGGTTCCATTAAATAGCCAGCTCTCCTACTGCATTTGAAGTAGGATTCAACAGACAAACATTCAGCTGTCGTGCACCTTTATAGAAAGACAATAGCTATATACACCTACACCAACAGACACTATCTAAGTGTTGTTTCCATTCCTCTTCCAGAGACCCTGCTGAGCTAAAAGCATAGATTCACCTTCTCTTCAACTCTCTCCCCACCCAGCTCAAGGGGTCAAAGCAGGGAAGGGATGGAGTTAAATTCTGCCACCTCTTTGGGAAGCAGAAGCAGTCAAGGACCTAAAAGAAATTTAGGCTGGAGAACAAGGAAACGTTAAGATCACCTAATCCAGCCCATTCGTTGTACAAAAGGGGAAACAGAGACTCACAAAGAGGAAGTGACTTCTCCCGCGTCACAGAGTGATTTAGTAGCAGAGAATGAATGGTGCTAGGATTCAGGGCCCTGTCAAGCAGACTGCCACTCTTAAATGGAAAAGCTGACTCAAGCGGCAGATGTATTTCTTTATGCTGGTAAAATTCCGAGACATCGGGCGGTGGCTGGTCCAAGGCAGAAGGGTCAAAGAACATGGCCCAGAAGCCTGTGAGCTGACCGAGGTGGCTCTGGCCCATGGAAGGCCACTGAGGCAGTCAGTGCTGTGAGGGCCTGCGCTCCTCCTCTCCACTTATTCCCCCCTTTTCCTCCCCCATTTCCCTCTCTTCTGACTCCGGCCTAAGGCTCAGCCTGGCTAGCTGCCGAGTTCTGCTCGAGAGCCACAGAGCTAATGAGCCCGCCTAACTCAAGCAGCCAGAGTCTAGGTAAAATATCTCCACCCCAGGCCAGGAGTGTCCCCTGCTCAGGGTGGGTCAACTTTCCCACAAAAGCCAGACACAGTCCCTTCAAGTCAGACAATTTAAACAGAGTTTTCTAGGTGCTCTGGCCATTGTTACCTCCAATCTGCTAAAAAAAAAAAAAAAAAAAAAAAAAAAAAAAAAAAAAAGAAAAGAAAAGAAAAGGTATACCCACAGGCCTCTGGGTGAATGCCCAACTGCCCTCTGGGGAGCCCGAATTTGCCTCTGCCTCCATCTGGTCTTGTTTAATGGGGATCTGAAAAAACCCAGTTCCTGCCTGAGCGCCAAGTGTTCGGTGCTGGGGGCCTCCCATGTGAAAGGAAACCGAACACCACCTCACACCTCATCAGGGCTGAGAAAGCAGAGTTCTGCTCCTGTTACCCCAGGGCCTTCATTAGGGGTCAGAGAGGGCCCTGGCAGGGGAAACCTGAGCCCTGACGCATGGCCCTGAGAAGGCCCGAGAATCTTTTCCGGGTCACCTTTAAGTGAGTGGAACGGATGACCCCACACCAGGCCAGCTGAGAGCACACTGCATAATTCAGCAGATGGCTGCCTCTAATGAGAAGACACTGTAGAAGAGGATAACATTATTTCTCACCCTCCCGAGCATGTGGTCTCCTTCCTCTGTGCAGGCAGCAGAGAAACCCACGGTTTCAAATCCCAGCAGCAGGAGTCTCCTCCTGCCAAACTGAGGAGGAAGGGTCTGTGTTTCTAATTTATTCTGGCCCCCCCTCAGTTGTTACTTAAAATAATCCATCATTACATGGCTGGTGGCTCCAAGATTTTTATTTAAAGCAATATGGAGAAGAAAAAAAAGAGAAAACCCACACAACCCGTGACTGTGCTATCTTTGATTTAAGCTGAGGATCTTTTTAACATCAGAGAGTCTCCAAATCACCCAACTATACTCTTCTCTGGCCCCTGTGAGGTTGCTGGGGGGGATGCAGCAAGAAGAGGGGGAGGAGAGGGCATGGCAAGATTTTAATTTCTTAGAAACATCATGAAAATATCAGCGTTTTCTCTTTTCTAAAGGAATCTGTGTCAACTGGTAGGTGTTTCATTGTGTCATCCTATAACCAGCAATAACACTTTGGACTAAGTCATTTGGTCTTCCTGCACCTACAAAATGAAGATAATGATAATACTTGTCCAGGAAGCTTTTGAGGAAAATGAAACCACACAGATGGAAGCATTTTGAGATAGTTAAAACACATGACACCTATCCATGGTTTTCCTCTTTCTTTCTCTCTTTCTTTCTTCTTTCTTTCCATTTGTCTCAAATGTAGTTTTAATGTAAATGTAACTAAAACCCCTTCTCAATTGTTCACGCTAACTTTTTTTTGAGACAGAGTCTTGTTCTATCGCCCAGGCTGGACTGCAATGGCACAATGAGAGCTCACTGCAGCCTCCAACTCCTGGGCTCAAGCGATCCTTCTGCCTTAGCCTCTGAGTAGCTGGGACTACAGGCACACACAGCATGCCCTGATATATTTTTTTTTTTTCAGTATTTTTAGAGATGAGGTCTCGCTATGTTGCCCATCCTGGTCTCAAACTCCTGGCCTCAAGCGATCCTCTTGCCTCAGCCTCCTGAATCTCTGGGATTACAGGCATAAGCCACCACGCCTGGCTAGTATCAAACCACAGCTCCGATCATCCAGAAACGCAGGCAAGTCCTGAGATTAGTCCTATTTAGTTTGGGAATACCTTTTTCCAGGGGACTTATCTTCCTAATTAGTTTTGCCCAGGCTAATGCAATGGGTTTATTCCCTTATAGCACACAAAAGCAGGGCCTGTGCTGGGTAACAAAGCCAACAATTAATAGAAAATTTACAGCAGAGACTTCACGAAGTAAATGCTATGCACATGATTGCAGATCAAAATCTCATTATACTATACAGACAAATCACTCTGCTGTAATGCAGTTTTGTAATAAGAACATCACTAGCACTCACATTTCCAGGATTTAGGATGTGAAGAGGAAATAGGGCTCATTCCTGCGTGCCTTGGCCACCACTATACCCCCAGCACCAGGCACAGGGCCTGGCGGAGTTGGTGCCCAGTAAATATGTGCTGAGGGAATGAATGAAAATAAAAGTGGATGAATTAGCAAATGAAATGTTCCCGACCCAGTAGGAGAAGTGAGATCTCAACCATCTTCACATCTGCCCATTTGCTATTTGATGCCCTCAGGAAGCCTTTCCTGTCACCCTCCATTCCCATCCACTCTGCTGGATCAGGTCCCCTTGTAATGAATTCTCATGGCAGGCAGCTATTCTCCTGTGTAGCACTTACCACTGTGATAATTATATAGTTATTTGTGTCTGCCTCCACCACTAGATTGTAAACTCCTTGAGGGAAGGGGCCATGTGCATTTGGGGGGCATTGTAATTCTCCCTAGGCTTTCTATTTTGTAAAAT
The DNA here is from genome assembly GCA_008086735.1 of Cheirogaleus medius. Classification (NCBI taxonomy): domain Eukaryota; kingdom Metazoa; phylum Chordata; class Mammalia; order Primates; family Cheirogaleidae; genus Cheirogaleus; species Cheirogaleus medius. Next base: position 13,647,412 of record VBSM01003151.1, read on the forward strand.
CTCAAACACACAGAAAAGTTGGAAAATAGTGTAATGAGACAACCGACATACCCTCAACTCAGATTCAATAATTTTTAATTTTTGGCGCCACATAAGCTTTCTATAGTGCAGTATCCTCTATACAGCTAGGTGAATATTGGGGTTTTGAATCTTCTCCCAACCTGTAGGCAGTTGCTTTGGGACAGTTTCCCCAGGCTAACACCCCCCCCCCATACACACTAACTTTGTAGGGCACAGTTAGCCCCTGCAAGTTCTTTCATTTGGGAGAATGACCATTATTACCTGGATTGCGACTGGAAAAAGCATCATTGTTCACACTGTGGGATCAGTTCAAGCCAGAATCAATGAGACATTCTTTCAATGGGCCAGCACTTACAGTCTGGACCCCAGCATGCAATGTTGAAAGAAACAGCTCAGTGCAAGAGCCAGGAGATGCAGCTTTTGGGGCCTATACTGTGTCTCACTAGGTTACCTTGGTCAAGTCATATAACCTCTCAGAGTACATATTAATAGCAGCCCAAACCACCTGAAAGGGTGGCCTTGCTGAAATAACAGGAAAATATCTAATCCTGCAATTTCCTAACAACATCTAAAGATCAATCATGAGCTCTCCTCACTGTCTCTCCCAAGCTGGCAGGCAACCTGCAGGGTTCCATTGTCCCAAACATCAGAAAAGAGCTGAGAGACAGAAAGGAAATGTATATCTTTCTCTTGCCAGAAACTGCTTTTAGAATTTGTTTCATAGCCTCAAGGTGTTCCTGAGAAGCTCCCAGAAGGACAGCAGGGGGGCAAACACCAAGCCTTAGTATCCGGCCCAAAACCATATCTCAGGGGCAAAATCACATCCCCTGCAATAGCCTGACTCCATTTCAGAGATAACCAAGTCTCCAGGAACAGAGAAGAAGCAAGAAAGATGGACAACCTGTTGTCTCACAGCTGCCTGCTAATTACTTCACAATAATTACTATTTTTTTCCTTTCTCTTTGCCCCCATAAAACCAGCAGGCCACTTGGCCTCGCTGCTGGCACCCCCTTTCCCTTTCTTTGGGATGCCACTGCCGTCTCTCTGCTCTCTTTCTTCCCCCTCTCTTTCCCCTCTCTCTTTCATTCTCTCTATCTCACTCACTCTCTCTTCTAAGAAGGATAAAAACACTCTTTTACTTTTATATATCTTAATTTCTTCATGAGAAATCTTTCTCTACCTGCGCCGTGAGCACCTACTAGGCTTTCCACCCTAACACCACCCAAGCTGCCTCATGGGCAGGGGGTGGAGGGGAGCATCTCAAAGATCTTCTATAGTTCTCTAATTGTTTCAGTGTCCACAATTTGTCTATCTAACTACACTGTAAGCTTCAAAACCATGAACTATGTCTACTATTTTTTTGGGTACAGTTGACAAGGACATGCTGCACACATATCAATCAGTCAAATAAATACTCATAGACACAGTGGAGAAATAATGTTGTCATACAGAGTCCTCTGTGGTGTTCATTTAAATTGGATGGAATTGTATTATGTACATCAGAATTGAACTTTCAAGTTGCATGCATGCAACATAGGCCCTACCCAACAACTCTAAGGCCTGTTTTAGTCACTAATGATGTTTAGCCACAGTAACCCTCAACTGACTCTGAAAAGGACACCCACACACACACACACACACCAGGGCACTACTCCCATGGCACCACGTCTCAGAGCTCATTAAAAAGAACTCCTAAGCTAGCCACACTGAGTTGTACTTTCTAGTCTTCTCTTCCCAAACACTGGATACCTGCTCCTTGGAAGAAACATGCAGCAACCAGACATCCAAGGTCTCTTGAGTTAATTCCATCTTCCCTGGTGAATTATAACTTCTTGCAGACACAAAGGAGACAAATGACACATAAACAAGAGCTTCACTGGCTGGGGGGAGGGGGGCTTGGAGAGTGACGTTTTCCCAGAAACCCACGATAACAAGGTCTCAAGTGCTCAGGCTGCTCTTTCAGCTTCAGAATCTGGAATACAATTATGTTCTTCATCATACAGTATGGCAAGGCAAGCCAGAGCAAACTGGAACCATGCAAAGTAAACCAAATGGCCTTGAGCCACCCCCTACCCCCATCTGCAGAACAAAGGGGATCTCTGGGTTGCCTGAGTTGTGCCTGAGGTGAAGCACAACCTTCTGGAATGTTCCCCTTTGCAACATCTGCCCTGCAATACTAATCCAGGCAAGGGGGACTGGGGAGAGAGTATGGACAGGTCGATGCAAATTCATTAGCTGACAAGAAAAATCATTAGTGTCATTTTTGCTCACTAAGGATGGAGCAAGTGTAATCTAGAAGACTAATTCCTCCATTTAAGCTATGCCATCGCTAAAATGCAGGTAACGAGGAGCCGAAAAGCACTCTGGGAGCCCTCAAAACACTAAAGCAATAAATATTGCGGTGCCATTCTTGAGGGGAATTCTCTCAAATTCTTTCATCACAGAGCATTGTTTCCTATCTACTCCTGGTCCTTACACATCATAACTGCATAGAGTTCTGTGCTGGGCTGTGCAGAGGGTGGGGGAGGTTCCTGCCTTTCCAAACAGGGACAAAAGGGTGGAATAAATTAATACATATCCTGTAGACCAAGTACTATCAGATTCTGGATTCAGATTTTGAAAACAAATCAATTTCAATTACACCAAATACCTAGAGGCATTCTTTTTTTTGCACTGGAATTTCATTGCATGAACTATTCCCATAAATAAGTAAGCTACAAGGTTTTAAAACATTTTTATGTGGTTCAGAGATTTTCATCAAGTAGTATTTGATGTCATGGGATTTGACCTACCTCTTTCTCACGCTTCTTCCTCACCTTAAGGTGCTAGTGAGCTTCTTAAAATCCCGGATACCCATGGATGAATAGAAAAGCTAGGGTGTTCCCCCTAAATGGAATCATTTCTCTTTGCAACCCAACTTCTGGTCAAAAAAATAAACATGGGGCCTCAGGTCACTTCAACATGATTTCCCTGCACATCCCAGGCTGGAAAACTTCAGCTCTATAAATGAAGACTTTTTTAAAATTTCCCCAGAGTTGGTTGTCAACAAAAAGAGAGACAGCACCACTTTGGGAAGTCTCACACTTATTTTCCTGAGTCCCCATAGAAAGAAGCCAGCTCCACAGGTTTCGGCACACAAGCCCAGTTACACCGAACACGCACCCGAAACAGATCCCCAGAGGCCCGCTCAAAAATATGCCAAAATACGCAGCCTGCCACCTACAGGCCAGCCAACTGCACCCCACACTGACGCACAAATGGGACCCAGAGGCACACAGCACCAGCCGACAGAGAGGCGTTCGGACACGGGCACACGCTATAGAGGTGAACACACTCCGAGAGAAACAGGAGACTTATCTAGGGTCACAGGACCCGGGCGCCGCCGCCGCCCGCCCGGGAAAGCACGAGTGCGCGCGCGTGCACATATACGCGCACACACCGATACACACACAGACGCAGTCACATATGTAATGCATATGGAGAAATCCTACCCCAGCCAGTCACCTCCCCGCCCCCATCACCACTCACCGCCTTCTGCCTTCTGCCCTAAGCTAACCCCAGCCCCGCGCCCCTCTTCCTGTGGAGGCGGGGGTCCCAGCGGGCAGCTGTGCGCAGGGGCGCGTTAAGGCCGGGGTGCCAGCGACCCGGAGGGCTCGGCGACTCGTGCGGCCATTCATTCGGCAACGCCCCAGCGGTGGGGCCGCAGCTGCAGCGAGGAAGGCGGCGGCGCTCACTGCAGCTTTTGGGCAATGTTAAGTTCCGCTGCCGGCCCGCAGGCTTTGACAACACCCCACCCGCCCGCCACCACCATTCTCCGGGACAGGCTGGGGAACTAAGCCGCTGACCCAAGAGCAAAAGTCCCGCCGTGCCTCGGCTCCTGGATGCTGCCCACTGCCCTCCTTGCGGCGGCGGTGGCGGCAGCCAGGTCTCCCCGACCCTCCCCAGGCCCCCGGCCGGGGCGCTGGCACCCAAGCCCCGCACTCACCACCTGGCGAGCTATATCGGTCGCTGCCATCGCTCCTGGGTCCGCCAGGGCTGCCACGAGCGCCGCCGCAACGGGAGCTACCGCACAGGAAAGAGAGGAGCTCCTCCGACAAAGAGAAAGTGTTACACTTCGGACGCGACCAAGTCCGGTGGGGGGAGGTGCAAGGGAGGGGCCCCTCGCCGCTGGTCCAACCCCAACCTCCCCTCTACAGCTTCCCCCTCGGAAGTTGGGTATGAGGAGGGGGCGGATTTAACAAGCCGCCTCCCCCGACCTCGAGCTCAGTTCCAATTCTCCCCGCAACCCCAGCTGTAGGCCTCTGCGAAGGGGGGCGGGGGCTCCCCTCGGTGACCACGTCCTCTGCCCCCCCCGCCGCCACTGGGCCCCGTGGTACGTCCCGACCTCTGTTGGATTGTTACATCCCCCAGCTCTTTCTGACATCCCTGAGTACCCAGACCCCGGAGGCTGGAGGGGAGCCCCCGCCCCTCCCCCCTCCCGCGCTCAGCTCAGCGACTGAGCTCCGCTGTCCTCTTCTCCCTCCTCCCGGCCCATGGTACCCCCTCTTCCTTTCCCCGGAGACCCCAGAGTGCTTGGATGGGAGCGCCTTGGCCGCTGGAGTCTCCATGCTCCACTGTTGTTCCCTGGGTCCCCAATGGCCCGGGAGCGCCAATAAGGCGGAGCGGGGCGGTGGGGGGTGGGGGGAGCCTGCGGCACCTGCCGCTCCACAGTGGAGCTTAGAAAGGGGGCCGTTGTGGGGAGCCGCACTGCGGCCCGGCAACTGAGCTGTGACACGCGGAGTCCGAAGCCAGAGGTCCTGAGACGCCCCTTCTGCCCTGGGGTTTCCAAGGCTCAGGTGCCGTGGCTGTAATTCCGTGGAGCCGAGCTCACCACCGTTGCACACTTAATGCAGACGGACCGACCTCACGTCACCACCGTTGCACACTTAATGCAGAAGACCCCACGCGCCTCCCCTCCCCGAGCTCTAAACACTCAGTGTGAGCAGAGGCTCGGGCAACTCACCCCTTCTAGCGCCGGGGCGCGACAGATTCTCGGAGGAGGGGCTGGGGATGAAGGTCCTGGGTTCTATGGAGTGGGATGGAGGGGCAGGTGACGGAGAGCGGCCTCCAGTCACTGTCCCGCCCCCTGATTTCCCCTTAACCCTAATTCAGCTCGGGACAAGGCGGCTGATAGTGCGCAGAGGAGAGAATCTCCCAAGGCAGGAGCTGTGCCTGCCTGCTCTCCTTTTCCTCCTGGCCATTCGCCGCCGCCGCCGCCGGTCCTCTCCCTTGCTCTCTGCACCTCTCCACCTCTCCAGCCCTGACGCCCACCGCTCTCTCCTGGGATTGGCCCCTTGCTCGCTTCTTGTAACTGGAGAACCCTGGCAGATTTGGCATGCCCGAGGCCTGAGCGGGCGGGACACTCATTCCACTCCTCCAAAGGGCAGGTTCCCTGGTCTCCGAGGGAAACTCAGCCTGCAAGAGGGACCCCAGATGAGGGAGGGAATGGCAGGCTTATGGAGGAAACCCCGGGCCCGCGAGGAGGTCCCAATGGAGCATGGGAGGTGACCCCGCAGATGCCCAAAGTGGGAGCTACTGAGGGGGAGGCAGGAGAGAGGAAAAAAGAAAAGCAGGAACCAGGGAAAGAGAGGGAGAAGGAACCTGACCCAGAGGCCCTGGTCTTGGAGAAGGAAGGAGACAAGGAAATCCAGTGGCCCCAGGTAGAGCTTCCCTGGCGCTTGATTCCACCTGCTGGGGTGGTACTTCTCACACTCTCTCAGGAAGCTCTTATGTCCCCTGTGCTCATTGAGAACAAGGACTGGCAAAATGCATCTTCAGTGCCAAATGCAGAGCCTGGCATCAGGGAAGCACTCAAGCTGAAGGCAGAGGATGCTGATGGCAGGGGCGGGTGGAGGGGGGTAGTAGCAGTAGGCACAGTCATGAAGAGCCAAGTACTCAGGGGGTGCCCACTGTGCTCCATCATTGTGCTGGAGACCCAGGAGTGGCCTAAAGAGAAGAGCCTGGCACAATCAGGGACCAATACAGGGGAGTTCTGGAAGACAGAAGGCACAGGCCCACAGGGGAGGTGGCAGTAGCAAGGAAGAGGGGCAGCTGGGGTCTCCAAGACCTTCTCGAGGGCCTAGGGGAGGGGCTGGGCCCTGGAGTGGGGTGGCAGTGACATGAGGTACCAGGGCTGTGTTTGAGGAACTACCATAATCCTTGGGCTCCAATCGGATGGGGACGGGGAGTCAGAGGTGACCAGCCGCTTCCAGGCTGGGTGTCTGGGAGACGGGTCTTCCCTGGCCAGGGCTGGGGCGTGGTGGATGGAAAGGGCCACTAACTCTGATCTGGACTTGGGATTTGGGTGATGGCAGGACAAGAGGCTCGCATTAGGAAGCCAGAACTGAGAGGGCAGAGCTGGAGGCGGGGTGGGGTGTGGGGCTCCCCGGGAATGCTGCACCCTGCGCGCTGCCCAACCGCCTTAGCACTCCCCACGGGCGGAAGCTCCCAGACATTTCAGTCGGAGCTGCAGGCACCTTACCACAGAATCCTTGGTGTCCCACCCGCGTGCCCCACTAGGCCCGCCTGTTCCTAGAGAGTACCAGAACCCTGTGGAGGCCTCCTCCTCCAAAACACAGGACCTTGAAGACCTGGACCAAGTGTGCAATTCAAGTCTCCTGCAACCGTTTGGTTCCTCCAAGACCTGCCTGCTGCCAACAGCTGCAAGCCTCTCCTGGGGCCTGGGCCTCCCAGTTTCTGTAGCATGTGGGTCAGTGTGTGTGCTGGTCTCGATGTGAGTAGGTGTGCACTTGTATATGTGTCACTGTGTGTTGGTGTGTACTGTCAGTGTGTCAGCTATGTGTCTGTGTATACATCTGTGTGTCAATGTGTGTGCTGGTGTGTGTTTACTTGTACGTTTGTATTTATCGGTGTATGTGTCCACCAGTGTGTGTATGTGTGAGTCAGCTCGTCAGTGTGTGTGTGTGCATGTTGGTGTGTGTGTCAGTGTGTTTGTGTGTTTCAGTGTGCGTGACAGTGTGTATTTTTGGTTTGTGTCAATGTGTGTATTTCAATGTGGTGTGTGTGTGTGTGTATGTCAATGTGTAGGGAGGTTTAGCTCACTGAGTTCTGGGCTTTACATACCTTACCTTACCTAATCAGTGGGACAAAAACTGAGAGGTGTGAATTATAATGCTCATTTCAGCAAAGAGGTTTGAAAGGTGTCTTGGTTGCTGCCTCCCAGACTTTGGTCCCAGGTCACCTTCCTGGGTACAGGGAAGAAGGGAGGGCTGAGGAGGCAAGAGGGCTCATGAGTGGTCAGATGGAAGGTTTTCTTCATTGAGTGTCTGTCTTCATTGATGAGTGAGGCCAAGAGAGCCCCTATATGAAGCATTGTCTTGGGCCCTTGGGCACTACCATAAACATGTATGTGTTCATGCTTGATGTGTCCTTGCAGGGTCCCTTGGGCCCAGCATGGTGTCTGGCAGGTGCTCAATCAATGTTTGTTGAGTGAGGGAATGAGCAGAAGCATGTCAATGAGGCATTTTCAGTCTTTCCACTGTCCTTAAAGAAGCTGGGCAAGCAGGTGACTGTCATTAGCATGCTAATGTTGTTTGTGGAGCCAGACTCTACTGCCTGGGAGAGGAAGTGGCTACCCCTGCTAGACAGAAGTGGGCCCTAATTGGAGCTAAGCTTTAGAAAGGTCACTCTGACTGCTGGGGAAGGGCGCTAATATTGGATAGGGGAGCATTAAGGGGGCAGGGAGGGAGAAGAGGCCAGTGAAAAGAAGCCAAGAGCTCAGGAAAGGGCTTTGTCCTGCAACCGTGGCTTTGTGAAAGGAGAATGAAAAGGAAAGTAGCATTGGTCTCAAAAGGAGAGGCCCTGAGAACAAGCTGAAAAGTAAGATCCCAAAGTTGGAGGAGGGAGACAAGGCGAAGCAGAGGGAAAATGATCTGGGATTAACGAAATGCAGACAGTGCCAACTGAATCAGGAATTCAGTGAAGGGGCTGAGTCAAGATGAACTAAGGATTCCTTTGTGCATTATCACCTGCTGCCCCTGGTTTTACATTCATTTTTCCAGTGGTTCTCAAAATGTGGTCTTTGGCTAGCAGCAAAAGCATCATCTGGGAAGTTATAAGGAATGCAAATACTCAGGCCCCACCCTAGACCTACTGATTCCGAACCTCTAGGACTAGGAGCCAGGATTCTGTGTTTTAACAAGTTCTCTAGGGGGTTCTGATTTGTGCTAAAGTCTAAGGATCACTGGTTTATCTGGAAATGTAGCCCTGGTGGGGTGGGACACAGGACTGATAAGGTTTGGTAGGATATTCAGGGAAAAATTTGAAGCCTGGGCCATTGACAATAATGGCAGATCGTGGTGGATTTCTATGATGGGCAGCATGAGGGTATGGAGTCCCCAGGCTTGGGGAAGGGGTGCCAAATAAGGAGTAGAGGGGACCCATGTAGAGAGCTGGAAGGGTTTGAAAGATAAACTTTGCCTCCTTTGCAATTTTACATTTATTCCACAAATATTCACTGAATCCCAACTGTACATCAGCAGCGACTGTGCTAAGTGCCAGAAGACTCAAGAAAGAATGGGTGACAAAACTCCTATCTTGACTTTAGGGCTCTCCCAGGCCAGTTGCCAGATAGCTCCACAACTAACCAGTAATGTGATAAATGATATAATCAGTCAGGAGCAAGAACCTGCAAAGGAAAAGACCCAGACAGGTGAGGGAAGGCACCTCCAAGAAGAGCCATTTGGACTGAGTCTGGAAGACTGAGTAGTGGTTTATCTGGCAGTCAAGGGGGGACAGCAGAGAGGACAGCATGTATATAATCAGAAATAAAGGGCAGAGAACATAATAGGAGGAGGGGATAGTGGCTATAAATGAGAATGGGAGATAAGGTGGGACCAGATCTGGAAGGGTCAGGTTGGTCATACCACATTACTTAGACTTTTTCCTCCAGAATAGGGATTCTCGAGCTGTGCTCTCTAGGGACAATGCCTACTCAGCACCTGGAACAGTGCCCGGAGCAAATGGGATGCTCACAGTGCAAAAAAGGAAAGAAAGAAAAAAGAAAGAAAGAAAAACAAAAAGGAAAAAAAATCAGTTAATGGGTAGAAATTTCTCTATTTTAACTTTTTTTACCATAAATTTTCCTAAATCTTTGACAGATGCTCCTACTTATCCACTAGCAGGCAACAAAACGAACGAACAAGTAGCAAATGAATATGAAACAGACAATCCCAGTACTGATCATGCTTAATTCAACAGTTTATTTTTTCATGGACATCTGTGCTTATGGCTATGATTTTATATTGCACACACATAATGTAGACATACTTTCAGCTAGCAGAAGTGTTCTTTTGAGAAGTGTTTTATTTCATATGGTGTGATTTAATATATCAATTATTTCATGGTGTTCTGGAAAGAGCACCACCACATCCAGATGCTGTGCCACCTGAGCTAATTGGCGAAACTATCCCTGAAGAGTTTTGAGCGGGGGAGTGACATGAACATATTTTCAATTTTGAAAGGTCACTCTGGCTCCAGCTGGAGAAAAAGATTGGAGCAGAGGGTGATTAAAGCAGTTAGGACTTGAGAGTAAGGACACTGTTGTAGCAGTTCAGGCAAGAAATGACGGTGACAGTGACATGGGAGTGGAGTGGCATAGATGGAATACAGTCAGCATGAAAAGGGGCCACCCATTAAAGGCCTTGTGTACCATGCTAAGGATGCTGAAGTTTCAGCCTGTAGGGAATAAAGAGCCTCTGAAGCTGTGTTTCTTAATGGGTGATACCCAAGCCGGCTGCATCAGAATTACCTATAGTGCTTCATACAGATGCAGAGGCCTGGACCCCACCTCAGATCTGCTGAATCAGAATCTCTCTATGGGAGAAGAAATGTGGGCTTATACCAAGCTCTCCAGGTGGTTCTGAGGCACATCATAGTTGGAGAACCACTGCACGCATAGTTAGCGAGCAGTGGCTTGGCACAGTGAGATCTATATTTACGCCGATCACTTGAGTCACCACAAGTGAAGAACTGATTGAATGAAGGTAAGACTAGAGACAGGGAGACTAGTTAGGAGGATGCTGCACCAGTCCTAGGCTGGCATTATACATTGGGCAAGAGCCAGAATTCAAGGGAAGGCTGAGCTCCCCCCACCCACATCACGACATACTGGTTATCCTTATACAGTGGTTTGTACATACTTAATCAGACAAATGATATAATTTTGTGTTTCCTCAAACAATTCTTGTTTGTCAAATTTTTTTTTTGAGACAGTCTCACTCTGTTGCCCAGGCTAGAGTGCCATGACGTCATCCTAGCTCACAGCAACCTCAAACTCCTGGACTCAAGCGATCCTCCTGCCTCAGCCTCCTGAGTAGCTAGGACTACAGGCATGCGCCACCATGCCCGGCTAATACATATATATACACACACACACACACACATATATATATATTTTAGTTGTCAAGCTAATTTCTTTCTATTTTTTTATTAGAGATGGTGTCTCGCTCTTGCTCAGGCTGTTCTCGAACTCCTGAGCTCAAATGATCCACATGCCTCAGCCTCCCAGAGTGCTAGGATTACAGTCGTGAGCCACCACACCCGGCCTCTTGTTTGCCAAATTAGTCCTCAGCAGTCTTCCCAGAGTCACAGAGTACAATCTTGTAAAGTGTATTGAGCACTTACCATATCTAGGGCACTACACTAGGGACTGTGGGATGTGGAAAAAAATATAAGGTCAAGTTTCTGTTCCCAAAGAACTTATGGTCTAGCTAGGGAGACTAACACACACACACACACACACACACACACACACACGTCAAATAGAAAATATCAGATATGCCATAAGACAGTGTCCAAGGTGCAGTATAGACAATCGATACCAATGTTCTACTTCTTGGTGGCAGTTACATGGGTGTTTGCTTTATAAATATTGATTTTGTTGTATCCTTATGCTTTAGGAATTCTTCTGGATGTGTGTTATATTTCACAAGGAAATAAAGGTTAAAAAAAAGACAGTAAGTTCTGCGAGTTGAGTGACATTGATCAACAGCCCATAAACATGGTACAGAATCTAAAGAAACACGGTCTCTACCCAGTTGCCTTACGGTCCTCCACAGATGAGTCACAAATACTGTGAGAGTTGGAAATAAGAAAACACAGAGATGGATAAAGTTGGTAATGATGGCTTAGTAAGATACTGGCTTCACCATCACCACCATTAGTCATTGATCAAAATGAGGTCTTCAGTTGATATCAATCTCTCAACAATTTGCATTTATATACTGATTTCTCTTTGTACCCATACACATGTGCACACATAGGTGCATGTGCACACCCCGCCCCCAGCCATCTCATTCCAAAAGAGAGTTCATGGGTCAATAAAAGAAATAGTACATCCACATGAAAAGAGAGAATTCAAATATGCTATTTCTAGTGGGTTGATGTAATAGCTGTGATTAAGTTTTGTATTCATCTGGATTCTACAGAGAAACAGAATCATTATATACAGATATAGATATGATTTATTATAAAGAATTGGTTCACATGATTCTGGAGGCTGAGAAGTCCCACAATCTACCGTCTGGAACCTGGAGCCCCAGGAAAGCCAGTGCTGTAAACTTGCAGTTGTAGTCCAAAGGCCTAAGAACTGGGAAGCCAATGGTGTAAGTCCTAGTCCAAGGACAGGAGAAAATTGATGTCTCAGCTCAGTAGTCAGGCAGAGAGAGCCAATTTCACCTTCCTCCGCCTTTTTGTTCTATTCAGGCCCTCAACAGATTGGATGATGCCCACATTGGGGAGGGCCATCTGCTTCACTCAGTCTACCAATTCAAATGTTAATCTCTTCCAGAACACCTTCACAGACACACCCTATTTCTGGGCATCCCTTGACCCAGTCAAGTTGGCCTGTAAAATTATCTATCATGAGCTTTAAATATAATTTTTTCAGATTTCTGAAAGCAATAGCAAAAGGAAAAATTACTAGCTGGCATAGTTTTATGCATTTCCTACACACAAAGTCACTACGTAATTCATTAACCCCACAAATGTTTATTGAGTACCTACTGTTTTGTGTCAAGTCTTAGACTAGATGCTAGAGATCAATGGTGAGTGAAAACAGACTTGGTCCCTGTCTTCATGGAGCTTACAGTCTGGTAGGGAAGACAGACAATAACTAAATAATCACACACATAAATGCAAAAACAAAACTGCAATAAGAGCAATTAAGGAGGTATTTATGGTGCTCCTAGAGACTATAATGGTGAGGGGTGGGGACAGATTTGACTTAGTCTAGCAGTCTAGCAAGTCATTCCAGGAGGTGTCATGGAGAAAGTGATGTTTGAATTGAGATCAGAAGATTAAAGAGGAGTCAGCAAGGTGAAGGGAGGATGGGAGTAGGAAGAACACTCCAGGCAAAAGGAAGGGCATGTATGAAGGCTCTATTCAAGAAACAGGAAGAAAGCTGGTGTGGCTGGAGTGCACAGGGACAAGAGTGGCATGAAATGAGATGGGAGCGGTGGGCACAGAGCAAGACACGCAGGGCCCTAGGCTACTGTAATCCTAAAAGCAACGGGAAGTCACTGAAGGACTTAAGACAAGAGTGTAACATGATCAGATCCATGTTTTGAAAAGTTCCCTTATATTCTCCTGGATTGAGCTTGAGCCCATCATCCGAAGTGAGGTGACACAAGATCGGAAGAATGGGCTCCGCACTTACTCACCATCAAATTGGTACTGACTGATTAACACTATGGTGCTCAAATGGTGGTGGTGTTCTTCAGGGATTGGGGGGTTGGGGGGGTAGACTCACAACTGAGGGACGCAGTGAGCATTTTAGAGGGGAAAGGCATGCCTCTAACCCTTGTTAAGGAGAGGCAAAGATATAAAATGTAACCAAAATATTTGTACTCTCATAATTTCCTGAAATAAATAAAAAAAGAAAAGTTCCCTTGGTTTCAGTGTGGAGGATATACTGAAGGGGAAAAAGAGTAGAGGCAAGAAGATCTTTAAGAGACTACTGCAGTGGTCCAGCTGAGAGATTGCGAAGGCTTGTACTAGGGTCATGGAAGTGGAGTGAAGAGATGCTATTTGGGAGATATTTAGAAGGTAAAGACAACCTAGACTTGGTGATATGGGACATGAGGAAGACAGAGACGCCAAGGACAACTCTGAGGTTTCTGGCTTATATTGGGGTACATTTTATTGAGCTGGGGAACACTCGAGAACTTCTGATCTGGGGAAGGGAAGAAAGTCTTTGGCTCCAGTTTGAGATGTGTTGAGTTTCTGATGCTTTTGAGACATTAAAGGGGAAGATGTCAAGTAGGCAACTGCAGCTCAGAGGAGAGATACAAATATAGAAGTCACTGGTATATAGTTGATATTTAAACCCAGGGGAATAGAAGGAATTAACTAGGGAGAGAGCAGAGAAGAGAAAAAGACTCAAGACTAATTCCTGGAAAACAACAACGTTTAGAGGTAGAAAATAGGAGGAAGAACCTGAAAAGGGAACTGAAAAGGAGAAGCCAGAGAGGATGGAGGAAAACCAGATCATGTGTCTCTGAAACCCAAGGACAAAAGGATTTCAAGAAGGTAATGGTCAATAGAACTGAATACTACCAAGAGGACAAGGGAGGTAAGGAAAAACTGTCCACAGAATTTAGGTCATTGAGCTCAAGAAGAGCTGTTTTAGGAGAGTAACAGTGTCAAAAAAATGGCTTAAATGTGTTGAAGAATGATTGAGAAATCAGTAAATGGATTTAGCAAGTACTGTATAGCCAATTCTTTGAAGAAATTTGGCTGTGAAGGAAAACACAGGTGATATGGTGGCTGGAGGTGGCTGTAGGGGTTAGAGTTTCTTTAAAGATAATGGAGAAGGCTGAGCGCAGTGATTCATTCACGCCTGTAATCCTAGCACTTTGAGAGGTTGAAGCCGCAGAATCTCTTGAGGCCAAGAGTTGAAGACCAGCCTGGGCAACGTAGTGAGAAACCATCTCAACCAAAAAAAAAATGTTTTTAATTAGCTGGGTATGGCGGTATGTGCCTGTAGTCCCAGCTATTTGGGAGGCTGAGGCAGGAGGATCACTTGAGCCCAGGAGTTTGAGGCTGCAGTGAGCTATGATCACATCACTGCATTCCAGTCTGAGTGACAGAGTGAGACCTTATCTCTAAAACAAAATTAAAAAGATGGCAGAGAAGACTCGAGAACATTTAAATGTAGTCAGAAAGGATTCAACGAGAGGCAGTGATTTGAATATACACAGTAGTGTGCTGGGAAATGTTTAACAACTGGCTCTCCAAGTAAAAAACAAACAACCCTGATAGGCATCATTTGCTGATTTCCATGGTGTAAATACTCTCACCATGACTGGTTTCAAGCTATCAATATGATATTTCAAGCCCTGCAAGCAGGCTCTAGTACACTGCTGACAGGAGAAAGAAGAATTGAAATTTTCATTGTCGCCCTTGAGCATTCTTACCAAAAACAACAACAAAATTTTCAGTTATTACCCAACTATATTTTTTATTTTATGAATTCCCTGTACATGTCTTTGCCCATTTTTATGTTAAAACACTTATCCTTCTGGGTTCAAGACTAGGTTTTTAAAAAAGGAAGCACTTATCTTTTTCTTGTTAATTCATGTGAGGTCTTTATATATGAATATTAATCCTTTCTCATTAATTTTATTTATGGTAGATTTTTATATAAAGAGGTTTAAAATATTTATACAGTCAAACCTATCAATATTTCCTTTTAAAATTTTTGCCCTTGGTGTTCTACTTTTTATTGTAAATTACTAAATTGGCACTCTGCTTTGATTAATGTGAATTTGGCTAGAATGAATTATCTTTCTGAGGCTGAAGTGTTTTAAATTGCAAAGGTGAAGAACAGATTGTGAATCTCAGTAAATTCACCAAGGTACAAGCATCCTGTGTGGTCTCTTGGTGACCAGGCAACACCCCTAACCTAGGGTTGATATTTGCAAATATCACTTGCAAAGAGCTTGCCCCCTTCTTTTTAAATTTCTACTCCAATGATTTGAATCTGTGTTTCAGTGTTTCAATTGCCTGGACAGATATTCTCCCTGCCATGGCAAATACACATTCAAGGACCTTTAGTAAGTTGGTGACATCGTTTTATCATTACCTGTGAAAAGGGACCTCAAAAGATAATCAGTCATAGTATTTTGCTTCTGTTAGAAGTAATTAAGATAAAATTTTAACCATTGACTTTGGCATATATTTTCTGTAACTCAGTTGGTCAATATTAAATAACTGTATAAAGTAGGTTCAATCACCTGGGGGCATATTGACTTGCAGCTAATTCAACCAAGCAGACTCATGGGGAAGTCATGTTACTTAAAATCAGACATTCCATAGTGTCAATCTTCAGCTGAGGGACCAAGTCAAGGATACAGTCAGGGTTTAAAGGGGTAGATAAGTTGGTGGAATAAATTCATTTATTCAATAAAGGTTTACAGAGCATCTTGTATGCACTGAGCCCTGTATGTAACATTGGGGATATAGCAGTGAACAAGTGTTGTTATGGAACTCACAGTCTGGCTAAGAGTGGGGGCTGGGAGGAGAAAGACACACATATTATTATAATACAGAGTGATAAAGAGAAGAATGAGCTGAGCACCATGGCTCACGCCTGTGATCCTAGCACTGACTCTGGGACACCAAAGTGGGAAGATCGCTTGAGACCAGGAGTTCAAGACCAGCCTGAGCAAGACCAGCCTGAGCAAGAACAAATCTTTATTAAATAAATAAATAATAAACTATTTTTAAAAAGAGAAGAATGGGATGCTCTGGGATCCTCAGGCATGGGTTCCTAATTCAGACTCAGGTAATTAAGTAAGGCTTTACAGATGTGGTGATAGCTAAGTTGAGGCCTGAATGGCAGTAAGAGTGGTTGGGTAAAATAGGCAAAAGAAATTATCAAATTATCAGGATGAGGTCTAAGTATAAAACACTAGTAACCAGAAGTGGGCTGGGAAATGCCAGCTAGTCAAACAAAAGCACAAGGGTGGGTTACAATGGTGTGAGTCCATTATCTTGAACTGGAGTCAAAATTGAGGATGAGCATGGATGTATATATGGGGGTGGGGGAGAGAGGGGTAGGTTCCAAACTACAGGGACATGAGGCATAGGGACTTTTAAAAGGTCTATAAAGTAAGCAAGGCAGAAATGCCTTGCCTCAAGTGCAGATGGGACCTTCTCAGACAGGATAAACACCCTTCATCTAAGGTTGCTTTCATACAGTATGTACCACCCCACATCTTTGAAGGAGTGCTTTATGTGGCCTTTGCAGTGCCGGAATAGTATTGAGATATTTCTATGACCATGGCAAGTGACTGGTTAATGTCATGCTCCATACTGTAGAACCTGAGTACTCAACAAAGCATTTTTTTTTTGACACATTGGCAAAGAGTCAAAGATGCTTCCTGGCCGGGCATGGTGGCTCATGCCTGTAATCCTAGCACTCTGGGAGGCCGAGGTGGGAGGGTCGCTCAAGGTCAGGAGTTCGAAACCAGCCTGAGCAAGAGCGAGTCCCTGTCTCTACTAAAAATAGAAAGAAATTAATTGGCCAACTTAAAATATATATATAAAAAATTAGCTGGGCATGGTGGCACATGCCTGTAGTCCCAGCTACTTGGGAGGCTGAGGCAGAAGGATTGCTTGATCCCAGGAGTTTGAGGTTGCTGTGAGCTAGGCTGCTGCCACGGCACTGTAGCCTGGGCAACAGAGTGAGACTCTTTCTCAAATAAAAAATAAAATAAAATAAAAAGATGCTTCCTGAGGAAGATCTCGGCTTCGCTGCAAGTAGCTTCATGGCCTACCTCTGTGAGAGGTCCTGTGACCTCCCATTCAGGTACACCAGAGGTCAAGCTTCTCAACTTTCATAATAGAATATCTACAAACCACCTTCTCTATTGGTTTCCAAAATATATGCATTAGCCCTCAGTAAACATTTTTATTTTTGAGATAAAATACTAGCTCTCTAAGCCTTTATCAGAAATTACAGGCTTAAATAACCTGCCATGTAGTTCTGATCACAAATCTAGCCAAGAGACCTGAAATTTTACAAAAGTTTAAAGCAGTATGCCCACATATTTTTCCATTGTAGGTCACATTAAAAAAGGCAGATATGCATAGGCCACATAAATTGATAATAATGGTGAAATATAGCTTGTTGGCTATTCAACAATATGTACTGTGGATACCATAATACAAAAGCATCTCAAAAAATTTAATCAACTGTATTCACTCAAAAGTGTACATTTATAGGCCTATTGTTGATCATTGGTCAATTTTGATTGATCTAATAATAAGACTAGAACATTGGCATTTAACAAGATGAACTGGAACAGCAGGAGCTATTCAGTTTGGACCTGTCTCATGCTGACTCCAGAGACAGACTCCTGATGTGGGCATCATTTTGGCATTTTTAAGAAAGAGAATGTACTTTCAACTGCACCAGGAAGACCCTAACTTTGTCTAGAGCTTGGCTATCCAGCCCAAGAGGTTGGGATCATGGTCATCTGTAAAATTCTAGGGATAGTGTACTTCTTGGTAGATCCAGTTCACTGAACTGAATGTTGACACACACTGGTAGGGGGCTTGATAATTTAGTTGCATGCAGGGTATAAATAAATAAAAAGTCTGTACTCCCAAGGCAATCATTAAAATGTCTTTAAAATTATATATTTTTGTTTATGAACATAAATAATTGTTTATACTCATCAAAATCTATGAACAAGGTGAATTCTGTGGTATGTAAATTGTATCTCAATGAGCTGTTATATTAAGGAAAAACTGATGAACCTCTTCTGACCATCCTGTCACTGTGCCTTAAACTCAGCTGGGCCCTATGCACCCTGCCAAGGCTGCTACACAAAATGCAGGACAATCAACCATGCCTGGCATCTGCCAAACCTGGCCCAAGCCTGAAGTTTGCTCTGAGCTCCTGTTATTGCTTTGGTCTTTTTGGCTTGCAGGTTCCTGGCTCTGCATATCTAGCCTATGGTGAGAGACACTTTCCTCTGGTCCTGGGCTTTCAGGACTCTGTGGCTTAAACTCTCCTCTGCACCTCTTCCTCTGCATCCAGGGAAGAGAATCCTCATGCAATTGTGACTTATTTTCCACCAAATATAGTGCAGCATTTTTCAAAATCTATGAATGCATTGAACTCAAGACACCTACCTCATCAGTGGAAAATGAAAGGTTTCTAGTCATCATCTGCCCAATCCACACATCCACTTGAAGCCTGCATTTCCTTGAATAAATTAACAGAGCTTTTGTTTATTTCCAGCAGTTTCAAGTTCAATGTGTTCATATATCTTGTCACATCCATACAAAAATACAATCTTGTGAATCATTGGAGGTCTAACAAATTGGATTTGTAAGCTCTTATATTCCAAAAAGTCCTTGATTAGAGATGGCAACTCAGCAAATCTCCATACCTGGGGTCAATCTCTTCCAAACAGCTCATAAAGTGGTCATGATTAAAGGCATGAGCACACAGAAAACTCATAATCTTCATTGCTTTCTCCATCACATCATGTGGTAAACTTGACTTCCAAACTCCATGGAATGAGGCTTAAGGCAATGACAGCTGGGCCCACCAAATTTGTCTTGGCTTGAATATGTTGTTTAAATCTTGTTTGCCTTACAACTCTCCTCTTTGCTCAGCCCTATGATGGGAGCTGGAGAAATAGGAATGACCCACATCTGTTCTTTCCCTCAGGGAACTCCCAGTCTGGTTAGGGAGACAGACAAATTTCCAATTCCTTTTTAGGGGAGGAGTGCTATGCAGTAAGCACAAGATACTGAGAGAACACAGAATAGCAACAAGTTAATCAGATGTGGGTTTGAAAAGATGTCCTAGACCTTGAAAGATGAATAAGAGTTAGCTGGGGAAGGGAGAGTTGAGATTAGAGATAGTGTAGGCAAAGGAATAGTGTGTATAAAGACCAGAAGGAAGAAAGAACATGATGTGTTCAAGGAACTCTAAGATATTCAGTGTGGCTGGAAGTCAGAGTTTGAGGACACTGGAAATTGCCGGTAGCCTGATCATTGCCTTGAGTGCCATATTGAGGAGCCGTCTCTATTTTGCGGTAGATGAGAATCTAAGGTATCCAAACAGAGGAGGGATACAATCAGATATGAATGTTAAAAAGATCTCTGTGTGCACCTAACAACCAACACCCAAAAGGGGTAGAATGAATAGAGAAAAGATTTAAAACAGGAAATATAAGGCTTGAACAGCATTATAAACTAACTAGACCTAACAGATATCTGTAGAACAATCTACCCAACAATAGCAGAATGAACATTCTTCTCAGGTGCCCATGGAACATTCTACAGGATAGACCATATGCTAGGCCATAAAATAAGCCTCAACACATTTAAAAGGATTGAAATAGTGCAAAGTATGTTCTCTGATCACAATGGAGTGAAATTAGAGATAAATAAGAAAAAATTTTGAGAAATTCACAAAATGTGGAAATTAAACAACATACTCATCTGTAGCCAATGGATCAAAGAAGACATCACAGAAAATCCTCTGAGGTGAATGAAGATTATGATACAATATACCAAAACTTGTGGGATAAAGCTAAAACAATGCTTAGAGGGAAACATGTAACTGTAAACACTTACATTTAAAAAGAAGAAAAGAAAAAAAAAAAAGAAGAAGAAAAGAGAGTTCTCAAATCAATAACCTAAACTTTCATCTAAAGAAACTAGAAAAAGAAGAGCAAACTAAATCCAAAGCCATCAAAGGAAAGATTAATAAAGACCAGAGAAGAAATTAATAAAATATAGAATAGAAAAACTATAAAGAAAATTAATGAAACCAAAATTTGGTTCTTTGAAAAGATCAACAAAATTGACAACATTTAGCTGGACTGACTAAGCAAAAAGGAAAGTACTCAAATCCCTAAAATCAAGAATGAAAGAGGGGAAATTACTACCAACTTTACAGAATAAAAAGGATTATAAGAAAATACTGTGAACAACTATATGTCAATAAATTAGATAACTTTGATGAAATGGAAAGATTCCTAGAAATGCCACAAACTACAGGAATTGACTCAAGAAGAAAAGGAAATCTGAAAAGATGTATAACAAGTAAAGAGTTTGAGTCGGTAATTCAATAACTTCCAACAGAAAAAAGCCCGGGACCTGATGACATCACTGGTGAATTATGCCAAACATTTAAAGAGGAATTAACACCAATCCTTCTCAAATTCTTCCAAAAAATAGAAGATAACATTTCCAGACTCATTTGGTGAGGCCAGAATTACCCTAATACCAAAGCCAGGCAAAGGTACTATAAGAAAAGAAGAGTATGAACCAATATTCCTTATGAATATTGATGTAAAAATCTTCAACAAAATAGTATCAGTAAATTCAATAGCATAGTAAAAGGATTACATACCATGACCATGTGAGATTTATTCCTGGAATACAAGGATGGTTCAACATATAAAAATCAATTAATGTAATACACCACATTAACAAAGTATTTGATACCAAAATCAGACAAAGACATCATTTAAAAAATCAATAGCTCAAGCTGGAGGGGGAGAGAGGGATGAGGGATAAAAACTTACCTATCAGGTACAATGAACACTGTCCTGCTGGTGGGCACACTGAAAGCCCTGACTTCAGCATTACACAGTGTATCCATGTAACAAAAACATTTGTACCCCCTTAATATTTTGAAATTAAAAAAAAATCAATATCTCTTATGAATATAGGTGTAAAAACCCTCAAGAAAATACTACCAAACTGAATTTGGCAGCATATAAAATGGATTAATCCCCATGACAAAATGGAGTTTATCCCAGGGATGCAAGGTTAGTTTAACATCTGAAAATCAATAATGTGATATATCATATCAATTGAATAAGAAACAAAAACAAAATGATCATTTCAATAGATGCAGAGAAAGTATTTGACTAAATTCAATACCCCGTCATGGTTAAAAAACACTCAATAAATTAGAAATAGAAGGGAATGTCCTCATCCTGACAAAGAGCATCTATGAAAAATTCCACAGCTAACATCATACTTAATAGTGAAAGACTCAATGCTTTTCCCATATGATCAGGAACAAGACAAAGATGTCCACTCTCAACACTTCAATTCAAACTTGTACTGGAAGTTCTAGCCACAACAATTAAGCAAGAAAATGAAATAAAAGACATACAGATTGGAAAGGAAAGAGTAAAACTATCTCTATTTGTAGGTGACATGATTTCATACATAGAAAATCCTAAGGATTTCACTAAAAACTATGAGAAGTAATAAATGAGTGCAACAAGGGTGCAGGATACAACATCAACACACAAAAATCAGTTGCATTTCTATACACTTGCAATAAACAATAAGAAAATAAAATTAAGAAAATTCCATTTATAATAGCATCAAAAGAATAAAATAATATAAATAAATTTAGCAATAAAAGTGCAAGAGTTATATGCTAAAAACTACAAAAGACCCAGGTGCAGTGGCATGTACCTATAGTTCCAGCTACTTGGCAGGCTGAGGCAGGAGGATTGCTTGAGTCCAGGAGTTCAAGACCAGCCTGAACAATATAGCAAGACCCTGTCTTACAAGAGACTTTTAAACTAAATGTATAAAAAATGCTTACAGCTCAAAAATAAAAAGTAAAATAATTCAATTTAAAAAGTGGGCAAAAGATCTGAATAGACATTTCTCTAAAGAAGATAGATGAGGGCCGGGCGCGGTGGCTCACGCCTGTAATCTTACTTAGCACTCTGGGAGGCCGAGGCGGGCAGATCGCTCAAGGTCAGGAGTTAGAAAC
>VBSM01003151.1:13780217-13793519 GCA_008086735.1 Cheirogaleus medius
CTGGAATTGCTGGATCAAACGAGAGATCCACTTTTCTTTCAGGTATCTCCATATACTTTCCATTCACGCTGCACTAGTTTGCAGTCCCACCAGCAGAGTATGAGTGTTGCTATCTCTCCCCATCCACCCCTGCGTCTCCTGCTTTGGGACTTTTGGATCAAAGTCATTCTCACTGCAGTTAGGTGATATCTCATCATACAGGAATCGGACTTATGCCATGTGACAATAAAGGACCAGCCACCAGATTTACAAACAATTGGCCATCACCCACTCCAATGGCAATATTTAAAACCGAAAGAAAACCTTAAATCTCGGCTCAGCCACTTAGTCTATGTCCCTTAGGCCAGTTTCAATATACCTGACCCCCAATTCCCTCATAAACTAGGGATACTTGCTTCCCACTGTCACCTCCTCACATGGTTGTTGTGATAACTAAGGTGAAAGCTAAAATGCCTGGTATATGCTAAGTGTTTCCATAGAGAACATCACTATTCCCATAGAAAGAACCAAGGGAACTGTTATTGAACACCGATTATGTGTCGGTACTTTGAATCCGTAAAGCAACCTAGTGAGGAAGGATAAGAGGTTAAATGAGAAGTAGAATGACAGCTGAGGGGTAAATGACATGCCTAAGGCCACACAGTTAACCACAAGAGTAGCAGCTCACACTCAGCAGGCACTTGCCCTGTGCCAGGCACTCACTGTTCTGAGCATTTGCATGGCTCATCTGCCTCTTACAAAGGTCCTATGCAGTGGGTATCATCATTATGCCTGTTTGACAGAAAAGGAAACTGAGGCACAAGGAACGGAGGCCACAGTCACCCTGGGTAGTGTAAGCGTGGAGCTGGGGTAAGAGCTGAAGCAGTCTAGCTCCGGAACCTGAGTTCCGACGGCCACGCCACCCGGCAGAGGTGCAGTTTCACCTGAGGTCAAGCTGAGACAGGGCCCAGGCTCTTTCCACCATCCTACACAGCTTCCAAGCTAGTGTCACCGAGAGCTCGGCACTTGTCTTCAAGAACGAGGACAAAGGGTTTGAGGAGACGGAAAGAGGAGTTTATTACTTTGTCGGCCAATCATGATGATGGGGGCTATAGTGAGGTGGAGGTAGGGGTGATGGTTTGGTTTTTCATGAGAGTCTTGAGCAGGCCCTGCTGCAAGCTAGTGTAACAGAGGAAATGGCCTGAAAAAATGGCAAAAATATTTTCTGTCTGTTTAAATCATCTTTCACTCCTTTTTGAGAACTAAAACCTGCAGCCCTGCCTCAGGCCAGTGGTGGGGAGGGGCAGGGTAATGTCTTCTGTCTTCTGTTCTTTGTGCTACAGGACATGGTTCCATGGAACTGCTGGTCCTGCCAAGACGTGGCGGGCAGAGGTCCTGGAGGTCCAGGTGGGCCTCCCAGGTAGGCAGGTGTCACAGGATTGTCTTAGCCAGAGATGGGACCATCAGAGTCATCAACTGTAGTTGAATAGTAATTACCTGAGGCTGAATGGCATCCCTTTAAAAGCTCTGTATTTCTGCTCATTAGTAGAATGATGGCCTTTCAGACAGAAGACTCCATCTTCCTTATCTGCCAGCAAATTAATAAACCTCTCTTTCCTTCTCCTCAAACCACTTGTTGCCAAGCTTTCAGTAACAACCCTACAGCCTGAATTCTTACCATGAAGTATGGTATTTATAATTTCACACACTCTGAGCATACATAAGGGTGTACTGTTTTTTCACACATTCAACATATTTGGTGCTGATACAGCTCCTCTAGGAAAAGTTGCAATCCTGCAAGTAAAATAATGGGGTTAAAATAGATCCCTTTACTTGATTACCTGATTGGTAAATTCAACTGTGTCTCATTTGACTTGGACATGGAGTAGGGTTATCAAACCTTAAGCAGTCAACTCATGGAGTCTGTTGCTATTATAACATGACCCTCACTACATACCCCTCATCTGAAGAATGCTTCATGATATTACTTTTATTTGGGGATTCATTTGAGACTTTCCTTATGCTCCATTTCATTAAGCCAGGGCAGTATGGGTGTCCCAAGAAGAGAAATTCCTCACCTCAGCCACCTCCTCTTAACAGGCAAATACTCATTTTCTTTTGTGGAGCTCTTACACAAGACCATCAGCATTTAGCAAGTGAGACAAACATTCAAAGGCCCTGCAATAAAAAGTTAGCAATGACAGAACCAGTCCCATCATTTCATGCTACTCTTCTATGGTCTCTACAAAAACTAGTAGAGTTGTAACACCATTTCCTATTTCAGGCCTAAGAATCTTGGTTTACGGGACAAAGTGAAGTGATGCAAAGGATATTTTAAATCAGGAGGGGGAAAGGAGGCTGTGGAGACCCGGGGGAGAAATAAAGGGAGTTCATTTATTTCATATTTAAAGAAAAATACTAATAAGAAGCTCAGAATTTCATATTTAAAATGTGTATTTTGCCCTTAAAGAAAAAGCAGATGAGTAGCACATTTATCTTTTATTTCAGCACAACAATGTACCCTAAATGCCACAAATAAGAAATGTGAACATTGTGTTTTATCATTTTAAACTTGTTTTTGTTTATTAAATAGGTATGAAGTGGTATTTTGTTATATTTGTACTTCCTCATTCCATCATAAAGTTTATACCTTTTTCAAGAGTTGTCTTCTATGTGCTTTTTGTTTTGCGTTTTGTTTTCTTTCCTGTTGAACACTCAGATATTTTGTGGTAGTCTTCCAGAAAATAATAATTTTTAAAATATATTTTAGATGACTAATGCTTATGTCATTCACTGTAAATATTTCTCCCATTCTGTTTTCCTCTTTTTCTTAGTTTTGTGGTCCATATTTTTCTTTCTGATTTTTTTATTGCTTCATAACTTAAAAAATTATTCCTCTTAGAGTTGATATTATACTTTATCAAATAGTTGTACCAATGAAGATTTGTT
Organism: Cheirogaleus medius; assembly: GCA_008086735.1. Lineage (NCBI taxonomy): Eukaryota > Metazoa > Chordata > Mammalia > Primates > Cheirogaleidae > Cheirogaleus > Cheirogaleus medius. The sequence continues at coordinate 13,783,146 of VBSM01003151.1, forward strand.
TATTCTATATTTCTATTTGATTTGATTTTACCTGATTTTAGCTCCTTACCCCAGTTGAGATGTATTGTGCTCCACAGTAGGAGACAGGTAAAAAGGTAAGGATAGGAACATCTACCTCATACCATCGCTATGATGAGTGAAAGAGGCAATCCATGTAGACTATCTAATACTGTGCCTGTCATGTACAATGCAGGGGCTCAAGACTGACTAAAGCTGTTAATTGTTAGTATCAGTATTGTTGGGGTACAAGGGAAACTTCCCTTTTCCCCTGAAAGTTTGCTGAAAGATCAACTCACAAGGCAGATTAATAAGAGAAACAGGTTTATTTACCATGCCCTCAGGGAGAATCACCAAGTGATTACCCAATATCCCAATGGGGTCTAGAAATTTATATATACTCCTTTGTGGGGTGAATGAGAAATATAGGTAATTCTGCTTAGGGGCAATAAATGGTTGCTAGGGAGGATGAATGGATGGGGGAAACAGATTAACTTGTAAATGATTCTCTTTGCAAATTAAATTAACCTGGAGAGACAGGTATTACATTTAAAATGATTTGGGCCAGGTCTGGTTGCATTCTTGATCTTCTTGCCTGCAATATAGTGAGATAACAGGGTAGGGAAGGGGAGTTGGTTGTTCTTTTGATGGGTCCTTCTGGTATATGCAGATAAAGAGAAAGCCCCTTCCAAGGGTCTGTTTATCTCCAAGGGCCCTTAATTCAAAATACTCTTTATACCAAGGGGTCATATTCTGAGGTGACATTTCCTAAGCTCCTTCGGTATCTAAAGTTGAGTATCTGTAGAAGGAACACTGAAAGATTTGTCATATGACAGTTCTAGGAGTAATATGGAATTGTGAAAATTTTATAAATTAATTGATTGAAAATGACAATGGAGGAGGAGGAGGAGGAGGGGGGAGGGGAGGGGGAGGAGGAGGAGGAGGAGGAGGAGATGATGATATTTCAGGAATACCAGTTTAAAAAAGGAAACAAAAGTAAAATTCAGAAACCATAAGTGGGTAAAACCTTTAGCTATATTTTCATTTAAGTTTCTTTAGATTTGCTGTTATTTTTATCATTTAAACAGGGCCCTTCAAAAATGTTTCACTTCATAAAAATACATTCAGAAATATGAATATCTATTGCCTTCTTATCCCTTGCAAATATATTAATGTAAGTTATTTTCTGCCCTTCTAACCAAATATGTAATTCTTAATTCTGTGATTTGAAATAACAAATTGTCTCAGCACGTGCTCTGAAGAAAAACCTTGCATAGGTTTGGGATATTGGTTTAGGGAAAATTGATCAGGGATTTCATATAATTACAGAATAGAAACTCAGCCAGAGAATGTTTTATGGCCACTTATACCTGAACTGTTTTAAATTCAATTAAATAAAATAACTGAGTTGAAGTTATGAATAATAACTTTTAGCCTCAATATAGTGTTTACTATGACATTCTAGCCATCCTATAATGATTCTACCTAAAGCTGCCCAACTGGGCTAGATCTTCCATGGGAATATTTTCTGCTCCTTTCGTATGGTCTCTACAATTTCTGCATCTAATCTTTGTGATTACTGCAGAGATGATACATGTTGCTAGTATTATCAAGGAAGGCCAATTTAACTGATCAGTATACATACAGATTTTAAGTTCCTCCCAAACTTTAAGAGGGCATAATCATTCCTAATATAGCATTTGTTTAAGGACACCTGCTCCCAGGTCATACAACTCAGTTTCTCCCATCTCTGGCCACCCTATTACCCACATTATTACTGCAACTTTTAGTTATCTTCCTCTCACCCCCTACCTATTTCCTCCTTGATCTTTTTCTTCATCTCTATGCCTAGCAGGCTGATAGCTTCCAACAATGAAGTGAACCCAGTCATCCAGCTTGTGTTCAAACTAAAAAAGCCAACAGGTATATGGGTTTCCACAGCTGAATACACAAGTAAGATTGCCTGGCCATTTTCTCAGTGATAATCTAAAAACAATTTGATATTTAACCACTTCTGTACCAGCGTCGACTATAGTTGATAATCACAGATGAACGCGCACAGCTGAGCTTTGACTATAGTCGACGGCCACAGATGAACGCACACAGCGACTTTAGATGACAGCCGTGATAAGAAGGCGCACAGCCGAGCGTCGACTTTAGCCAACAGCCGTGATATGACTTTTCTAATTTTTCATTTATCAAAATAAAATTGTGAACATTTAAAAATAAAGTAATGAAAACATATATGTATATGTTACCTATTCTGATTTACATTACAAGTAAAGCTGCCTGTAAAGTAAAACAAGCTTTCAGTGCTTTAAAGCTTTCCTCATCACACAAGAGCAAAACGGATTCGTCGTCAATGCACAGCACAAACTATCGTGCAGACTATGGGTGCCGGCTGTGGGCAAGGTTTCGTGGCCGGTGAGCATGGTACCGAAGTGGTTAATCCTGAGTCAAGATTTGTAGAAATCCCAATAGCAGTCATTTGGCTCTTCCATGAAAAAGAGCCTTTGGAGGTAGGGAAAATATATTATAGCCAACAACATAAGACACAAAAATGCCAAAGAAACCTTTAACATCAACGAAGCCTGGGCTGAAACATAGAAATAAAGAAAAAAAGAAAAAGAAACCCTTAACAATGAAAGATTATGCAAGCATAGCTTTGGCTTTATACTACACAGAACCTTCCTTCCTTTTGTCTCTCAGCAAAATGCACTGAAATGTGAAAATTATAATAAAGTTCTCAACCAGCTCAATTCATCTTAGTAATTCCCACTATCTCAGTCAGCTATAGGCCACAAAGGTCTGCTCCTGTTTCCTTTAGAAATCAAAGGAAGAGCACACCTCAAAAGGATATTATGTGCACCTCAGATATGAAATATTTGATTAGAGGAGAGTGGATGAGGTGTGGGAGGGTGGGTGGAGGCAGGGAGAGATTGTTGCATAAGCACATCCAGACTGAAACCAATAAACTGAATGGCATTCTCACTGGATATCTAGAATCCACATCTACACACTTGGGAAAAAGACCCATAATTGCCCCATGGATCTTATTTCTCACAATACTACAGTAGAAGAATTCCAGTTTGCAGGTCAAAAAATAATCAGGGTGATATGTAATGTTGAAAACCAAGTGATGTTTGACTCTCACCCTTCACCACCTACCCATATTGTACCTTCATATTGAAAATGACAGATTTCAACGTCATCCATTTGCCACCTTGCCTTAGAAAAGAGCAAGGGGCAAGAGCTGAGAGAGGTGACCAGCACTCAATTCTCACAGTGGCATTAAATTGAATTTTTCTCACTGCTTTCAGAGTATTTACCATGTCTTGATTTCAATGTAATTATTTTATTTTATTGAAATTACTACTGTCTGTTATTGTTTGCAGTGCTCTGGGAATCCCCCAGGTGCGATCACTCATGGTGACAGGGAACCAAAGACCACTGCCACCACCTGCACTTGACTGTGCACTAGGCCTGAGGAGCCACCTAACATCACATTTGAGTAAATGTCATTGGGGGATTGGGTGTGAGACCGAAGAGCTGTTAAAGAAGGACTCATAGCCCAGCATTGAGCTCTCTCATGTTCACAGGGGTATAGTGTTACAATGTGCTTCACATATATTATTTCATGAGATGGTTGGGAGATTAATGCAGAGAACATGCCTCCATCATTTCACATTTGAAGGAACTGAGGCTCAGATCAGGGAAATGACTCACTTAAGGCTGCACAGCTGACAGGTGGTGGAATCTCCTGATGTTAAGATCCTTACAACCTTCTGTCTTCACATCTCACATCAAATGTTAAATATTTTCTTCTCTGCTTTCTCTACCAGAGATTCATCACATACAAGTGAGTTGGGATACATCTTTGGGAAAACAAATGCCTCCAGGAAAGTGATAAAGTTCTGATATCCAAATGAACCAAGTGAGAACCAGAAATGTGAATGCTAATAAAAAAAGAAGCAGGGCCAGGCGCGGTGGCTCACACCTGTAATCCTAGCACTCTGGGAGGCCGAGGCAGGAGGATCGCGCAAGGTCAGGAGTTTGAACCCAGCCTGAGCAAGAGCGAGACCCCGTCTCTACTAAAAATATAAAGAAATTAATTGGCCAACTAAAAATATATAGAAAAAATTAGCCGGGCATGGTGGTGCATGCCTGTAGTCCCAGCTACTCGGGAGGCTGAGGCAGGATTGCTTGAGCCCAGGAGTTTGAGGTTGCTGTGAGCTAGGCTGATGCCACGGCACTCTAGCCAGGGCAACAGAGTAAGACTCTGTCTCAAAAAAAAAAAAAAAGAAGAAGCAGCGCTCTCTGAAGGTGGAGCAAAAGGGAAAATGGCTCAAGGATGCTCCTGAGTAAGTAGGAATCTTTGAAACTACCTTCTAGTATGTTATTAATATTTAACGGAGGATCTGTTACTGTTTTCCTTGGTGCTCTTTAGTAGTCTTAGTCACAAGAAGGAAAGGATAATTTTTCCCTTTGTATATCTGGCCTGTTCGTCCTCTAGTTTGGATTGTCTCATGATTCCCCTAACATTTCACCATCATGAAGACCTTAATGTCAGCCAGAAAGGTACTCATGATGTGGGTCACGTTTTTAGTACTCATTTAAAGTCTCACATTATCTGAATTACTTTCAGTATAAAAACAGGAGTCCAAGCATAGAATGTGGTTTTAAACCCTGGTTGATGTGTACAGTTCTTTAAATCTGGACATTAGATGTGGAAATCTTCTTTCCACAGGGGCAAAATGTCACATCTCACACAAAACCAAAAACATTTTTCTAGTATGAAAAATACAAAAATACAAAAGAATTACTTACTTCATTTTGATTTAAGCCCTTGATTCCTGAAGGTTTTTCCCCTGTGATCCATTCTATTATTACCAGTTAAATCTAAGCAGACAAAAATAAATCTCAGAATCAAAACTAGATTTAACTGGAATGTTAGTGGGGAAGTGGGGGGTGGGCATCTTTCCATCCTCCTAAAAAAAGAGGCTCAGGAGATTAAAATTATTGCAAGCTCCAAACCTCGAAGTTAAAAATAAAATGATGCAAACTATTTTCATGTACAGAAAGTTGTATTTTACACTTTTAAGAGCTCATTAGTATTTTACCAGTCAGTAATAACTTCTCTTGTGGCCCAAAGTCAAGGATGAGCAGTTTGCTTATTTCAAGGTATGCAGTGTGCTTACCAGTCAAGTATTCATCCTCAAAAGGAAGTATGCACCCCTTCCTGTCTCTTTACCCTTTTTGCTTTCTCCCTTCATTTCCTCCATCTCTCTTCCTCATCTGGCTATAATTTAAAATATCAATAATATTTGTCCATTGATTGGACACAATGTTCAATTGTTTTAAATGAGTGAGTTTGCTTAAACCGCCCTGTGCACAATGGTAACTGCAGGAGTGGTAGAAGCCTTGGACTTTGTGCAATGCATGCATCCTCTCAGTTTCTATGAAAAAGGCCAGGGTTGTTGTTAATCCTGCTGTTAATAGCCTTCCTCCTTCCCCCTCCCAGGGCCTCAGGGTCCCCATTAGCAAAAGTGAGCATAACTGTGCACTGTAACCATAATGATCAAAGTGTGTGAGCCTCAGACAAATGTAAGTTTGCTTTATCTCTGTGAGAATAAATAGGCTTTAAAATAGCTAATATTTAAATAGCACTTGCCAGGTTCCAGGCATTGTATTAGGCTATACATACATAATACATTTATTCCTCATAAATGAAATAGGTACTATTATTATCCCCATTTTACAGTGGAGGAAACAAGTACAGAAAGCTTAAGCAACTTGTTCAGAGTTAAGGATCATGAACACAGGCAGTCTGACTACAGGGTTTATGGTTCTCCACCGTTGCTTACACTTTGTCTCCTAGGATTGCATCCATCTCATCGGTTTATCTTGAATATTCAATGCAGTAATACAAGTGAAGAACCTGTATTTTTTTTTATTGACCATCTCATTTGACCATAGAAATAATAGGCAGCTTAGAAATCTCTGCAGCTAAATATTCTGGTAGATGTAATTTCAAACATGAGCCATTTTTCCAAACAAGTGGCATAAAGATGAACATACAAGTGTATGTAAGATACTACTTTTGTGTGACAAAAGGAAGACACAAGATACATGTGTTTGTATTTTTATTAGCATTTAAAAAAAACCCTTTGAGTGGTATGATAATTGTACTGGTGCTGAAGAGGGGATTGGAGTAAGACTTTTCACTGAATACTTTATATTGTAGGATTTTTTGAATTATGTGGATATTGTATTAGTTTCCCAGGGCTGCTGTAATAAATTGCCACAAACTTGGTGCCTTAAAGAAACAGAGATTTATTCTTTTAACATTCTAGAGGCCAAAAGTCTGAAATAAAGGTGTCAGCAGAGCCACACTCCCTCTGAAGGCTCTAGGAAAGAATCCTTCCTTGCCTCTCCCAGTGTATGGTAGCTCCAGGCGTCCCTTGGCTTGTGACAGCATCAACCCCCAATTTCTGCCTCTATCTTTGCCTGGCCTTCTCTCCTGTGTCTCTGTGCCTCAAATGTCACTCTGATTTTTCGTTGATAAAGAAAGCTGTAATTGGATTTAAGGCCCAACATAAATCCAAGATGATCTTTTACCTTTTACTTAATTACATCTTTTTTTTTTTTGAGACAGAGTCTCACTCTGTTGCCCTGGCTAGAGTGCAGTGGCATCAGCCTAGCTCACAGCAACCTCAAACTCCTGGGCTCAAGCAATCCTTCTGCCTCAGCCTCCCGAGTAGCTGGGACTACAGATATGTGCCACCATGCCCGGCTAATTTTTTGTATATATTTTTAGTTGGCCAATTAATTTCTTTCTATTTTTAGTAGAGACGGGGTCTCGCTCTTGCTAAGGCTGGTTTCGAACTCCTGACCTTGAGTGATCCTCCCACCTCGGCCTCCCAGAGGGATAGGATTACAGGCGTGAGCCCCACGCCGGACCTTAATTACATCTTGATCCTTTACTTAGTTACATCTGCAGAAACCCTTTCTCCAAACAAGGTCTCGTTCTCAGATTACAGAGGTTAGGACAAGGACATATCTTTTCAGGAATCACCATTAAACCCACTAAAATCTACCCTCCGGCCATCAAAAATGTATATCCATCCCATGTGCAAAATACATTCATTCCATCCCAACATCCCCCAAAATCTCAACCCATTACAGCATCACCTCTAAGTCCAAAATTCTAAGTCCTAAATAACATCAGCTCAAAAGTCCAAAATCTCATCATTTAAATTATCAAAATCAAGTATCGGAGAGATTCTGGATATGATCCATTCTGGAGCAAAAATTCTCCTCCATCTGTAGACATGTGAAACTAGAAGATAAGTTATCTGCTTCCAAAATACAATAGTGGCAGGCAAAGGATAAACATTATCATTTCAAAAGGGAGAAAATGGGAGGAATAAGGGGGTTACTTGTCCTGAGCAAGTTCAAAACACAGTAGGGCAAATTCCATTAGATTTCAAGGCCTAAAAAGAATCCTCTGTGGCTCAATGCTCTGCCATCTGGGCTTGCAGTGCCCTGTTAGCTTCTGTGCCACCCTCAGAATTCATTTTTTTTTCTTGAAGAGAAACACATCTTTGCAATCTGATAGCTCTCTCAGTCCATTTCTTGCCTACATAATCCCAGAGGTCCAATAGTCTTCCTTCATTTCATCCCATATCTAGCTCCTTTAATCCAAGCTGGCAGTGCTTCTGTTGATATAACATTCTCAAAATCCTTGTCAGTCTCATGTGTATGTTATGGGGGTCCATGCCATTAGACAAGAGGATTCTCCACAGATCCCTTCCTAGATAAACCCATCTCTATTCCTATCTTCAGTTGATATAGTTGTGTGAACTAAGCCCTCCACAGATGACTGAATGGACCCCCTCTTGGGGGCCAAGAGGACCCCAGAAATACCCTAAAGCTGAGTTGCTGGCCATGAGAAGGGAGGTCAGACACACCTTGTCATGGTCCTCTTCCTTTCTTGGAGATATCCTTTGTAACTCATTAACTGGCCTAATGCTATGCAAGACAAGGCTTGAACCACACCTGCAGGTCTTCAATTTATTCAACATATCTTGTGAGCCTGAGTATATGTCCAGTGACTTGTCTCTGATTAACAGACTTCCTTATCTTAACTTAAAACATTCTAAGCCTTTAGACGAAGCTTCATTTCTTTAACCAATCACAAATCAAAGAATTTTTAAACCCACCTATAACCTGTAATCTCCCACCTTGAGATGTCCTAACTTTTTGGGCCAAACCCATGTACACCTTCCAGGTATTGATTTATGACTTTATAGGTAATTTCTTGTCTCCCTAAAATGTATAAAACCAAACTATAACCCAACCATGACAAGTCTACTTGCTCAAGACTTTCTGGGCATGGCTCTGGGCCATGGTCCTCAAACTTGGCTCAGAATAAACCTCTTTAAATTATTTTACAGAGTGTGGGTTCTTTTCCTTGGACAGTTGACTGAATCCATGAGTCATACATCTAATCTCTTCAGCAAAAGATTATCTAGTCATACTGTTGAACTTCTCTTCAGAGCTGAGTATAATCAAGCACCCATCCAAATCTCTTTTGGCAACTGATATAATGAGACTTTAGGTTTCTTTGGTAACCTCCTGTCTACAAAGTGCTTTCTATAAGTTCACTTCACTACATTTTTATTACATAGGTAATTTATGAACACATTGGTAAATTTTGACAACACAGACAGTAAAACCAAAAGCCCCTTAAGAGGGGCTTTCCCCCCATACCCTCAACATGCATAAACATTCATGCAATTCTAACCCTCTCTCCTGAGGTAACCATTGTTTTCAGTTTGGTATGTATCCTTCTAGACTTTTTTCCTTTGTATTCTCATACATATTCATATTATAAATATAAATATATGGTTTTTAAAAACCATAATTTGGATCATCCTGTACATATATTATTATTCTTTTTCCCCAGCTTTTTTGAGGTATAACTGATAAATGAAAATGTATATATTTATGGTGTACAGCATGGTGTTTTGATATACATATACATTGTGAAACAATTACCACCATCACAGAGGCAATGAAAGCAAAAATAACAGTGGAACTACATCATACTAAAAAGTTTCTGCACAGCAAACAAAACAATCAGCAAAATCAAAAGGCAGCTTACAAAATAGGAGAAAATATTTGCAAATTATATAATTTTTTCTTGAGACAGGGTCTCACTCTGTCACCCAGGCTAGAGTGCAGTGATGTGATCATAGCTCACTGCAGCCTCAACTCATGGACTCAAGCCATCCTCCAGCCACAGCCTGACAAGTAGCTGGGACTACAGGTGCACACTACCACGCTCAGCTAATTTTTTTAAAAAATTTTTGTAGAGATGGGGTCTTGCTATGTTGCTCAGCCTGGCCTCAAGCAATCCTCCTTCCTAAGCCTACCAAAGTGCTGGGATTACAGGCATGAGCCACCATACTCAGCCACAAATTATAATATATATATTTGATGAGGGATAATATCCAAAATATATAAGGAACTCATGCAAATCAATAAAATAGTAATAAAAATTTTAAATGGACAGAGAACCTGAATAGAAACTTCTCCAAAAAAGATACACAAATGGCCGGCATGGTACTGACACAAGAACAAAGATATAGAACTTTGGAATAGAATGGAAATCCCAGATATAAAATCATGCACATATTGTCATCTAATCTTCGACAAAGCAGACAAAAGTATACACTGGGGAAAAGCATCTCTATTCAATAAGTGGTGCTGGGAAAACTGGATATCCACATACAGAAGATTGAAATGGGATCCCCACCTCTGACCTCTCACAGAAGTCAACTCACAATGGATAACAGGTTTAAAACGAAGGCACGAAACCTTAAGAATTCTGGAAGAAAATGTCAGGAAGACTCTTTTAGACATCGGCCTAGGTAAAGAATTTATGAAGAAGACCCCCAAAACAATCACAGCAGCAACAAAAATAAACAAATGGGACCTGATAAAATTAAAAAGCTTCTGCACAGCCAAGGAAACTATCATTCGAGCAAATAGACAACCTACAGAATGGGAGAAAATATTTGTTTTCTACATATCTGATAAAGGGCTGATAACAAGAATCTGTATAGAACTTAAGAAAATCAACAAGAAAAAAATCAAACAACCCCATCAATAAATGGGCAAAGGACATGAACAGAAATTTTTCAAAAGAAGACAGACTAATGGCCAGCAAACATATAAAAAAGTGCTCAACATCTCTAATCATTAGGGAAATGCAAATCAAAACCACAATGAGATATCACCTAACTCAAGCGAGAATGCCCTCTATCAAAAAGTCCCAAAATAACAAATGCTGGCGTGGATGTGGAGAGATTG
>VBSM01003151.1:13802586-13814775 GCA_008086735.1 Cheirogaleus medius
AAAAAAAAGAAAAGAAAATGACAATGAATCATAACAGTATTTGTATAAATGATTCATTTTTACTTACCCCATTTATTCTCATTATCTCTAGTTATATAGTTATTAAGTATCTGGTTGCTAGTTAACTAGTTCCTCTATTTGCATCAAGTCCTCTTTAGCTCTCACATATTATTCTAATAAGAAATATCAGGTTATATTTGAGAGGAATGTGTTTTCCAAATTATTGGATTTATGTAGTTATTTGTATAATCTATCATTTTTTTCTAGTTAACTAGTTAGCACCACTACTTAGCACTAGTTATGTCTACTTATCAATAGTTACTAAAACAAGAAGAATGTAGAATGTATGTTTCTAATCCCAGTGGCCTACTCCTGTTATTCTAGTTATATCTACTAATCTTGCTATTAGTTAGGTAATCACTGATTAATGAGTCACTAATTATCTTGCTATTTGTCTGTCTCTAGTTAGCTACAGTTATTGCCAAATAATAATTTAGAATTGAGAAGAATGTGTGTTTTTTAGCTTCCTACTTTAAAACAGTTATTCTGGTTACCTCTAGTTAACTGATTATTATTAGTTGATTCTTAATATCAGTTGTTCTTAAAACAGCAAATACAACATAAATTAAGGGGAAAAATATATTTCTGAGCCTTTATATTAATCTAGTTATTATCATTATTTCTATTCATCTAATTTATCTAAATATTAGGTAGATAGTTAACTTGTAAACTAGTTACAAGGTTTTTTTTGTTTGTTTCATTTTGTTTTTGTTTTTGTTTTGTTTTGAGACAGAGTCGGGCTAGAGTGCCGTGGCATCAGCCTATCTCATAGCAACCTCAAACTCCTGGGCTCAAGCGATCCTCCTGCCTCAGCCTCCCGAGTAGCTGGGACTACAGGCATGCACCACTATGCCTGGCTAATTTTTTCTATATATTTTTAGTTATCCAGCTAATTTCTTTCTATTTTTCATAGAGACGGGGTCTCGCTCTTGGTCAGGCTGGTTCCGAACTCCTGACCTTGAGCTATCCACCCGCCTCGGCCTCCCAGAGTGCTAGGATTACAGGCGTGAGCCACCGCGCCCGGACTAGTTACAAGTTTTTATACTATATTTATTTCTCTTCGTATACAGTTCTCACTTATAAATCTGACAAAAAATAAGAAATTAGAGTTAAGAAGGATGTGTCTTCAAGCTTCCTGGCTTCAAATACTTATTCTAATTATCTCCAGTTATCTCTGCTTAACTAGTTGTCTCATTACCACTAGACACATAGATATCAATCAAATTTCAAACAGTAAATAAAATGCTATATTTGAGGAGAAAGTATTTCTTAGTTTTTTAATTAAATCCAGCTATTGAATTCCTGTATTTATTAGTAGCTGTTTACTGTGTCTAGTTATATATAGTCCTCACTCATTCTAACAAGAAAGAAGTAGTTAGATATGAGAAGAATATGTCTTTCAGCTTTCAAGCTTTAACTATTTCTCTAGGATTCTCTAGTTATTTCATTAGTTACCTAGTTACCACTGCATATTCTTTGTTAAAAATATGTGTTTGAATCAGCAATTATTAATCATAGTTGAGAGAAAAGTATATTTCTGAGGTCCTTGGACTGTTTATTAGATTATTTCAGTTAATCTAGTAATTCCTATTTATCTATTTATTTATTAGGCAGCTCCTTACTGTAAAACAAGTAACTCTTAAACCTGTCCCTTTATTTGTCTCTAGTTATTTTGCACTTGTAACTTGTAGTTACAGTTAATATCTAGTTCCTTGAAAATCTAGTTGTCTGTATTTGAAAATAAATTAGAATTAAAATTGTGAAGAATGTGTTCATTAGATTCCTAGTTTCAACTACTTGTTATATGTACTTAAGCAGTTCCTGAGTTTCCACTCAGGAAACCAGTTTAATACTGGTTAAAAATAAGTGTTCAGAGGGAACATAATATGTCATTCTAGGTATCTCTCTTTATCTACTTCTTAGGCAGCTCTACCTTTAGGTATATTTGATTATCTAGTAACCTGATTACCACTACTTATTATTAGTTAACAATAGATGTTGAATAGCTGTTTATTGGAGAAAAGGGAAAATCATGACATGGGTCCTCCTATTGTCTCTACTTATCTATATTTCTTACTCATTATTCTAGTAAAAAGTAAAAAGCTAATGTTGAGGAGGGTGTGTTTTTCTATGTGCAGGCTACACCAAGTTATTCTAGTTATCACTAGTTATATCTACTGTCTTATTAATAGATCATTTTGCATTGCTATAATAGAGTACCTGAGACTGGGTAATTTATAAAGAAAAAAGGTTTATTTATTACAGCTCTAAAGCCTGGGAAGTCCAAGATCAGGTAGCCACATCTGATTAACTTCTGGCAAGGGCCTCATGCTGTCTCATAACATAGCAGAAGGCATTACAGGGTGAGAGTGGAGGGATAATGGAGGCTGACCCACTTATAACAACCCACTCTCATGAGAACCGATCCATTTCCATGAAAACTAATCCAGTCTCAGGAGAACTAACCCAGTCTCTCAAGAAAGACATTAAGGCATATTAATGACCTAATCTACTCTTAAAGGCCCCACTTCCCAATACCATTATAATTAAATGGCAATTAAATTTCAACATGAGTTTTGGCAGGGACAAATCACATCCAAACTGTAGCATCTAGTTAACTAGTTACCTAAGTACATGAGTTACTATTAGTTAATAATCAGATTTCACAGGTAGTTATTTGCAAGTTAAATTTGAAGGAAAAGTTCATTTCTGAGCTACCCAGACATCTGTATTTTTTCTAGTCATCTTTCATTATCTATTTATTAGGTAGCTGCTGTTTACAGAAAACAAGTAACTATTAAACTTATTAAACCTTCTCCTCTACTATTAATAGTTTCTAGATATGTATAGTTCTAGCTAAATACATATCTAGGTACCAATAGTTATTTATAATACTAACTCATTTTTCATACAAGAGATAATAATTTAGAGTTAAGAAAAATGTGTTAGTTGAGAATAATATGTTTTTAAATTTCCTGGATTCAACCAGTTTTCCTACATATCTATAGTAAACCAGTCATTTAGGTATCACAAGTTTTCTACAGTATTAACACATTGAGAAGAAAGTGTTTTCCAATTTATAGCTTCAAATGCTTTTTCTAGTTTTGTGGGGTTTGGGTTTTTTTGTAGAGACTGTGTCTCACTATGTTGCTCAGGCTAGTCTCAAATTCCTGGCCTCAAGCAATCCTCTTGCCTTGGCCTCCCAAAGTGCTAGGATTACGGGTGTGAGCCAGCGTGGCCGGCCTTGCTTTTTCTAGTACTAACTCATTAATACATCAGGAAAAAAGAATTTAGAGTCCAGAAGAATGTGCATTTGAGCTCCCTAAATTCAACTACTTTGTCTACGTATCTCCACTTACCTCTAAGTAACTAGACACCTATCAGCCACTATTTATCTTTAGCATTAACTCCTTACTCCAACAAGAACTAAGAATAACATTTGAGAAGATTATGTTTTTGAGCTTTCTGGCTTCAACCATTTAGTTTTATCTGGTTATCTTTATTAAAATGAGATCTAAGTAAATGTAGTTATCTACATTATTAAGTCAATATTCAAAAAATAAAAATTGAGAATTGAGAAGCATGTGTTTTTCAGTTTCCTGGATTCAAACTATTGCTCTAGATCACTAGTAGACTATTTATCTGGTTACCACCAGCTAGAGTGCAGTGGTATGGTATCATCATAGTTCACTACAACCTCAAACTCCTGGGCTCAAGCGATCCTCCTGCCTCAGCCTCCTGAGTAGCTGGACTACAGGCATTCGCCACCACACCTGGCTAATTTTTCTATTTTTGGTAGATACAGGGTCTCGCTCTTGCACAGGCTGGTCTTAAACTCCTGAGCTCAAGCAATCTTCCTGCCTCGGCCTCCCAGAGTGCTAGGATTATAGGTGCGAGCCACTGCACCCAACTGCATGTTTAATTTTTTGAGGAACCACCATACCATTTTCCACAGCAGCTGCACTATTTTACATTCAGGGTTTCAATTTCTCCACATTTTCACCAACACTTGTTGTCTTCTGTTTTGTTTATAGTAGCCATCCTAATGGGTGTGAAGTGTTTTCTCATTGATTAAGATACCACTTTTGATTAAGACTAACATTTAAGAAGATGTTTTTAACCTTCTGGCTTCAAATATTTAGTCCATTTTTATATGGTTATCTCTATTTAAGCCTTACCTATATAATTCTCATTATCTACATTACTAACTGAATATTCAAAAAATAAGAAGCAAGCATTGAGAAGAGTATGTTTTCTAGTTTCCTGGATCAAATAATTGTTCTAGATATCTGGTAAACTAGTTATCTGGTTACTACTCTTTATAGTACTGATGCATCATTTCAGTGAGAAATAAGAATTTAGGGTTAAGAAGATTGTGGTTTCCACATTCTGGCTATAACTACTTATCTGTAGTTGTCTGTAGTACACTATTTACCCAGGTACCAGTAGTTATCCATAATACTAAATTTTTATTCCCACAAGAGATAAAGTTACTGATAGTTACCCATAATACTAAACCTTTATTGTCACAAGAGATAAGAATTAGGGTGGTGAAGAATGGCTTTTCAACTGCTGGACTCAAAGAGATTTCCTAGGGATCTTAGCTATCACTATTAAACTAGTTATCTATGTACCAATAGTAACCTATAGCCATAACTTATTATTGCAACAATAAGTAAGAATGTTGTATTGAAAAAATGGTTGCTCAAGTACCTTGATTCAACCACTTTTTTTCAGCATCCTGGTTTAAACTTGTTATTCTGGATATCACCATTTATCCTTAAGTTATTAATAACCTAGGTGTCATAAGATATCTATGGCACTAATTCATTATTCAAACAAGTAAAGAGAATTTTGAGTTGAAAAGATATTTTTATCTCATTATTGTATTGCTAGTTAACTAATTACAAAATTATAATTGAATATCTATAGTAGTAAGTCATCATTCCAACAAGAATAATAATTTACAATGGAGAAGGCTGTCGGGTTTTTTTTGGTTCCCATGTTTATTTATTTTACTTATCTATAGTTATATATAGTTAACTATATACCTAGTTACAGCTATTTATTTAAAGTAATGGCACATTCCTCCATGAAAAGCAAAAATCTCTTTAGAGACAAAAAATTTTCAGTTTGGGGGCTTTAAGTAGTTTTCCAGTTATTTATAGCTATCTCCAGTTACAAAGGTACCACTAGTTATCTACATTTCAAATACAAAAATATTGATTTTAAAAGAATGTGTTTTTCAACATCCTGTCTTTAAGTAATGTTCTAGTTATCTCTAGATAGGTACTTATGTGAGTACCATAAATTATATTACTAACAAGTTATATCTATGAGAAATGCAGGTTGAATATACGTTATCCAAAATGCTCAGGACCACAAGCATTTTGGATTTCAGATTTTTTCGGATTTTGGAATATTTGCATTAGATACTTACTGGTTAAGCATCCCGAATCTGAAATTCCAAAATCTGAAATGCTCTTCTGATAAACATTTCCTTTGAGCATCATGTTGGCACCCAAAATGTTTTGGATTTTGGAGCATTTTGGATTTCAGATCTTCATACTGGGGACACTCAACCTGTATGAAATTGGATTTGACAAAAATGTGCTTTCCAGCTTCTTGCCTTCACCTATTCTTTCTCGTTAGATAGAGTTATTTTATGTAAGTCTTACGTAGGTAACATTATGTATTTACAGTACTACTTTCACATTACAAAAAGATAAAAACATTTAGATGTGAGAAGGATAGGTTTTTCAACATCCTAAATTCAACCAGTGTATCTAGTTATATCTAGTTACTGTTAGGTTTGTTCCAGGTGGGAACACAAAAAGTATGTATGGGACAGAATGCGGTTAATGGAAAACTTAAGCTTGTAAAAAAAAAATAGCTGCAAGAGTCTGAAGAGTCCCCAGATGTTTTAAATCTAACAGACAGCTACAGCCAGCATTCCTTTACCCGCTCCCCACAGGGACAAAGTTCATCCCTCCCTATCTCTCCTGTTAAGGACAATGCTGGAGCTGAAGGATGGGATGTGACTGGCGCAGGGGTCCTAGGAGTTGGTTGTGTGAAAAAGAATTTATTACAAGCAGCTGTTCTGGCCCACTTACTCCCACTGGAGAAACCCTCTATAAACTCAAGGCTTTCCCTTCCCTCGGGGTGGACACATTTTTGCCTCCACCCACCTGCACCTAGATGCTCAAAATAAACAGCGTTTTGCTACACATGAGGCTTCATGTGTCTCTCTCTTGGCTCCGGATCTAACAACTGTTACCCCTTTCTTCTGCCAACTTCAGCCTTTTGGAATGAGAATGTTTACCAAATGCCCGTACAGCTATAGTACCTTGGAAGTAAATAACTTGTTTTTTATTTTACAGGCTCATAGCTAGAAGGAACTTGCCTTGAGTCTCAGATGAGACTTTGGGCTTTGGATTTTTGAGATGATGCTGAACAAGTTAAGACTTTTGGGGATTATTAAGAAGAGATGATTGTATTTTGCAATGTGAGAAGAACACAAGATTTGAGGGGCCAGGGGTGCAGTGCTATAGTTTACATGTTTGTCCTCTCCAAATCTCATGTTGAAATTTCATCCCCAATATTGGCGGTGGGGCCTAATGGGAGGTGTTTGAGTCATGGGGGCAGATCTCTCATGAATAGACTAATACCCCCTGGGGAGAAATGAGTAAGTTCTTACTCTATTAGTTCTCAAAAGAGCTGGTTGTTTAAAAGAGCCTAGCACCTCACCGGCTTCCTCTCCTGCTGTGTGATCTCTGTTTACACTGTCTCCTCTTCACCTTCCACCATGAGTGGAAGTAACCTGAGGCTTTCACCAGATGCCCAATTTTCCAGCCAGCAGAATCATGAGACAAATAAACCTTTTTTTCTTTATAAATTACTCAGTCTTAGGTATTCCTTTATAGCAATGCAAAACAGACTAAGACACTACTAATTAATTATCAGGCCGGGTGTGGTGGCTTACATGTGTAACCCTAGCACTCTGGGAGGCTGAGGAGGGAGGATCATTTGAGGGCAAGTGTTTGAGGTTGCTGTGAGCTAGGCTGATGCCATGTCACTCTAGCCTGGGCAACAGAGTGAGACTCTGTCTCAAAAAAAAAAAAAATGTGTTTGCAGATTCTGGGATTCTATAGTTTTTCTGCTTCTCTCTTCTTATTTCTAATTATCTAGCTCCCTAGGGACACCTAGTTATTTGTAGTATTAACCCATAATCCCAACAAGAAATAAGGTAGAGTTGAAATATATCTTTCAACACTCTGGATTCAACTAATTATTCTAATTATCATAAACGATGTGTAGTTTACTGATTCCCTAGATACCACCAATTACCTATAGTATTAAAGCATTACACCAACACAGAATAATATTTCAGAGTTAAGAAGAATATTTTTCAACTTCCTGGCTCACACTAGTCATTTTAGGTATCTCCAGTTACCTTTACCTATCTAGTTTTTTAGGTACCAACACTTATCTGTAGTTCTAAGGCAAAATTCCAACAAAGAATAAGAACATAGTACTATATGACTTTGCTTTTCACCTTCCAGGCTTCAAATACTTGTTTCAATTTTCTCCAGTTACCTCAAGTTAAGTAATGAAATGGACATCGCCAGTGATCTATAATACTAACTCATTATTATAATAGGATATAAAAAGTTAGAGTGGTGAATCATCTTTTTTCAAATTCATAACGTCAACTTTTTTCTGGTTATTTCTAGTTAAATCTATTTCACTATTGACATAAGTACCACCAGATATTATAATATAAACTCATTATTTCACCAAAAAAAGAATTCAAATTTATGAAGGCTGTGGCTTTCAAACATCCAGGCTTTTGTCAGTTTTTCTAGTTATCTCCAGTTCAGTAGTTACCTAGGTATCAATAGTTGTACAGGACTAATTCATCACGCTAACAAGAAATAAAAAAGTTATTTATGAGAAGACTGTTTTCTCAATTCTCTGGCTTCATTTCCATTAGCTAGTTGCCTGGGTACAAGTAGTTATCTATAGTATTAACTCATTATCCAACAATAGGTAAGACTGTAGTATTGGGAAGCAAATTTATTAGGCTTCCTAGACTGACCTACTGTTTCTTCAGCAAATAAAGAGAATTTAGAGTTGAAAAGAACGTGATTGTCAGATTCCTGCCTTCAACTAGGTATTCTTGTTATCTCTGGTTATTTCTAGTTAAGTAATTACAAAGGTACAATTGAATATAGTAGTAACTAATTATTCCAATGATAAAGAGAATGTATAGTTGACAAGTTTGTGTTGTGTTTTTTAGATCCCAGCTTTAACTAGTTATTCTACTCATGTTTAGTTATCCATAGTTAACCAAATGCCTATTGTCTATTTACTACTAGTTATTTGTAGTAATAACATTCAAAAATGGTTTTAGAAAAGAGAAGTGCGTGGGGGGTTTTGTTGTTGTTTCTTCGGCAGCAGGTAGTTTTCCAATTATTTCAAGTTATCTCTAGTCAAATAGTTACCTATGTACCACTAGTTTTCTCCCGTTCCAATACCTTACCCCAAGAAGAAATAAGTTGCACTTGAGAAAAATGCGTTTTCAAATCCTGGCTTCAATTGGTTTTCTGCTTATTTCCGGTTATTTCTAGGTAAGTAGTTACCTAGGTAACACTGGTTATCTACATTACTAACACATTACTTCAATAAGAAATAAGAAGTTAGATTGAGTAAAATGTGTTTTTTAGCTCCCTGCTGAAGGAGCTTAGGAAATTTCACCCCAAAATATGACTCCTTGGTATAAAGAGTATTTATTTTGAAATAAAGGCCCTTAGAGATCAACAGACCTTGGAAGGGGCTTTCCCTCTGTCTGTATAAACCAGATGGACCCATAAAAAAGAACAATTGACTTCCCTTCCCCTCCCTGTTATCTCAATATATTATAAGAAAGATGATCAAGAATGCATCCAGACCTGGCCCAAATCATTTTCTATATACTACCTCTCAGGTTAATTTAATTTGCAAAGAGAATCTCTTATAATTCAATCTGTTCCCCCATCCATTCATCCTCCCTAGCAACCATTTATTGCCCCTAAGCAGCATTATCTATATTGCTCGTCTCTCCTCTAAAAGGAGGGTCTAAAAATTTCTGGACCGCATTGGGATATTGAGTAATCACTCTGTGATTCTCCCCATGAGCAAATAAACCTCTTTCTTTTATTAATCTGTCTTAATTTTGAGTTGATCTTTCAGCAGGCTTTGGGGTGGGGGGAGGGGGAGTTTCCTAATCACTCCCACAGTGCCTTCAATTAGTCATCAAGGATATATCTAGTAATCTTTATGTAAAGCTTACCTCAGTATTCTAGCTATTTAAAGCACTACTTCCCACATTCCAAAAAGAAATAAAAACAAAGAATTTAGAGATGAAAAGCATGTATTTTTCAGCTTTGGGGCTTTAGGCAGTTTTCTAGCTAATTCTAGTTATCTCAAGATAAATATTTACATATCTACCACTAGTTATCTATATTTCCAATACCTTACATAAAGAAGAAATAAAATTTGGAATTAAGAATGTGTTTTTCAATATGCTAGCGTCAAGTATTTTTCTAGTTATTTCCAGTATCTCTAGATAAGTACTTAGATAGGTACCACATATTATCTATATTACAAGTTTTTTAACAAGAATTACAAAGTTTAATTTGAGAAAAATATGTTTAACAGCATCCTGCCTTCACATACTCATTCTAGTTATATCTAGCTATCTGTATATGAGTCTTACTTAGATAACTCTTATTTATAGCACCACTTCCACCTTACAAAAGATATAAATATTTATATGTGAGAAGAATAGGTTTTTCAAAATCCTAAGTTCAACCAGTATATCTAGTTATGTCTAGTTACCTTTGGTAAGACAGTTATCTAGGTGTGACTAATTACCCATTGGGCTAACTCATTAATTCCACAAGATATGAGAATTCATATGTGAGAAAACGTTTGTTTTCCATTTCCTGGCTTCAAGCTATGTTTGCTTTATGCCTCCAGTTAAGTAGTTACCTAGTTATCAGTATTTATCTCTAGTATTAACTCATTTTTCCAATAAGCAATAACAAGTTATTGTGAGAAAAATATGTTTAAGACTTCCTAGATCTCTTAGTCACTTCTAGTTAACTCTAATAAAGTAGTTACTTAGGTACTACTATTTATCTACAGTACTAACATTTTATTCCAAGATGAAATATGAACTTAGGGTAAGAACTTAGGTGAACTTAGGTGTTTTTCAGCTTGGTGAGTTCAACTTGTTTTTCTAGTTTTCTCTAGTTACCTCTAGTTTAAAAATTACCTAGATCACACTGGATAGCTCTTCAATTAATTCATTATTCCAACAAGGAAATAATACAGACACGAGATTATTATGATTTGCAGCTTTCTGCCTGTGACTGGTTATTCAATTAGTTTTATTCTAATAGTTTTCACTAGTTATCTATATTTAACTAATTATTAATATACAGACACCACTACATATCTATGGTACTAACTCATTATTTCAACAGGAAATAATTTAAATTTAAGAAGAATGGCCTTTTCTGTTTCCTGACATCAACAGTATTCCTGGTTATCTCTAGCTATCTCCTATAAACTAGTTACCTAGGTCCTGGACACTGGTCATCTCTTGGACTTATGGATTATTTCATTATGAAATAAGAAGTTAGGGTGAAGAACAGATGGAAACTAAAGAATTGCAGCCATTGACTTTGAACAGAAATGCAGACAAAAGTGTAGAGAGATTTTCACATAATCCTAATACTATGAATAATTTTTCTTTTATTTGCAAAAATGGAAATAATTGGAATTTATATGAACAAATGACTAATGAAGACAAGTCTTTTGGTTGTCCATCTGCTAAAGACCAAAACAGTAATGTTTTTTTTCAGTTCATTGTCATGTACCCCTAACCAATGATTTTACAAATAAAGATTTTTTTTTTTTGAGTCAGAGTCTCCCTCTGTCACCTGAGCTAGAGTGCAGTGGCGTCATCATAGCTCACAGCAACCTCAAATTTTTGGGCTCACATGATCCTCCTGCCTCAGCCTCCCAAATATCTGGGACTACAGGCATGCACCACCATACCAGACTAATTTTTCTATTTTTTGTAGAGGCAGGGTCTCGTTCTTGCTCAGGCTGTTTTCGAACTCCTGTGCTCACTCGATCCTGCCACCTCAGCCTCCCAGAGTGCTAGGAGTACAGGCGTGAGCCACCACAGCCACCCAGTTCACAAATTTCTAATGAAAATAAGCACCATTTACAGACTTGTTCTTTAAGATCATCAGAGAATAGCACTAATCTTTCTGTCGCCATGGATATGTATCCTTCACCTTTTATCTATTTGTCTGTTCTAATGGCCAGCAAACTAAAGGAAGTTACAACAGTGAAAGTCAAAGCATTTGTTGTAACTTTAACTGCAAATCTCTCAAGTTCTAGTGGCATTTGAGAATAACTGCAAAGGTTTCTGATGGTACTGCATATCTCTAGATGTAGACTTTGTAGATGAAATACTTACTAGTCTGATAGGGTTCTCAGTACCAGAAATGAAACAGCTACCAAAAAAACAAAAACAAAAACTTCTTCATTACCAAAAGTTCCTGAAAGGTGTGCAGAAATGTCAGAGATATCTAATAGATTTGTGCTGTCTAATGACTATTTCATTTAATCCTTCCTTGTCTAAAGCAATTGTACTGGCATTATAAGATGTTAATATGGGACACCTTGAGAATCTAAAGAAGCAGTTAAATAAATTATTTACTAAAATAGTATTAGAGAACAATTCAAAACAACAAGGAAATATTTAGAATTAAATTTGTTCATAATTTTACTTTGGAAACTTTCTTTTTGTAAAAAAGAAAAATGAAATTTCATAGCTTTTTTTCAGTTTAATTTTAAAATATTTAATCATGTTTGTTGCATGCACAGCCTTTTTTAATAAGTTAATTTTTTATAGTAACTGTTAGATGAAGGAATTTGGTGACCCACTATTGTTGAGAAATTTGTTTGCCACTTGTCATTTCACATAAGATGTATTGTATTAGGCCGGGCGCGGTGGCTCACGTTTATAATCCTAGCACTCTGGGAGGCCGAGGCGGGAGGATTGCTTGA
>VBSM01003151.1:13822940-13836813 GCA_008086735.1 Cheirogaleus medius
CAGCCTCCCAGAGTGCTAGGATTACAGGCGTGAGCCACCGCGCCCGGCCAAGATTGGGCCTTTATGTCAGTTTTTCCAAAGGGTTTTTCTTGCAGATTCTAATTGTGCATAGCGCAACATCAAAAGCAGTTCACCAAATGCCTGTTAGATGAATTGAATAAACTAACAAAGTGCGTTATTTTTTTGATGGAGCATGTTTTTGTATTTTTCAATAAAGAGGTGAATTCTCAGTATGCTTGGTTTTGTGCCTGAAATGGGCTTAATAGTATATGGATGGGAATTTCTAAGGGAATGACAGTTAAAATGAATGGCAAGGAGGCCTCTTGAGGTGACATCCCAGAATCACCCTCAATAGGCCTGTGCACATCACAGAAGTTTTCCAAGTATCCATGGTGTATTTACACTGACCCACACTTTTTCTCCCCTGCTCCCCATCACTCCATGGTCACCCTCACCCTTTGGGACCACATAAATGTGCAAGACAAGGTGGGATGAGAGAACTGTGTTTCCAGGCACAACAGAGCCTCATCCATGCTAATATGAACATTCAGGCCCAACCTGAACTCTAAGAGAAACTTCATAAGAGGCTACTCTCAGGGTTTTATGGGAATTCTGTTTACTGCCCTCCCTTTTTGTAGAGGACATAGGGGAATAGGAGCCATTCTGGCCCAAAGGTCCTTCTGCTTCAAAAGAAACATAAGAGGAGACTCCATCAAAGCCAGAGGTGAGGCTCTTCTCTTCTCCCCCATCCTCAAGCTAGGAGAGCCTATTATACCTTCCCCAACTCAAAACAATCACACTTTTGAATGTATTTTGTTGCTTTCCTCATCCTCGAGAGAACCCCAATTCCTGCTAACTAAACATGAAAAGGGAATCTTTTGGTTTAGTACCACTTGAAGCAAGAAGGAGATGGTCCCCTGAGCAGTGATCCAGACTAATCGGTCACTGAAAAGAGGTGATTATTTGTTCGTGCTGTCTTCTTCATGTGAAACTGCCAGAGTAGAAAACAACAAGAACAAAAATGGGGGTGACTAAGGAGGCCAGGCCCACTTTTTAAAAAGCATTAAGTTCTTCTCAGTACAACCTTTGTTTTTGAGCAATCTCTAGCAATTCAAGGCTTCTTTAAGGTAGTTTGCTGTTAAAAGTGATTAATCATGGTCGGGTGTGGTGGCTCACGCCTAGAATCTCAGCACTCTCAGAGGTGGAGGCAGGAAGCTAGAAGTTTGAGATCAGCCTGGGCAACATAGCAAGACCCTGTCTCTACAAAAACTTTAAAAATTAGCTGGCATGACGGTGTGTGCCTACAGTCCCAGCTACTCAGGAAGCTGACAGGAAGATCACTTGAGCTCAGGAGTTCAAGGTTACAGTGAGCTACGATCATGCCACTGCACTGCAGCCTGGGTGACAGAGTGAGACCTTGTTTCTTAAATAAACAAACAAATAAATAAATAAGTGGTTAATTGTGAACACCAAGGTTGCATTATGAAGTGATTGCTAAGATAAGGTGCCATGGTTACATGAGAATTTCCTCTCCTAGGGGTTAATCCAAAGACCAGTTTCATAGCACTTATATGTTTCCAGCATAAATAGAGGCTCTGATTTCTCGGGAAAGCATGTGTTTTTTGCTGTGTTGTCCACTATTTTCACTCCTCCCCTGTTTTCTTTCTGACCTTCACACGTGTGGGTGTTAAACGTCAGCAAAGCAGTTGCGTGTAATGCGAGACTTCTGCGCAGAGAGGAGGTTATTGCCACCCAGAGGCCCCAGCCCCTGGTGGAAGTGAGTAACATCCAGTAATACACCTGTGTGTGCCCACTGCCATCCTGATCAGATGATTGTGAAACCACTCCAAACACTGACACCTGTTCTTTTCAAACATCAGCTTCTTCAATGTTTTAAGTGCCATCAAAATAGAAGTACAGGATCTACCAGGGGTCCTCAAACTTTTTAAACAGGGGGCCAGTTCACTGTCCCTCAGACGGTTGGAGAGTGCGCACTGTGGGCCCAGGACGAGTCGGCTGCTAAGCAGGACAGGCAGCGGCGGCAAAAACACCCAGTGGGCCGATAAATGTCCTTGGCCGGCCGTAGTTTGAAGACCCCTGAATAAAAGCCACAAGACACTATCAGACTGAGTTCTGACCACTTCTAGTCTCTGGTCACAGTTGAGCACATGGTTTTGCCACACTGAGACTGAAAGCCAGACAAATATTCCCCACAAATCTTGCAGTTAACACTAATATCCAATTTGACACACACTAATGAAGAACATTCTTTTTTCATGCTCAGACTACCTGGGAAAAGAATAGTGAATACCCTTTCCCTAACTGATGGGGTCTTCAAGAAACATATATACTATTTTTCATGCATCTCTAATTCTTCCAAGTTCCAGAAAAATTAAGACATGAGTCAGAGGAAATATTCAAAATGTTGCTGTAGAGAATAATTTCCACTCAGTTTAAGTTTTAAAATAAAGGTCTTCTAATGATAAAATTAATCCCATAAAAAAGCATTTGTCTTAAGATGTACTTTAAACATTTCAAAGGCAAAAATCAGAAATGAATTATTATAAGTAAAAAACTGATTTATAAAAAAAATCATTAACACTGACTACCAGCAAATAAG
Organism: Cheirogaleus medius; assembly: GCA_008086735.1. Lineage (NCBI taxonomy): Eukaryota > Metazoa > Chordata > Mammalia > Primates > Cheirogaleidae > Cheirogaleus > Cheirogaleus medius. The sequence continues at coordinate 13,825,561 of VBSM01003151.1, forward strand.
TTAATCCAAGATAGATGGTCTTTATAGTTGTTAGTTTTGGCTGAAAAGTTACAAACACAATCTCAGGAGGAGTCCAGTAGCTTCAGCATTTTATAGTAATCTAAAAATTCTGGGTTTTGCTTTCTAAGGTTTCTAGAGTTGTTTCATATCAAAGAAACACAGGTCTCTTTCAAGACAAGTGTGAAAAGTGATTTTTAAATAAAGAGAAGATTTACTATAAATGCATATGAAGTAGGGGAATGGAGTTTGTTATGAGTTGTTTTCAAAAGGACAAAAATACATTTGCCTGAATTCTAATCATGGGGTGTTATGATTGTAATTGCACACGCTCTGAGCACACATATGTTTGTACTATTTTACCATGCAGTTATTTGGTACTGAGGTGACTCCTCTAAGAAATGTTGGAATACATGGGGGATGGTCATGCTTGAGGCTCTACTTCGAGGGGGGTGGATGGGCAATATACATAACCGTAATATTTGTACCCCCATGATATGCTGAAATAAAAAAAAAAGAAATGTTGGAATCCTAGAAGTGAAATAATGGGGCTTAAATAGAACCCTTTACTGGACTTCCAGATTGTTAAACCCAACTAGGTCTCATTTGACTCCCTGTAGTCCAGGGGATGGACTGGAGTTTTAAAAACTTTGAAAAGCCAGGGGCAGTGGCACACGCCTGTAGTCCAGCTACTCTAGAGGCTGAGGTGGGAGGATCATTTGACCCTAGAAGTTTGAGGCCAGCCTGGGCAACATAGTGAGACTGTCTCTAAAAAGAAAACTTTCAGTGGACACCCTCTGGAGTCAGCTGGAGTCAGTTGCTACAATGCTATGATAATATAACCCTCCCTACATACCCTTCATCCTAAGAATGCTATATGACATCACTTTTATTTGGGGATTCATTCGAGACTTTGTTTTTACTTCATCCCATTAGGCCAAGGCAGTAGGGTGTCCCAAGAAGAGTGAATCATTGTCCCTTCATGGTACAGATTTAGGGTACAGGCCCAGAGCAGTAGAGTAGCCTCCCCAAGAAAACACACAGAGTTCAACCCAGAGAAGACCATTCTCTTAGTGACCAAGCCTTCCCTTGGGTCCTGGACTCTATGGGCAGTGCATACCAGCCCAGGTTCAGCTTCTCAGCACTGACCACCTCCATCCTGCACAGAACTCTCCTTCAAAGGGCTAAAGGTTCCCACTCAAGCCTCAGCACTGGGTCATTACACCTCTAGGAAAAGTAAGCAACCTCCCTTGAAGGTATTCAGTATCCTGGTTTCCACACTTTCAGGACTTGAGAGGTTAATGCAATTTGTACCTCCTCACAAAAGGTTGAGTGTGCTTCCTCTACAACAGCCCTCATTTTCCCCAATCTCTTTGCAAAGCCAAGTCTTCCAACTGGCAGTACAACCCATGAGCAAAAACCAGCTCTGTGCTTGTGCTGAATTAACAGGAAAACAAGCTAACAGCTTAGAAACTGTCATTATACAATTAGTATTCACTTTGGTAATTTATGGTTTGCCTCAACCAATGTCATACTTGCTCCTTCTCAGATATCAGCACAGAACTATGGGGCAGGGACCCTGGGTGCAATGATATAAAGGAAATTTAATTTTCAACTGCACACTAACAGGCTGTATCCCTCCCATGCAAAGGGTAGATCTTTTGGTGAATGCCTGAATTCCCAACATTTACATGCCAATGTTTTAGACTCTAGGAATATAAAAGATACCTCTCACACACACTCTTGCTTTCACAATCAAGGAACACAAGAGATTGAACTGATGGCATTCAGGCATGGGCACCATAATTGATATGCCTAGACCCATTCAAAGCACAGTCCCCAGATAAAATTTGGGCCACTATGAGACCTGCAGATTTGGAGCATGACTTTCTCCTATTCCAGGCCCAAGAATTTTGGGTTTAGGAAAAAAAAATGAAAATATAACTCATCAAAATTTATGAGGAAAGCAATGTATAGAGGGATATTAATAGCATTTAATGCATACATTAGAAAAGAAATATCTAAAATTAATGATCTAAGCTTCCACCTTGAGAAACTAGAGAAAGAAGAGCAAATTAAAGCCAAAGTAAGTAGATGAAAAGATATAATAAAAACCACAGAAAAAATTAAGGAAATAGAAAACAGAAAAACAATAGAGAAAATAAATAAAACCAAAAGTTGATTCTTTGAAAAGATCAATATAATTGATAAATATCCAGCCAGGGTAATCGAGAAAGAGAGAGAAAAAGATACAAATTTTTAATATCAGAAATAAGAGGGGTCATTACTACTGTTCCCATAGACATTAAAATAAAGGAATGATATGAACAACTCTATCGCCACAAATTTGACAACTTAGATGCAATGGACCAATTCCTTGAATGACACAATCTACTAAAACTCACACAAGGAGAAACAGACAATTCAAATAGGTCTACATGTAGCTTTTGATTTAAAGTGAGAAATGTGAGAAAAGAAAAAAAGGAAAAAATTAACAAAAAAATGAATAGGTCTATATGTCTTTTTAAGATTGAATCAATAATTACTAACCTTCCAAAACAGAAAGCATCTGGCCCAGATAGTTTCACTGGGGAATTCTACCAAACATTTAAGGAAGAAATGATACCAATTCTCTACAATCTGTATTAGAAAATAGAAGCAGAGGGAAGACTTTCTAATTCATTCTATGATGTCAGAATTATCCAAATACCAAAATCAGACAAATACATTACAAGAAAGGAAAGCTACAGATGAATATCTCTCATGAACATAGATATAAAAATCCTTAATAAAATATTAGCAGATCAAATCCAACAATATATATAAAAGTTATACATCACAACCACATGAGATTGGTGGTATTGGTGAAAGAATAGACAAATAGATCAATGAAACATAATAGAGAGCTCAGAAATAGATCCACGCAAATACAATTAACTGATTTTTTTTTGAGACAGAATCTCACTCTGTTGCCCTGGTTAGAGTGCCGTGGCGTCAGCCTAGCTCTCAGCTCCTGGGCTTGAGCAATCCTTCTGCCTCAGCCTCCTGAGTAGCTGGGACTACAGGCATGTGCCACCACACCCAGCTAATTTTTCTATTTGTTTGTAGAGATGGGATCTCGCTATGTTATTCAGGCTGATCTCAAACTTCTGAGCTCAAGCAATCCTCCCACCTAGGCCTCCCAGAGTGCCAGGATTACAGGTGTGAGCCACCACACCCCGGCTGAACTGATTTTTGATAACAGGAGAGAAGGCAATCCAATGGAGAAAGAATACTCTTTCAACAAATAGTGGTGGAAGACCTGGACATCTACATGCCAAAAAAGAAAAAAAGGTTAATCTTATACCTTTCACAAAATAATTAACTCAAAATGGATCAGAGACCTAAATAAAAATGCAAAACCATAAAACTTCGAGAAGATAGCATAGGATAAAACCTGGGTGACCTGGGGTTTGTCAATGAGTTTTTAGGTACAACATGAACAGCATAATCCGGAAAGTAAAATTGATAACTTGGACTCAATTAGGATTAAAAACTTCTGTCCTACAAAAGATATCACTAAGAGAATAAAAAGACAAGCCACAAACTGGAAGGGAATATTTGCAAAACACATATATGATAAAAGACTTGTATCTACAAAATACAAAGAACTCTTACAAGTCAACAATAAGAAAATAAACAATCCATGGCCAGGGGCAGTAGCTCATGCCTGTAATCCTAGCACTTGGGGAGGCCAAGCAGGAGGATTGCTTGAAGCCAAGAGTTCAAGACCAGCCTGAGCCAAGATCGAGACCCCATCTCCACAAAAAAATAGAAAAATTAGCCAGGCGTGGTGGTGCCTGCCTGTAGTCCCAGCTACTCAGGAGGCTGAGCCAGGAGGATTGCTTGAGCCCAGGGATTTGAGGTTACTGTGAGCTAGGCTGACACCATAGCACTCTAGCCCAGGCAACAGAGTGAGACTCTATCTCAAATAACTAACTAATTTAATTAATTGAAGTAGTTCGAGTTTTGATCCTGTAAATTCTTTCAAAGGAAATTAGTGATTAAAAACTGTTTTACCCTTGCAATCTCTTTAACAATTGTATAATTGCAAAGCACCTAATAATTCAAATGGACACAGACTACAAAAGAGTCCCTCTAACACCCACTCCCTCAAATCCCATTTCCACAACCCAGATCCCTGCATCGGCTCTCTGGGTGGCAGCCATGTACCTGCCTGGGAAGCTTGCAGAGTCTCAGATTGCAGAAGGGTAGTGAATGGAACCTGAATGCCCCCATAGCCCATAACACACAAATGATTTAATTCCTATAAAAAATGTGTAAGTGTACATGATTCCTTGTCTGGGCTAGGCTGGGCTTCTATAAGACCCAATCTCTACAAGCCCAATCCCACAGGTTGCCTACGTGCTCTGGCTTCCCCTCACTTCCAGTCCAAGAAACACAGGCTACTCCCAGGAAACTGAGCAATTACAGCATCATGCCAATCAGAGGTAAGGGTAAGGTTTTCTTTGAAACTAAGGAACGCACCCACCAGTCATGGGGCAGATAGACCAATCGCTGTTGCAAACTTGGCTTTTATAAGCAATTGATGCAAAGGTGTACAGCCTGGTGTCACAAAAGTTAGGGCATAGTTTTTCCATTCAAAACTTTCTTATTAGAAATTTCCCCAAATCCTCATCACAAATCACATAATTTGTCTTACTCAATTCAGGTTTGGACCTTTCCCATGACCAATTGGTTTTACATAGAAGATATTCAATAGTGTGTCCTGCTTTTTCCATTTAACATTATGTAATACATCTTTACCTTAAATTTCAAAAAAGTAGATTTTTCATAACCAATTGGCATTGTTTTCCGCAGTCTGTTAAGTTACTTCTTAGGAAAATCCCAGAGGCCACCAAGTACTTGTAGACTAGATTTGGAATTTCCACAGCAAACCTATGTGCCTTCAAAAATCCAAATCAGCAGAATTAGTGTCAGAATAGTCTCTCATTTAAAAACAGGGCCAGGCACAGTGACTCACGCCTGTAATCCTACTATTTTGAGAGGCCAAGGCAGGAGGTTCGCTTGAGGCCAAGAATTTGAGGTTGCACTGAGCTCTCATGAGGCCACTGCACTCTAGCCCAGGCAACAGAGGGAGACCCTGTCTCAAAATAAGTAAATAAATAAGTAAATAAAATAAAAACAGTAGAAATACTGATCATTAACCATATATTGATAGACTAGTATATGACGGGACTAGCTTAGCAGGCTAGACAAAGATGAGATCAAAAGTTCATTGTTCTGGAGCATACTGGTGGAGATGGGTGGCTGGGGGATAAGTACGCAGTTTTTCTCCGGGCTGTGAACACAATTGGAGTTTATCAGGCTCAAGTCGTTAATATAAGAATTAGTGCCCTCTAAGCTAACTGGGCAATATGGGGCTTAGTTTATAGCTCACTACCAATCGCGATAAACTCCTTATATTGCTTGGGATTGGAAAGAAAAAGAAAAACGAAATTATGTAATTTATACTTCTGTACATAACATATACAAATATATATAATTACACACAGAAAGTACACAAAACACAAGCAGAACTGTGTTGTTCATACGGCCACTCAGTGAAATGTATCCTGTGTTACGTCGTCCTTCCCTTCAGATATTTCAAGTACGATGCAGAGAAAGGACGGGGTCTCCTATCCGGGTTAGACTTGAAGAGCCTCTCTCGGAACTGAAAAGATGTGAGAACTCGGTTGTCTCATCGGCTTATTTATACCGATACACACATCGCTTTCCGTCGGCGAGGACCGCTTAGGTTCGGGGAAGGGATTTGCCGACGTACCCGGAACTGTTTCCAAGGTTTCGTCAGGTTTGGGCGTTGCGCGACGGCAGGATCTGGGAACCAAGGCAACCGAGATCTTCCCAAGGCTCGCGAGAGCGCCCCCTTCTCCCGCAGCTTCGGGAGCCCGGGAGTAGCAATGGCTCCGGTATCCGGCTCGCGCAGCCCGGAGGGCGAGGCCTTGGGCTCCAGTGGAAAACGTCGCAGTTCGTCGAGGAGTCCCAAACCCAGCAAATCTGCTCGCTCTCCGCGGAGCCGGCGCTCGCGTTCACACTCTTGCTCTCGGTCCGGGGACAGGAATGGCCTTAGCCATCACCTGGGTGGTCTCAGCCAAGGCTCCCGAAACCAGTCCTACCGCTCCCGCTCGCGGTCGCGTTCTCGAGAGCGGCCCTCTGCACCGCGCGGCACCACCTTCGCTTCTGCCTCCTCGTCCACCTATTATGGCGGCTACTCGCGCCCCTATGGGAGCGACAAGCCATGGCCTAGCCTTCTCGACAAGGAGAGGGAGGAGAGCCTGCGGCAGAAGTGAGTGAGACGGCCGCACCTTTTCGTGTACTAGCCCATCTGCCTTTGGCGTCCGATTTATCGTTCATTCCGCTTCTTACTATTTGCGTTTCGCTCACTCTGCCTGCCCAGCGCCCATTTTCATGCCTTTAATCCACCCACAACAACCCTTTATTCGTCCTTTTCCCTTACATTTTCTCTCATCTTCGAGCCCCTTCATACAGTGCCTTCGTCTCCTACAATCCCTTTCCGCCTCCTGGTTTGTTAGCGGACATGGTCAAGAGCCTCAGACCTGCCGGAATTGTAGCATTTACTTGGTTGTGGTGGTGTCATTCGTAAACATATTTTTATTCCCCACTAGCCTGAACTCGTAGGAAGGAGGAGCCCTATTTTATTGATCACAGAATTCGCAGTGCCTAACACTTTGTAAGCATGCAGCCATTGCTTGTTGAAGGAAGGAACAGACAGGTTTGAGATAACAGGATATGTAAGTGAAAATATTTTGTAGGGAATTCGGAAGGGTTGAAATTAAGGGTTTAAATTGGAAAGGAGGAAAACAGACATCTTTTCTCAGACAAGATGATTAGATAAATGTAGGAAGAGTGATCTGCTAAGCTGTGGATGAGGCTACTTTGAGAAAGGTCTTGTAAAATGATATCAGTCTTGATGAAAAATGACACAAGGATGAGATCAGATCTCCTCTAATGAGAGTGAATGTTGGAGTGGAAAAATAAATAGTTTAAAAAGAAGAAAGGAAAAGGCTTATAATTATTGCTGTGTAAGTCTTAGTATCGAAAGTTTATTAACTGTTAAATTATGTTTCAGGCACTGTACTAAGTGATTTACATGTACTATATATTTTTTAAAAACAAGAACTTTAGAAATACTACAGACATTGAGGGGCAGGTTAAAGTTTGAACAGTTGGGAGATGTCTTCATGATACTTTTACTTCCATCAGTGAGAGATAATAAAGTATAATGATGAAAAAGACATCCTCCAGAATCAGACTGCCTGAGTTTGAAGCTCTTATCACTTAATAGCAGTGTGACCTTGGACAAGTAACTTAACCTCTGTGAGCTTCATTTCCTCACCATTAAAAATGGGATAAAATTAGTACCAATGTTTTTAGGGTTATAATAAATTAATACCTAGAACATAATAAATATTCCATAAGTGTTAGCCATTAGTGCTTCATGCATGGGAGCAGAAACAGTAAAAACAGTCCTGAATTAGTGTTGGAGACCTATCTCTCCAAGTTCAATTTTTCAGAAAGATACAGGCTATGTCAATCAAAAAGCAAGTAGCTTCTGATTGGAGAATCTTCACCAAAAGATATCAGAACTGCTTGGATGAAATTTGTATATGTACATTTAGAAGATAAATAATTCAGCTTAACAATACAGATGAAGTCAAGTGGGAACTAGTATGAGAACAGGACTTAGTGTTCTTTACAGTCTGATGGTCATTCTTCCCCCTATATGCATAAATTTCAAATACATTTATAAGTATGTCCCCTTTTAGATTGTTTCTTTAAGTGGGAAACCCTTTGAGTCTGACTCTTCGTATTTATCATACCTTTTCACCTGAATGAAGGAGTAGAAAATTGGCTTGGTGTGGTGGCTTATGCCTGTAATCCCAGCACTTTGGGAGGCTGAGGTGAGCGGATTGCTTGACACTAGGAGTTCGAGACCAGCCTGGGCTCTCTACAAAATAATTTAAAAATTAGCTAGGCATGGTGGTGAGTGCCTGTAGTCCTAGCTACTAGGGAGCCTGAGGCAGGAGGATCACTTGAGCCCAGGAGTTTCAGGTTACAGTCAGCTATGATTACTGCATTCCAGCATGGGTGACACAGGGAGACCCTGTCTCTTAAAAAAAAAAAAAAACAGTAGAAAATAATTCATTAAAACAAATCAGCCGGGCGTGGTGGCTCATGCCTGTAATCCTAGCACTCTGGGAGGCCGAAGCGGGAGGATCGCTCAAGGTCAGGAGTTTGAGACCAGCCTGAGCAAGAGCGAGACCCCGTCTCTACTAAAAATAGAAAGAAATTGATTGGCCAACTAAAAATATATAGAAAAAAAATTAGCCGGGCATGGTGGTGCATGCCTGTAGTCCCAGCTACTCAGGAGGCTGAGGCAGAAGGATTGCTTGAGCCCAGGAGTTTGAGGTTGCTGTGAGCTAGGCTGACGCCACGGCACTCACTCTAGCATGGGCAACAAAGTGAGACTCTGTCTCAAAAAAAAAAAATCAATTATGTTTATTTTGTAAATTAAAAAAAACTAATGGAATCATAAGCAGCGAAACTTCAAGAAATTGAACCTTAATTTTTTTTTTGTTTTAGTTTATAAATAATAGCAAAAATTAAAACAGAAAAAACTACAAACATTATAAAACAAAAGAAGAAAAAGATTTTAGTGCCCTCCAAAGAGTAGAGAATGTGCTGCTTTTCCAAAAAGGGACTAAAAGGAAAACAGAGAAGGAACAAACTCTGTATCTCATTGAGTACAATTTTTGTCAAGTAAAACTTTTCTTTCATTTTCAGAACTCTCTTATTTTCTACTTCGAATGCATCCTTCAATAATTCCTGGGTTTCTGAAAACTGAAGGTTTGACCAGATCAAAGGAGACCTCTCTTTATTTTCATAAATGTGTATAAACAAATGAAGTTATTTCCAAATGTATAAATGTTTCTGTTAAATATTACAGATGTTGAGATGAGCAATTAGAAGCTATGTCATTCATTTGGCAGAAGAGATGCACTTGACAGTCTCCCAGGCTATCATTTCTGCAGTCTGTATCATTTGACAGTATTATGAGAACATCAAATCCTAAGTGATGAGTTTACATTTAAACCAAGTTTTTATTAATGTTTAAAATATTAAGGGAAAATAGAACTTGACAGGACTCCTATTGAATTTGATTATATATTTAGGAAACAATTTAGCCATTGAGTTATAACTTACATGTCTATATCTTCTAGGAGATTAAGTGAAAGAGAGAGGATTGGAGAGCTAGGAGCTCCTGAAGTATGGGGACTTTCTCCAAAGAATCCTGAACCAGAGTAAGTGGTTAAAAAATACTTAAAATATGTTATGACAGTTGTTTAAATCGTGAGTCTATTGTAAAAATGTTTGTTAAGTGAAGAACTTTAAGTATTATTGTATTCCCATTTTTCTCCTTTTTTTGATTTATGCTCTTTAACGCCTTAGGTTTTATAAATATGGAGTATATCTAAGTATTTAGACATGTTGCTAGTAGATTTTAAATTATAATTCATAGGGTGCTAATTTCCTATTCATAGAAAGGTTCGGTGTTAAAACAAATAGTACATTTATATTATAAATATTTTGAATTTCTTTTCTCACCTAAACCAGTAGCAGATTACATGCCAGGTATTAGCATTATAAAGGGATTTTTTAAAAATGAATGGTTTTGTTTAGTTGATTTTCCTATATATAATACTATCTAAAGGCTTAATGCTTTTTCTTTTTGCTTATTTCTTTTCTTTTGGTGCTACTCATAAGTTTCTTCTTCCTTCTCTATTTCTGTGTCTACTTTAGGTTGAGTTGAGACAATGTGCTTGACAGGTAAACCTGTAATTTGTGACAAGATGATAAAGCGTTATTGTCTGAAACTTGTTCTTATGGATACCTTTGGAAAATGCTCGAGGAGCTTGAATTTATGGAATTAAAGTTGGAAGAAACCCTAAAAATGATTTTCTAGACAATACCTAAGTTATTCCAGGTGTGCTCTTCAGAGGAAAAGATTATATGATGTGGAAACTCCGTTTCTAAACTATCCTAGAAGCCAGGCGTGGTGGCTTACACCTGTAATCTTAGCACTCTGGGAGGCCGAGGCAGGCGGATAGTTTGAGCTCAGGAGTTCGAGACCAGCCTGAGCAAGAGCGAGACCCATCTCTACTAAAAAAATAGAAAGAAATTGGCTGGATAATTAAAAATGTATATATAAAAAACTTAGCCGGGCATGGTGGCACATGCCTGTAGTCCCAGCTACTCGGGAGGCTGAGGCAGGAGGATCACTTGAGCCCAGGAGTTTGAGGTTGCTGTGAGCTAGACTGACGCCACGTCACTCTAACCTGGGCAACAGAGTGAGACTCTGTCTCAACAACAAAAAAAAGTAAACTATCTTAGAACTTTAATAATACTTATTTTCAGAATTCTCTACAACAGAAAGAAATCTCTTTAGACTGTAGTTTGTTGGGTTCTTGCTCTAAGGAGACAGAACAGTTGCTCTACTATATGTCCTTTACACGCTTAGAATAAAATTATGAAGTCTTCCCTCAGCCTTCTTATATCTAGTTTCTTTCTTTATGATTCCTGTTTGTCTATCTTTGCCCTGTAGTTTCTTCTGAAAATATAAATTCTCCATGCTACTTTGCTTGAATAGCACTTTGTAAACTCTAAAGCATTATGCAAATGTAATTTATCTTTAATTCAGCTCTGACGAACATACACCAGTAGAGGATGAAGAACCAAAGAAAAGTACTTCTTCAGCTTCTTCTTCAGAAGGTATTTTTTTTAAATACAGAACTATTTTATTGAGAAGTTTAAAAAATAAATTTATAAATAGTTGAACATTAGACTTTGCATTTACTCAAATTGCTCATCATCTATTCCTTTTCAGTATTTCAAACAGAATAAAATTGATGTTCAGAAATACTTTTTTAGAAGTTTTTTATTTGTATTTTCTATAGACGAGAAAAAGAAGAAGAAGAAATCTAGTCATTCAAAAGAAAGGTCCAAGAAAAGGAGAAAGAAAAAATCATCTAAAAGAAAACACAGGAAGTATTCTGATGATAGCGACAGTGACTCTGATTCTGAAACAGACTCTAGTGGTAAGAAAGCCAACATTATTCTGCAAGCCTTGCCTCAGAACTAGTTTTACTTCTTTTTTTCTTTTCTTTTCTTTTCTTT
>VBSM01003151.1:13836913-13849414 GCA_008086735.1 Cheirogaleus medius
CCTAGTTTTACTTCTTAAAACTTATTTTAGAAGACATTTCTTAAAAAACAACAATAATAGTGAAGAGTTTTTGAATGCTTGCTGACTTTGTGCTAAGCATCCTGATAAGTGCTTTATATTCATTATTGCCGTTTAATCCATACAATATCTATAGGGTACATATTATACATGAAGAAATAGAGGCACAGAACAGGTGATAAGTTTTATCTCACCCAAGTTCAGGCAGTTGGGATGCAAACCTAAGCAGTCTGACTCTAGGTGGGTTGTGCAAAGTTTTACGAGTCATGTGATACCTTACTGGGCTGCATCAGTGGAAGGGCTCTTATGTGTAATTCTCATGCCCAATGGGCATGTCTGTACAATTTTCAAAAATTATACAGACATGCCATAAAGTACCCTGTTCAGACTGGCTGCCGATTGATGCAAGGCACCCTTTTTGGGGTGGTACATCACAAAAAGCCTTGTTTTTGTGATGTCTCCACTGACGATTGACCAGAAGGTGCCTCCTATGGATTGGCACATTACACAAAGGCTCCCTTTCCTCTGATATCGCCTGGGTTCCTTGGCCCCCAATATCACTTCTCTTCACTACTGGAAGACAAAATTTTTAGTCCCCTATTTAAAATCCTTCAGTAGCTCTCCATAGCCTTCGGGGTAAAGTTCAGACCCTGATTGATCTCTCTCTAATCACATATACCCTGTCACTCTCTCTTGTACTATCGTCTGTAGCCTGACAGCTACTTTCTGTCTCCTCAGTATTCCATGTTCTTTCTCTTGACTGTGTTACTTGGTACAGAAAGTTCCTCTGCCTAATGCCAGCCTGTCCCTCCATCCAGCTTGGCTTACTCATTGCAACGATAGGCGTGCATTACTTTTGTAATCAACTGATTTTAAAAAGAATTAGCTTAAAAATCACCTTTTCCTGGTTAACCATTCCTCAACCACCCTCTCCAGATCAATCTGATTTTGAGACACCTCAGTATGTGCAGAGCACCCCAAGCTTCCCTCTGTTATTCCAGATTATATTTATCTCTTTACCAGTCTCCTTCATTAGACTGAGCTCCTAGAAAGCATTCTCCTTCCCCTCTCCAACACATAGTTTTTTCCCCTTTTTATCATGAAAATCTTCAAATATTCAGAAAAGTAAAGAGAATAGTATAATTAATACCATATACTGATCACCCAGATTTAACAGTGGTTTGTATTTTGACATATTTGCTTCAAGGATGAGTTTTTTCTGAGATATTCTAAGTAAATTACAGATATCATCACATTTCCAGCCTAAATATTTCTGTATGCATCTCTACAAAATAAAAGGCAATTTCCTACTTAAGTATAACACTGTCTCACACAGTAAAATTAATAATAATACCATGTATCACCTAATACCTAGTGTGCCTTTAATTTTTGTGTCCCCAATGCCTAGTACACTTTCTGATAAATAGGAAGAAATGTTTAAATGAATTGATTTCTCTGTAACAAAAAATGGGATAGCAGTAGGATATTTATCTGCTTAAAAGTATTGGGGTTTTAGAGTTTAAATTTTTTTCTCAATTAATAATGTCCTTTAATTTGCAGATGAAGATACAAGAAGGAGAGCAAAGAAAGCCAGGAAGAAGGAAAGGAAGAGGAAACACAGATCGTCAGTTTTTAGTTTAATTTTTATTGTAGAAAAGTTCAAATATATATAAAATTACATAAAGTAGTATAATGATCCCCCATGTACCCATCACCCAGTTTGAACAATTATCAACTCATAGGCAGTCTCCATCATTCCCCCATTTATTTTGGAACCAATCTCAGATATTATTCCATCTGTAAAGAATTCAGCACCTTTCTCTAAAAGATAGGCATTCTTTTTTCTTTTTTTTTTTTTTGACAGACAGTGTCTCGCTCTGTCACCCAGGCTGGAGTGCAGTGGTACAATCATAGCTCACTGTAACCTCAAACTCCTGGGCTCAAGCAATCCTCCCGCCTTGGCCTCCCAAAGTGTTGGGATTACAGGCATGAGCCACCTTGCCCAGCCTTCATTCTTTTCTTTTTATAAAACCATAACCACAATACTAAAATAGTTATCACACCTAAAATATTTAACAATAGTTCCTCAATTCTCAGCAGTTTTTTCCTACAGTCTATTCCAATCAGGATCCAAATAATATCCATAAATTGCATGATTGTATTCTTATGGTATCCTTTAGCATGCTCTTCTGTCCTCTCTATTTCCTGTAGATTGATAGGTCTAGAGGCTTGACAATGTTCAGGTTTGAGTTTTGGGCAGGAATACTTCATAGGTGGTGCTGTGTACTTTTGTCAGGAAGCAAATAAATGTCTGGTTGTCTCTTATCACATTAGCAGCCATTGATGGTCATTGCCTAGATCCATTATTTCATTAGGGATTGCAAAATGGTGAAAGTCTAATTCTGGCTTTCCTTCTTCATTTATTAGGTAGGATAATTCTATAAGATAAGCTTATCCTCATCAATTATTTAGAAAACCTGAAATACAATTTGTATAGTAAGGGCAGGATAATTGATTTTGTTGTTGTTGAGTTTTCAAAATAATGGGTTGGCTTTTTTTAATATCATTATGAACCCAAGGGTTTAAATGTATTTGATTTATTTTAATTTATTGTACTTTATTATTAATGCTCAAATTGATAACAGTCATTTTTTAGGCTGTTTTATTTATGTTGTTTTTATACAACATGAGAACTATATTTCATGGTTCCCTTCACTGATCTTTTTTATAGTGAAACAATTTGGTTAAATAAGTTAGAAGATTTTTTAATTAAAATTATTCTCTAGCAAGTTTGAATAAGCTTGAAATTCAAGTCATTTTAATGTCTTACCTTTCATTGCCTTAATATTCCCATGCCCTTTAACATGGGAATATTAAATGAATTTGTATCAAATTATAATCCCCACAGGAAGAAATACAAGAAAAAGAAGTCTAAGAAGAACAGAAAAGAATCCAGTGATTCAAGCTCTAAAGATTCTCAAGAAGAGTTTCTGGAGAATCCCTGGAAGGATCGATCAAGTAGGTTCTTCTGATAGACTTTAACTCAGAACAGATGAAACATTAACTGATTAGTCAAAATGTAAATGTGTTTCTGAACATCTTTCATGCAGAGGCTGAAGAACCCTCAGATTTGATTGGCCCAGAAGCTCCAAAAACACTTGCCTCTCAAGATGATAAACCTTTGAAGTAAGTAGCAGTGCATTTATAATATTTAAAGTATCTTCCAAAAAGTATGCTTCTAACTTACCTTGTCAAACTTATCTCCCTCTATTCCCTTATTTATACCCCAGGCTCCAACTGATTGTGTACTTTCCAACTTTTGGGCCTTGTTCAGCTTGTTTCTTCCCCCAACATGCTTTCCCTTCTTTTCTCTGCCCTCTGTTTTCTTTCCTACTCCCAATTTCTTCATATTAAAATCTTTACCATCCTTCAAAGCCCTTTTCAAAAGGATGGGCATATGCTCATTTCCAATACTTCCCCTCCACAAATAGATGTGATTTCTATCCCTCTTTAATCCTCACAGCATTTTGTATTTCTTTTATGCAATATATTATATATATTTTACCTTGTAGTACAGTTACATTCTTATTAATATGTAAACTCCACAAGGACAGATTATTTTTGTATTACAAGCTTTGGATTTGATAGGTACATAAGAAACATTCACTGAATTGAATGAAGGGATGGTAGCTTTTAAAATCCTTTGAAGGAAAGTTAATTGATAATTGTCACTATATATCATTAGTTTTGACTATAAGTCTAAAAAGTATGTTAATTTGAGATATATTATTTCTTTACTTTAGATTTTTTTTTGGGGGGGGAAAGGGAATCAACTGGAGGCAGAACCAGTAATGGCAATACCTATGGGGGTAAATTAATCCATAATTGTAAACCATGAATCTGCACTCACTAACATCACTTCTTTTGTTATTCCAAAATATTCTGCATTTCTGGGTTAGTTATATAGGTCATAGTGCAATGTTCACTAATTAAAATGAAGTAATTCACATTGGGCTTCCCAAAACACTACTGCTGAGCATTGTTATTTCCACTCTTGTCTGTGAGAAAATGTTTTCTTGTGCTCTCTTTAGATGATGTGCTTTTTATATTGAGATGGCTTAATGGACCTTTTCTGAATTCTGAATTTCTTTGTAGCTATGGCCATGCTTTGTTACCTGGTGAAGGTGCAGCTATGGCTGAATATGTAAAAGCTGGAAAACGTATCCCACGAAGAGGTGAAATTGGCTTGACAAGTGAAGAAATTGCATCATTTGAATGCTCAGGTTACGTAATGAGTGGTAGCAGGTATGTTGTTATCATTGAGGCCAGTTTCCATGATTAGATCTTTTCCTTTTCTTACTACAAAAATTATATTTTGGTGATTGATTTTCATTAAGTGACTATTCCTTTTTCTTTTCTTAACGTCAAGTAGGAAAGTATAAGTGACTATTCCTAATGAAAAATAGAGTATGAATAATGGTTTGATATTAGTTTTATTGGCATAATCACGGTTGTCTAAAATTCCAAATCTATATGCAAGTCAGTCTCAAACTCAGCTATATCTCCAACTTCAAAGAATCAATCTTTCCAGTGTTTTTTCCTAGGCGATATTTTGGTACAGATATTTTATCCACTGGAGGACGTAGTTAAATTCATCTACTTATCACTGCCCCATGAGGAATGTGGCATTTTGGTAGTTAGGAAAGCATTTTCATAAGACAGTGTTGTCTGGTTTGCAAGTTTGCCTCCTGTTTTATGTGGACCCAGGTTTCTGAGAATGAATAATAGAAAAGGATTATGAAAGACATCAATCAGGTGGGCATGGGGAAATGAATATAAAATTAGGGAAAAGAAAGCAAAGTACCAGGAAGAACCAGAAGAATAAGCTAATAATGCAGCAGTACTAAGATCAAATTGAAGTTCGGATTCTTTAAAGCTTTATAAACTTTTAAGTAGATAACTATTTCTAAATGACATTGGAGGGCAAATATTTGGAGAACCCCAGAAGTACTTCCAGAATCTTGGAATTCTGAGGACCAATATTTGAAACATTATATCAGAGGACCAGCACAGTAAGACAAGAAAAAGAAATTAGAAGCATAAGAATTAGAAAGGAGGATATAACAGTGTCATTTTTTGTGAATAATATGATTGTTTACATAGAAAAATCCCAAAGAATCTTCAGATGAATTATAAATAAGAGGAGAGTTTAACAAATGGTTGGATATAAGATTAATATACAAAAATCAATTGCATTTCTATATGCCAGCAACAGACAACTAGAAAATATAATTAAATAAAAAGAAAACAACACTTATAATAATATCAGAGAATATGAAGGACTTAGGAATGAATCTTAACAAAAGATGCCCAAGACCTCTACAGGGAAAACTATAAAACATTATTAAGAGACATTATCAAACTGAAGGGACTTGAGAACAAGAAAAGAAAAAAAAAACATTATTAAGAGACATTGAAGAAGACCTAAGTGGAGATATGCCATGTTCATTGATAGGAAGCCAACATTGTAAAGTTGACAGTTCTTCCCAAATTGATCTGTAGATTCAATTACAGTTCCAAACAAAATCACAACAGAGTTTATCATGAAACTTAATAAGCTAGTTCTAAAATGTATGTGAGACTAAATGGCCAAGAATAGCCAGGTCACTTACAAAGGAAAAGAGGAGGAAGGTGAGACTTGCCCTACCAGATATGAGGATTTATTATGAAGCTTACAGTGCTTTTAGAAAGCATAGAGGAACAACCAAATTGTTCAGTGGAATAAAATACAGAGTCCAAGGGCAGAACCATACATGTTTGGAATTTCAATGTATGAAAGAGATGGCATGTTAGATCATTGGGGAATGAAGGAACTGTTCAATAAATGGAACAGGAAAGAAATGATTATCCATATGGAAAAAGATGAAGGTAGGACCCTAAATCACTAAATATAAAAATCAATGCAGCTAGATTAAGGACTTTAAGAGCAGATCTCTTTTAGACCTAGGGGTAGGGAAGCATTTTTAAAGAAAACAATAAAAAGCCATAAAATAAAATATTGATAAATTTGCCTGGGTTAAAAGTAAGAACTTTTGTTCATCAAATGACACCTTAAAATGAGTAAAAAGACAAGTTCCAAGCTGGGATAAGATCTTGGAATACACACAACTGATAAAGAGTTAGTATTGAGAATATTTAAAGAATATCTATAAACCCAAAAGGAAAATGGGAAAATGACACAAACAGGCATTTGTCAGAAGAAGAAATACATATGGCCCATACATACATAAAATGATGTTTATTATTATTGGAAATAGAAATCAAGAACGTAACTGAAATACCATTTTATACCAATTTGATAGACAAAAGTTGAAAGTTGTAATAATACTAAGCATTTGAGAGGATGTAGATCTACAGGATCTCTTAAATAACTGCTAATGGTACTGTAAATTGGTACAGACACTTTGGAAAACAGTCTGGCATTATCTTGGAAAGTTGAGGATTCATATACTTTATGATCTGGGTACCCTGGAGAAAATCTTTCCCATGTACTAGAAGACATCTACACGGATGTAGCATCATTCATGTAGCACTTTCTGTTCCAATAAACTGCCACACTCACTGTACCGTAAGCAACCTGATGTTGTTATCTCTTTGATTCTCCCATCTTGTCACTCCCCTACCTTCATGATAACCTGAGATTCTCCCTTCTTCCCCTTACCTAGTTTTTCTCCATTTTTCTAGACATTATGCAAGGTTCTTGAACTGATTGTGTAGAATTGGGTACATATACATAAAAGAGGCAGGTTTTCATGAAGTTTTCCCTCTAAATAAATAGACCTTTTGAAGCTGACATCATAGTTTCCTTCTGCCTCTGTTCCTATCCTTTACTGATAAAGTACCTTCTTTCTTTTTTTTTGAGCCACTACTGGATTCTAAGGAAGTTAAATTCAATCATAAAAATTGCTCTTCAATTATAGACTTAGACTTGGTTCTTTTGGTTGTATGGTAAATTAGATCCTTGAAGAAGTTCCTCCTAATTGATTACAGGTTAAATCTTTCATCTATCCTATCGATTCCACAAAGGCAAATGGACATATCACCTAGGAAGTTTACTAATTTGCCCATTTCTAGTTGTTTTACTGGAAACAACTAAACTTACGCCCTTAGTATTTTAAATTAATGATAACATTCACCATGTTGACAGAACATCAGAGATGATTATTTGAATACTAGAAATGAATCAATGGACACATCAACAGATAAAACAAGTGATTTTTTGAAAATTTAGCCCATATTAGGCTGGGCGCAGTGACTCACGCCTGTAATCCTAGCACTCTGGGAGGCCAAGGCGGGCGGTTCGTTTGAGCTCAAGAGTTCAGACCAGCCTGAGCAAGAGTGAGACCCTGTCTCTACCAAAAACAGAAAAAATTAGCCAGGTATGGTGGCGCATGCCTGAAGTCCCAACTACTTGGGAGGCTGAGGCAGAAGGATTGCTTGAGCCCAGGAGTTTGAGGTGGCTGTGAGCTAGGCTGATGCCACGGCACTCTAGCCGGGGCAACAGTAAGACACTGTGTCAAAAATAAAATAAAATAAAAAGAAAAGAAAATTTAACCCATTTCAAAAACAGCTTCTATTTGTCAGCTTTTAAATAGACCATTCTGTATTAAGAAAGTATTAATGAGGACATGCTTTGAACATAATTAAATTATCTCCAGGCATCGCCGAATGGAGGCTGTGCGACTGCGAAAAGAGAACCAGATCTATAGTGCTGATGAGAAGAGAGCCCTTGCATCCTTTAACCAAGAAGAGAGACGAAAGAGGGAGAACAAGATTCTGGCCAGTTTTCGAGAGATGGTATACAGAAAGACCAAAGGGAAGGATGACAAATAAAGATTTTCTGATTATTCAACAGACATTTTTAACAACAAAAAAGAAAGTCTGGATTCCACACACAAACACAAAAAGATTATGCTCTGAAAAAGCTTTACAGTGCTACTGTGCCTTCTATTTAATTCTTTCAGTCCTTCAATAAAAAGCTGCTTATTGATATAACTTTAGCAAGTTCTTTGGGTTATTTTGGATTGACCATAATAACTTTCTGGTTTAAAAATCCAAATTATGAATGAAATTCTATAGTGGGGGAGGTGGCATGGAGAGTGAGATGAGGAACTTAAATCTCATGCCATGGGACAGTGTTCCCATTAGTTCTACAGGAAGCCCATCCCACCCTTACCTCTACCCCAACTGAACTTGTTGGAAATTATCATCCCTCTGTGTTGAATGTGTTATAAACTGACTTGATAGAAACATATAGGAGGCCACTTTTGTTAACAAAATGAAGGCATTGCTGAAAAAAGCAAATCTGGATTTTGAAAACTGACTTGTATAATATAATATATATTCTGCCCTGGAAATAATGTATTGTTGTTTAAATCCCTACCTCCACTCCAAAACCAACAAACAAACCAAAAAGCAAGCTAATCCACAGACTTGTTGAATTAAAAATGTGAACATTAAGTTTTTTAAATTCTTGGTAAGTTACTTAAAAATGGTTCATTCAAATATAAAGTCTTGGGGAGTCTACTGTTATGCCAGTGTAAGTACATTTTTCAATCTAAGCTGTACTTTGATGATAGGATAACATCTAAAAAGAAGGGGAGTCAACTGTGGTCAAGAATTCTGATAGGAAAAATGTAGTGAATCAGTATTTTAACTTAATTGTTTCATAAGGATGAAGCTAAAATAATACTAAGCATGTTTTAATTCTGTCCTTTGTATAATAAGCAGATTTCATTTTTAAACATTTACACCTTTCAGTTTATTTTTTTAACATATCATTCAATTTAATCCTTAATGTTGTATAGAACTCCCTCACTTTATCACTTTTTTATGCTATTATTGGCTTTTAAATTTGGAAGAAATGGAAAATTGTGGGACTATGAAATGATGATCTTTTTCCTTCACTTACTTTGTTCAATTTTAGTTAGGTCACAAGAATGAAGGGGGAGGGGACGGTGGAAGTTTTGGCTTCTGGTAAGCTTGTTTTGATCTGCATTATTATTACATGTCTAGGATAAATTGAAATTACCTGGGTGATGGGGAAATTCTGACTATGCTGTTATAAAATGCCCTCTCATCTTAAAGTGATTATTTTTCAAAAGTTTTAAAGCAGTCATATTTCAAAGTATAGAGCAAAATTTTTACGATTTAACGTATGTTCTAGGAAAATGTGTACTTTTAACCCACACCTACTGAACTAAACAGCAGTCAGCAAGTAGCAACATTTTGACTCCTGAATTTGAAATGATTTCTATTTATTTATATCTCATCATAATTGCTGCCTAGCCTAATGAATCTGTAGATTCCTTAAGTTAAAAGGAAACTAGCTTCCAAACTTGTGAATCTTAATCCATCTACTTTCCTGTATAATAAAACCTAAATTTTATAATCCCACTTAAAAATTTTATTCTCTATGGGCATTATTTTTTTGTTACTGGTTCCTAGAGACTGAATGTGAGTATGTTCTCTCATTTTCAGTAGGCAAGGTAGTTTAAATGCAGCAATTTTGTGATATATGAATATTGTGAATTTTCACTTAATTCTCCTGTCTCCTCTATAGAGTAGACACTCATCTAATGTTTGTTAAGTAAATGGAAGAGAAGATGTTAATTTATTTCAGAACGTTACCATTTCTTTCTTCAGGGTGTATTCAGGAAAGGTCTGCCAAAAAAATAGCTTCAGTAGCATTTTCTTTGGGAAAGAGAAGAAAAGGGCTAAAAGTATTTTTTTATTTTCAGCTTATGAGTGTTAACTGCTTCAAACAGTGTTTAGTCACCTGAGCCATGAGTCAAATTGTAGGGGTGTTGTATTTTAAATATATTTTTTGTTCTCTGAGGAGACTTATCTAGTTTCCCACCTCCTTGCCTGTTGCTCTAATAGGATTTTCCCTCTTTTTTATTTATTGCACAAATATAATAGTAAAAAAAAGAAGAAAGAAAAATTCACAGTACCACATCAATTGTCTTTAGTATGCTGTGTTCCTTTCCAGTGCTTACCTATGTAAATACATATTCTGATGTACTTGTAAGTAATCACTCAGAGTAAAATGTAATTTTGTCTTTGGTGTCTTAAAATTTTGCAGCCAGGCAAGAGAGCTTTACAGAGAAGGTAGAAACAAGTGATGATCTAGCATGAGGATGGGGAGAAGACCAAAGATAAGTAAGGATAGTGATTGAACCCATCCCTGTTTTCATTGCCCTCAGTCCTCAAGCCACCCTGCTGCTATCATGAGTGTGATGATGTGTTATGGAAGGCAGCATGCCAGTTTCAGAGTTTCAAAATGTATTGTTTAGCAGTGAGGCTTAACTCACAGTAAACGAAGGGGTCTGTGAGTAGTAAAACCCTTTAGACTGCTTACATTATGATCTGTAGAACTGTCGCCATTTTGTTGTTCCCCAATTGTGCCCATAAAGAGAGGTGTGTCTGGCTAGAGACTTAGGCTCAGATGGGGTAACAAGCAGCCAAGTACCAATCTTAGTTTGGTTTGACAGACAGGTGAATTTTAGCAGTTCTCTAAACTCAGCTCTATACCTGTAAGACCCTGAAATGATGCATATAGTGATGGGAAAAATCTTTTAGAAAATAGAAAACAACTTACTGGTTACTTTGCTAATGTGATGGAAGTTGCAGAATGGAAAATGAATGAATGCAAAAAATACAGCTGGATTGTGTGCCACAAGTTTATTATTCAACAAATATTCTGTGGTTTGATGTTCAGTATCGTATTTTTATATATTCTAATTAGAACAACAATCCTAAAACATTCTGTAAAAATCATACAATATTGAGTGATAACTTGATTGATTCTATTAAAATATTTTTGGCATCAATAATGTCCCTCGGCCATTTTTCTCGAAAGCGAATCATTCCTGGTCTATGGAAGAAGAAGAAAAAAAACACCAAAAGCTTTTCAAATCAAACAAAACATTGAGCCAGGGATTCCCTGTTTACTTTGTTACATTCCTAGTAAGCAAGAAGTCTATACGTAACCTTAATATTTGTACCCCCATAATATGCTGAAATAAAAAATAAAAAGCCTATTTTATTGGCAGGGGAGGTAGTGAGGGTTCTATCTATTCTTTACTGTGTCTTAGGCCAAGTCAATGAAATGATTAATAAGCTTATATGTAAAGATTTTTTAAGAGAGCTGCTATACAAATAAAAGAGATTATTAGACACAAGTTAATTTTATGTGATTTTGAAGTTTCCCATAGAAACAATAGACATGACCCACTTTGCTCCCACCCTACTCCAGCAACTAATCCTCACATTTATAATTACTGAAAAACCAGACACTAAGAAAAACAATTATCTTAAACAATGGCAGAATTCTACTTTCAGCCCCATTCTAATGGGGTAAGTGGTCCAAAGAAGAAAAGTGACCATTACGTGAATTATCTATGGCTATGTGCTTGCTGGATTCCTGGAGTATGATGACCTCCCACACTTTTAAAATGAGTCCCCAAATATTCATTACCTGTGAACTAATGAATGCTCTTCAAAGATATAAGAGACATCAATAGGTGCATCCTAAGAAAGAAAAGGACAGCTGTCAGCCTAGACCAATCATACCAACTCTTAATTCCTTCCATCCCTACACTTGTCCACAAGTATACTCTTAAATTTCCAGAATTCATCTTCCTAATGAATTGGGAGTATGTAGGTGGTAGTTTTTTGTCGCTTCAAACCTCTGTTATGCT
Organism: Cheirogaleus medius; assembly: GCA_008086735.1. Lineage (NCBI taxonomy): Eukaryota > Metazoa > Chordata > Mammalia > Primates > Cheirogaleidae > Cheirogaleus > Cheirogaleus medius. Next base: position 13,848,694 of record VBSM01003151.1, read on the forward strand.
GAAGATCTTTTTGGCAACAAATACCTTAAGAATCTCCATAAAATTGGAAACAAGTTGAGAGAGGCTTGTGTTCTTCATTAATAGGAGTATGAGTAAGACATTTACCTTCTTTACGTGTTCCGGCTTACTCAACTAACAGTCTCTACCTCCTAGGAGTGGCATGAGAATGAAATAATATAGATGAAAAGGTTTGAAAATAATTTTAAAGCAGCATAAAAATGTAGGTTATAATATCTCAGCAGTCCCCACCAAAATTATACTTGGAATTTTGAGCAAGAGCCATTCTCCCAAGACATCTCTGTATAGTTTTATTCATCTCCACCAATCTTACTTCCTAATCTCTGACCTTGACAGTTAGCAAGACAGCTGATAGAGGGACATACAACCAGGAGAAGTAAGATCTCCACATACTGTACCTCTTTAGATTACTCCAGGTTCCAAACACTCTGAATAGATACATTTGTACTAAGATAGGATGATGATAGGACATAGCTGGCTCACTATGTGGTCATATATAAGGCCTTAAAGTCAGGCCAAGATGCACATAACTTTTGTGAAAGGGTAGGAAGGCAAAGGAGAAATAAAATTTTTTTGTCTGTTATGTTCCCGGCATTATGCTTTGTACCAGCCCTGCTCCTCTGAGGACCCTCCTAGATTCATGGATGCTATATTGGCTCCTTTCATACCAGCTATTAAATCAACATATTTCTTTTTTTTTTTT
>VBSM01003151.1:13936892-13946938 GCA_008086735.1 Cheirogaleus medius
GCATGCACCACCATGCCCAGCTAATTTTTTCTATATATTTTTAGTTGTCCAATTTATTTCTTTCTATTTGTAGTAGAGATGGGGTCTCTCTCTTGCTCAGGCTGGTATCAAACTCCTGAGCTCAAAGGACCCACCCGCCCCGGCCTCCCAGAGTCCTAGGATTACGGGTGTGAGCCACCGTGCCTGGCCCATATGTTGGAACTTAACCCCAAGGTACAGTATTAAGAGGTGGGGCCTTCTAGGAAGTGATTAAGTCACTTAGTAATTAAGGAATGGAATTAATGTCCTTATAAAAGAGGCTTCAGAGAGCTGCCTGGCCCACCAATTTCTTCCACCATGTGAGGACACAGAGAAGGTGTCATAAATGAGGAATGGGCTCTTGCCAGACACTGAATCTGCTGGTATCTTGCTCTTGGACTTCCAAGCTCCTGGAACAGTGAGAAATAAATTTCTACTCTTTATAAATTACCCAGTCTAAGATATTTTGTGATAGCAGCAGGAATGCACTAAGACAAGAGGACATCATGGGGAAATTCCTAGAAGCAATTACTCTGGGATGATGGAGGCAGAAGCCAGCATGCAGAAAGTTGAGGAGTGAACAAGGGGTAAGGAAATGGAGACAGTGAGGGGAGGGCCCCTCTCTTTGGTGGGGCTTGACTATGGAAGAGAAGAGAGAGACCCACAAGTTTGGGCCCGAAGGCTGGGGGAGGCTTGAGATTGTTTGTCACCCAAAGTGACACTCCTAGTGGTGACTCAATAAATTTATTGTCTGTTGCACTGAACTAAACTGAGGATGAGCTTGAAGATACAGGAGAGGGACAGTTGATGGCAGTAGACCCTGGGAGGAGAGGGAGTTGAGAGCATGAGTGAAATCTTGGAAGAGGTCAGGCGTGCTCCTCTCTTACGACGCAGGGAAGCTGGGTAAGCTGGGTGTGGAGTATCTGGCATGTTGGCTGGGGCAGGCATGGGGCATTTCTATAGATGACTAGGGTCAGGAGATGAAAGGCTTGCATACTTTTATTCTCTTCAGAGGATTTCAGGTTTAGCTCTGACTCCAGTTTATTACTTTATCTGGAAACAATATCTAACATATTTCGTATTTGGTGGGCACTAAGTTGCTTTTAGTGGGTGGAGAGCAAGTAAGTTAGCTTGTTCTCATTATGCCTAAAGTATAGAGGTCGTCAAGAACATCAGCAGAGGAGCCAACATGTCCTTTGAGGAACAGCCACTCCTCTGGCACAGGTGGAAAATAACTTGCACCTGTGCAAATGAATAAACATGAACGTGAACACATTTAAAGCTGACATAATGCAGGTAAACCACAAGATCCCTCCTGGACTACCTTGGCAGATAATACAGTTTCACCACAAGAGCCTGCTGCACCCCTTTCAATTCTTTAAAACACCTATTATTTCCTATTCCTGATGTGTCACGATGTTGCATATACATTATCTCGAATCTTCAGAACAACCCAGCAAGGGAGATTATATTGTTCCCATTTTACTAATAGGGAAACTGAAACTCATAGAGGCCAGCAATTTGCTCAAGGTCACTAATCAGGAGTCAGGATCTGAACCCAGGTCAGGCTGAGCACTTTCCACCCCAACAGTGGTTTTGAATTTTGCTCCAGGGGCCACTGAGTACAACTATCTGTCTGGAATAGAGGTAAGGGGTGGGGAGGGAAGGTCCCAACTCACCTTCAACCTGGGGAGCTCCACATTTGTCAGATTTATACTTGGGGCTTCTAGGTAAGCTTCATGAACAAAGGCTTTGGAGGAGAAGCAAAGTTTGAAAGGCAGTGCCCTCGCAGGGGGCCCTGAACCTCTTGGGCTGAAGCCTGGCTTCTCTTGAAGCATTGCTCCAGAGCTGCTTTGCTTATGTGATGCATTTGCCTCCAGTGTTCTCCCCTGGCACGTCCATCCTCCATGTGGATGCCACAGTGATTTTCCAAAATCTCAGCATGCTATTCCTCTGCTTAAAAACCTCCAATGTTTCCTAACTACCTTTTGGCTAAAACCTATGTTCCTCTTTTAGTATGGCCTGTGAGACCCTTAGTGATCTGGACCCCCACCCACATCTTTAGCCTTGCCATTAACCAATCCCGAACTCCTACCCTCCTGTCAAACCGGCTGACTTACAGTTCCTGGCACTTGCTACATCCACTGGCCAACTCCCACTCACCCCTCAAGCCTTACCTTACCTTCTGCCCCAAAGCCTTTCCTGCACCTCTCCGCCTTGGCCAGGCCCCGCCCTCTGTGCACCCTCAGCGCCCTTCCTCCACCCCCATGCTTACCTGTCACAGCCCTGCTTCTCTCTCCTCTTCTTGCTCAGACCCCCTCGCTAATGCAGCTTTGCATCATCTGCTCAACTCAGCTTTGCTCCCGTGGAAAGAGGTTTCTCAGGGAATTTGCTCTTTCTCTTGGGGTAAGCATACCAGTCTTGCCTCGAAAAGCATACCAGAAATGCCAAGGGCTTGATGTTAGGCATGGAGAGTTTTCAGCATGGGAGTTTGTCCCCTGGAGCCAAACCTCAATTTTACATGGAGGAGGTAGGCTAGGCAGTATCACATGATGTGAAAAATCCGTGGGGAAGAATAGCTGACTACAGGAAAAACTATAGAAAGCTGCTTTCAAATCTTCCAGCTGACTTGGTTTTCATTTTGGAAAGAGCAGGGTGGATGCTTGTCTCAGGACCCCAAATCTGCTCATAGTTAAGATGCTTAGGTTCAAACTTTTCCTATAAATAGGGGACTCCTGTTATAAGTGTCCTTTGAATGCTCAGCACACACCAATCTTTTCTCCAGGCCAGAAGCCTGCGGACTCAGCCATGTGGCAGGAAGGCCCTGCCCTGACAGCCTTCACCAAGCCCAACCCACCTTGGCAGCTGTCAAGGGGGAGGTTGTGGAGCAGAAACCACAGTTCTGCATCAGTTAGCCAGTTTCCATCTATAAAATGGGCACAAGGGTGGGGGGGGTGTTAATGCCAGATGCCATTACCTAATGCCAGAATCTGGAAACTGCTTGCCCTCCCCTCTTCAATTATCAAAGTTCATTTAGGAGAGAAAGGAAGTGCTATATTACACCATGTAAATATGTTTAAGGTGTAGTGCCTAGAGACATGGGACAGGCTGAAAACAGAAACAGGGTTTGGATCATTTCATGGATGAGAAGACCCTAATGGGTTATTGAGGAAAGGTAGGAAATTTTGAGCACAGGGGGTACAAACAGACCCACCAGGCAGGGATGAAAACCTCAATGGATGGGCTCAGGGTGGCATTTTCTGGGCTGTTCTGTGGTGACTCTTTCTCCTTGGTGTTCAAGGATTGAGATGAGGGCGGGGCACGGGGGTGGCTCACGCCTATAATCCTAGCACTCTGGGAGGCCGAGGCAGGAGGATTGCTTGAACTTAAGAATTTGAGACCAGCCTGAGCAAGAGGAAGACCCTCGTATCTACTAAAGATAGAAAAAATTAGCTGAGTGTGTTGGCGCACGCCTGTAGTCCCAGCTACTCGGGAGGCTGAGACAGGAGGATCACTTGAGCCCAGGAGTTTGAGGTTGCTGTGAGCTAGGCTGACGCCACGGCACTCTAGCCCAGGCAACAGAGTGAGACTGTCTCAAAATAAATAAATAAAAATAACAAGGATTGAGATGAGAGGGCTGGGGAATACAACAGTCCATTGCAAGGGCTACCCAAGCCTCCAAGGATACAGTGCTGTTCCCTGCACTGTTCTCCAAGGCAGCATGGGTCTCCAGCCACCAACAGCTTTTTCCTCCTTTCAGGCTGAGTCAACCTCCTGTATTCTATTTAACTCATGTAATTTCTTTCTTTCTTTCTTTTTTTTTTTGAGACAGAGTCTCATTCTGTTCCCCGGGCTAGAGTGCAGTGGCGTCAGCTTAGCTCACAGCAACCTCAAACTCCTGAGCTCAAGCAATCATTCTGCCTCAGCCTCCTGAGTAGCTGGGACAACAGGCATGCGCTAGCATGCCCGGCTAATTTTTTCTATATATTTTTAGTTTGCCAATTAATTTCTTTCTATTTTTTAGTAGAGACGGGGTCTCGCTCTTGCTCAGGCTGGTTTTGAAGTCCTGACCTCGAGCGATCCACCCGCCTCGGCCTCCCAGAGTGCTAGGATTACAGGCCTGAGCCACCGCGCCCAGCCTAACTCATGTAATTTCTGAATGGGGACAATTTTCCAAACTATAACTTATGTATTAAACTTAATTTTAAAAATGCTGATGAGGAAAGCCCTATCTTGGAAAAAAGTGCCAGTAGGTATGTCTTATTGGAGGGCACAATAATACAATAATAATAAATAATAAAATAATAATAATAAAATACATAATTGACTCACCATGAAATATCAGAAATGTAAATTTGGAGATTTTTTCCCTTTTACTATCCCTGAACCGTCGAGGATGAAACTGGTACCCAAGGCCAGACCTAGCAGCCAAAGAGCTCTGGAGACAGGTGAACTGTGTGTCTCTCCTCAGAGCCAAGGTGGCAGTAGCTCCTTCAGTGCACAGCTCTGGCCATTTGCTTCGAGAATGAGGCCCAGAGCCTGCCCTGGATCCCTAGCTCATGGCTGTGGGTTGGTGACCTCTTCCCTGCAAACATACGCAGCTTCTTCCTCTGTGGTTAATAAAAAAAAGGCACTAAAATGTCAGCTTTGTCATGTGAATGGAAAACATATTCCGCTTTAATAAACTTAAGAAGTCACCCGTGCTACATTAGAAAAGGTATGGATAAGGCCTGGTAGTCTCAGGAGCAGGTTGCCAGGGGCTGACTCTACCTGCCCCGCAAGACCCGCCAATGGTCGGGTCAGGCCAGCAGAGTTTTAGGAGTTTCCTCTGCATCCTTGGTTTAGTCATTCTTCCAGCGAATGTTTCCTAATAAACCCAGCGCTTCCGCCTGCCCACAAATGGCTACTGGAAGCTTAACTTTCCCTCTCCCAAGCAGGACCACGCTCCCTGTACCTAACTCCTTAGTCCTGTAGCAGCTTAGGGACTCGGCGCCATGCCGGCTAGGTCCGTGGTGCTCTCTCTCGGTTAGGGGGTGCCCTAGTCCCCAAGTCTTTCTGGTCGGTAGTTGCAGGAGACCTGGGACAGGTACCTGGGTCGGGCCCCGACGTGGTCTGTTCCTTGCAGGCTCAAGCTGCGTCCGAGGCGCCACTCCTTCGGTAGAACCCGGGGCAACCGAGGGCTGAGGCCTCGCCGCAGCGTTGCGGCCCCTCCGAACTCTCCAATCTCTGTTGCCCTCAACGGTTCTGGAAGAAGGGGAACAGCTGGCGGAAAAGGCCTTGAATTTGCGCCACGCGGCTGCCCGTGGCGTCCTTCTCCCTGGCAGACAGCGTCATCGCTCTAGTGTTTGTCCCCACGGCCGTCGCGCCCACTGCGCTCGGGGTCCGCCTGAGCGTCCACGCAGCGCCGCCGCTGCTGTTGTTGTTGGCATTGTGGCGCTCGCTGCCGCCCGCCGTCTCCCAGTCCTCGGCCCCCGACAGCTCCCGCAGACTCCGGGGCGCGTCTGGCGGCAGGTAGTGGCAGGGCCGGTTGCCACTGTAGTCGCGGCGCGTGGGGTCAGCGCCCAGGGCGCCCACCAGCACCTTGATGACCATGTCGTGGCCCTGCAGAGCCGCCAGGTGGAGGGGCGTGAGGCCGCCACTGCCCGGGACGCTCACGTCGAGACGCAGTCCCTGGCGCTGGGCGAAGTCGTGCACCCGAATGAGCTCCTCGTGACGCCCGTGCTTGGCCAGCCAGTGGAGCACCGTGTAGCCGGTGATCGGGTCGCCCCGCAGCAGCAGCCCCGGATCAGCCTCCAGCAGCTCCTGCAGCACCTCGAAACGGCCCTCGGCGGCCGCCAGAATCCACGCGTGCTCCCGCGGCTCCAGACACAGCCCGCTGCCGCCCGGTCCGCTCGGCCCGCCTGGGGACTGCTCCTCGGCGCGCTCCTCTGACAGCCACCTGGCAGGAGCCGCTCCCTGCAGCCCCAGCAGCTCCCGCAGCGCTCCCCGCCGGCGCCCCGAGCCCGCTCCCGAGAGCATCAGCGTGCCGTGGAAGGAGGGCTCCCGGGAGGCGGCAGCGGCTGCGTTGCCCCGGTACCTGCCCAGGCTGCTGGTGTCCGCTCTCGAGGGGCGGGGCTGCGGGAAGCTCCGCAGGCTCTGCGCGGTCGACGCGAGCGAGGCCTTGGGCGCCGGGTTCGCGGCCCCTCGGGGCTGGGCCATGGTCTTGCAGCTGCCGCCGCGGCCGTCCCACTGTCTGGCGTTCGCTGCCCTTCCTGGGCCCCACCGGGAGAGGAACTGGCGCTGGCGTTGGGGAAGGAAGCGGCTTGAGCAATTGGGTTCAGAGGGAGGGAGCAAAGGAGAGGAGGAGGAGGAGGGAGGGAGGGAGGGAGCGAGCTAAGGGAGGGCTCCCCGCGGGCGGTGGCGGGGGACGTGGAAGGGTGGGAACTCCGACCAAGTCCCCAGGGCAAGCCCGGCTCCAGCACCCGGGGTATCGCGGCCAGCGCAGCTCCCCAGGGTCGCGGGAGGCCCCGCCCCAAACGGCCAGGTGAGCCCGGCAGCCCCGCCTCCGGCACCGCGCAGGCAGCGGAGGGGCGGACGCGGGGGCGTGCTGGGAACTGGCCTGCTGCTCTTGAAGCCGGGGTTGTCCTCAGCATCCCAGCAGCTGCTGGGGTGGAGAGGCTCTAGGGCGCCCCCTCCCTGGCGGGCTGAGCTGGGCTCCCAGCCACGGCCACCGAGAGCGCGATCCTTGAGCTCCGTGGCGCTGACTCCCCGCCCCCTTCCTTCGTCCTTTCCTCTTATCTGTTCAGGAGTCTCCCTGCACTTTGTCCCCGAGCCGCCTTTGTCCCGCGCCTAGTATTCACGGAGGCAGCTCGGTCGCCCCATGTGACTCTGGCTTGTCTGCCCTGCCCTTTGTGCAGCCTTGACCCTCCATGCAGCGCCCGGGGCTGCCCGGGATTCCAGGGAACTGAGAAAGGGTATTCCCCTGCTGCCCCGCAGCTCTCGATTCCGCTCTCTGCTCTCTTCTCTCCCGTCCTTGTTAACTTTCCCAGGTTGAAGTAGCAGCTACAGGTGATTCTAAGCCTGAGCCTGAGCAGGAACGCCCTGCCCTCTTCAGATATGCATCCCTGCCCTCTCCCTGAGGAACCTGCCATCTACAAATTCAGAGTTTAGGGGCTTATTCATTTATTTATTTATTGAGACAGAGTCTCACTCTGTTGCCCGGGCTAGAGTGCCGAGGCATCACCCTAGCTCACAGCAACCTCAAACTCCTGGGCTCAAGCAATCCTTCTGCCTCAGCCTCCCGGGTAGCTGGGACTACAGGCATGCGCCACCATGCCGGGCTAATTTTTTCTATATATATTTTTAGTTGACCAGATAATTTCTATTTTTAGTAGAGACGGGGTCTCGCTCTAGCTCAGGCTGGTCTAGAACTCCTGACCTCCAGCGATCCTCCAGCTTCGGCCTCCCAGAGTGCTAGGATTACAGGCGTTAGCCACCACGCCCGGCCAGGGGCTTTTTTAAAAAGGAGGATATTGTATCTTTTTTACTCCTAACACCAGTATCCTGTTTGCTCTTCCTTTTCTTCAATAAATGCTAGTTCTTGCCTCTGTCCTCCCCCCATGTTAAGAAGTTCAGTCAGTGAGCAACAGGGAGCCATAGAAGGTTCTTGAGCCAGGGAGGGTCACAGCCATGATTAAGGTTGTGTTAGGACGATGATTCTGGGAGAGGCAGAGGCTGGAAGCCAGGAGACTGTTCCAGCAGTCTAGGCCAAGGGGGATGCAGGTTCAGGCCAAGCCAGCCCACTCCCCTGAGCCCACCTGTGGCACCAGTGATGGAAAGTGTCAGAGGCTTTTCCACCTTGGCCCTCTCATATTTGGGACTAGCCCTAAATACCCTGAGCTTTCCTTCATGACAGCCTATGCATTTGTAATTCATTTTTGAACATTTACTATGTGCCAGACACTGTGTTTGATGATTTACATATGTTAACTCTTTTAATCCTCCCAGTGACCTTAGGAGCTAAATGTCATTACTGTCCCCAGTTTGCAGAGAGATTAGGCCACTTGCTCAAGGTCACTCAGCAGGAAGTGGCAGAGCAGGTCTGTGTGACACCATAGTCTTTGTTCTGGCACAGGGGACTGGCATTCAAGCCAGGCTTATCAAGTGCCAATCACTCACACAGGCTCCAAATTCCAGCCAAACGGATGGACTAGTGATAACCTGAGCATATCTATAACTCGCCCTCCTCTACCTGGAATGCTCCCCTCACAGAGTCTGAAGTTCTCCCTGTCTGTCAAGGCTGGCTTCAGTTGCCACCTTGTCCAGCAAGCCTCCTCCGATTACCCCAGCCCAGAGCAACCCCTCTCCTTTCTTCTGTTTCCAGGACTCCTTTGGTACTCAGGATAGACTATCTTTTGTCACATTTCTCTCCGCTTTGTCTGACATGCCAGTTAAACTATAAACTCTTAGACAACCATGTCATACAATCCTTGTGCGCCTAGTAGGTACCCAAGAAATATTAATATTTGTTACCTTGTTCTGGTTTGGCAGTCTGGGAAAATGTGATTGTGTACATGTCTGTTGTGGGGAGGGTGCATCCCTGCCTCAGACTGAATCTGCAGGGCGCCAAAAGCAACTCATAGATTTGGTTCATTCATGAGAAAAAGAAAATAGTGATTAAGTGATTTCCTCACCGAGCCACCTGGCCAAAGCCACCTCCTGGCCTTTGCTGATTCCTCAGACACCAAACCCAGGCCCAGAGTGGGCCCCAAGCTTTCAGGCTTTCGTTTTCAAAATGAACCCTGAGTGACAAGCAGCTACTTCCGTTGTCTGGAAACTCCCCTTTGCGGCCCCAAATCTGTAAACACGAAACCACACACATACACACATACTTCCAGAATTTGCAAACAGCTACGGCAATATTTTTTTTTAATCAAAATGAAGAATGCAGGATGGAAGGATGCTTGGACTATTAATTTTCCTCACCACTAAGCAGGCATTTCTCTTCCCTATCAGCATTAATAATATCTCTGGTTCCAGTTCAAAGACTGTAAAGGCAGCTGCCTGACCAGTGCTACAGACTCCTGACGCACGTGCCCTTGCTTAACTCTGTTGCCAGAGACCAAAGCCATGGTGCCTCCCTAGCAATTCATTTCATCTTTACTTAGCAAGTGCTTTCTACCCTAGGTCACCAGCTGCACACACTAGTCCTCAGAACCAAGGTACCAATTTCTATTTCAGTAGAGAGGGTCTCTGGAATTTGATACCAGGGAGAGGGGTAAAGGAACTGGGGAGCAGAAAGGATAATACAAACCACCTAAAACTAAAATTCCAGTCACCTGAAACATCTGCTACCCCTCCCAGGGAGTGGGGCAAAACTCCCTGAAGCCCTTGGAAATGACCTTCCAAAAAGTTGAATGTAGGGTGGGTATTTGCATTGCAAATGGTAATACCTGGTATCTTTTCCAAATAGCAGCCTCTGTAATGTATTTACAGGTTTGTTTACCAGTAAATATACTAGAGCCTGGACTATTAGAACTAGAAGAGATCTTAATGTTTCATTGGACTTTATTTTCCAGATGAGGTTTAACTAGCTGTAGGAGAGGGTGGCAGGAGGCAGAGAAGCTTAAAGCTGAAGGTGTAAGGTGTTAGGTGTAAGTAAAAAATCAATCTGGATGCAGAGAGAGCAGCTCAGAAATCTTACTGGAAGTCAGTGGGGAATCATAATTGTTCTGCAAAAATTTAATTGACATGCATCTTCTTAGGAACGTGGGCAAAGCCAAAGGCTCTTGTATACTTGGCTCTCGGTGGAGTTTGCCAAGGGGGGCTTATGGATTCAGAAGAATCCACAGGTACAAAACAGGCAAGAGGGGGACATGTGGAATATGGGAAGTAAAGTCCCTCAGACTTCCCTAACCCTCGGTCGTTGAGAGAATAGGGAACATTCTTGAGGTTCCAGATATATAAGTTTCCTTTCCTCCAAAGGCCTGTGCTCATATCATCACATGATTCTCAATGAGAGAGAAAGCTGCCTTCTCTCTGAGTGTGAA
>VBSM01003152.1:13703-31995 GCA_008086735.1 Cheirogaleus medius
CTGGTCTCAAACTCCTGACCTTGAGCAATCCACCCACCTCGGCCTCCCAGAGTGTCAGGATTACAGGCGGTGAGCCACCACGCCGGCCCTGGTGTGCTGTCTTATAGGTTACTTTTGTAAAAAGCATGGGCTGTAACTCCTTAATGAGTCATTAAACCCGCACAGTGAGTCATGGCCAGCATTTGAAACTTGTGCTAGAGTAGAATAACCTTAGTGCACATCACAGGCTGTCAAACAGCTGGTTTGCTCCTTGTCAACTGACTTATTATTGGAGTGGAATGGTCACCACATGCAGAATCTCCTATAGTCCTGAGTGACCCTGACTTCTGAGCAGTATCCACTGCCCCACAGAGGTCCAGCCAGAGCTCTGCTGGAGTCTGTTCCATCTGGAAACTTGGAGACACACAGGTCTTGGGGTCAGGCTGTCCCAAGAGCCCGTCTGGCTGTCATCTTTAAAGTCTGAACTCAGCCTTCTCTGCCTGTGCTCATGGTGGAATCATTCTTACTGGGGGCCCTGTGTCCCCAAGCCTGTCCATGTTCTTACAGACCTGTAGTGATTCTTTGCTTCCTACACCTGCATCGTAAGGGGCTGTTGTGCACTTATTAAATTTGGGTACCTGGTGTGTTAGTCCATTTGTGCTGCTGTAACACTATACCTTGGACTGGGTAATTTATAAGCAATAGGAACTTACTGCTCACTAAAATGCATCTTGGAACTTTGAATATTTCCACAAAGGAGACTCAAATTAAGTTTGTACTAGGAGGAAGCTAGTGGAAAGCAAATTTCTGGCAGCAGAAGACGTACATGAAAAAAAGGCAAGACAATTCAAGCCCAATTTTGGATGTCAGGTGCCATGGCAGTGCCAGAAATCATCTTCGGCTCTTATCTCTGGCCCTTATCAATTACCATGAGCCTAGAGTGCATCCCATCACTTAAAAAAGAAACTATTCATAATATGCCAACTTTTTGGAGAATATTATATCCTTGGAAGCAAATTCTAAGATGCATTTTTACTCATCTGACTTAAATGTTTCAACTTTTACAACAGGATTTGCAAATAATGATGCAATTTAAGGGGGAAAAACAATCACATCTGAAGTGATCCTGAAAGAAAAGTTTGGATTTGTTGTAACAATTGATTAAATAATTTGCATTTAATCTTAATATGGACAGCAAAGGATTTGTCCTGGAAGTAACGGTTATAGATATGCTCTTTAGGATCTGATCACTAGTTTAGATCAGTTGGAACAAATCCTGAGTGGGGTTGATCTATGCGTTCAGGCACCACAGGGCTAATCACAGCAGATAACATTTATGGACCCGTCCCTGGGGGGTGACTCAGTGAGCCCCACGGTGCCCTTGTCCACTAGACCCCTCCCTGTGGGGTATCCCATGAGCCGTCACAGCCGCAGAGGATAGTCCCTTGCAAAAGACAGTCCCTCGCTACCGCCCAGACCCGCCGGCGAGCGCGGTTCCGGGGTCGCACAGCCGGCAGCGGTGCTCGCTGACCCGAACCCGCCCGCAGGAACCGAGCCGACGCCCCGAGTCCGCAGCGCACGCCGGACTGGGGTCCCAGGCGTCTCGCGGAGCCCTCGGAGGGAAGTTCCGACGACAGAGCAGCGGCCCCCGCGTTCCCGGAAGGGGACGCGCTTTAAGGACGAGTACTGGTCCCCCAGAGCCTGCTTTCAGTGCGGTCCGCACTGGGGCTGCGGGGACGCACCGCGGGGCGAGGGCGGCGGGCCCCCCCACTGCGTGCAGAAAGGCGCCCCGGCTCCTCTTTGCCCCCCAGGGCCAGTCGGTCACCGCGTCGACGAAATGAGGCGTTTCTGACGCCGCACAGCGACCTCCGCGGTGGCCCGGGTGCGTTCGCAGTCACCGCCCTCCCGCCGGCGTGGCGCCTCGCGAGTGCCACCTCCGCGCCGCCACAGCACGCACGACCGGGCTCGCTGAGGCCTCACGGCGCGTGACCAAATGACCAAGCGCCGAGGCCGGGGCCGAGGAGCGGCGCAGAAAAGCCACCGGGTACAGAGGACCGGCCCGGGTCCAAGCAGAGGAGGAGAGCTCGGGGCCCGCGGGGCGCGCACTTCCGGGTGCGGGAAGCCCCGCCCCCTGACCAATGGGAGGCGGCCCGAACGTCGCCCCGCCTCCTGGTAGGCCCGGCGGCGGGAACGCGCTCAGCGGAGCCAGGTCGGGGCGGGACGAAGAGCGCGCGTGTCTTGCAGCCCGGGGAGGCCCCGCCCCCTGGCCAATTGCAGGCGGCCCGGCCGTCGCCCCGCCTCCTGGAGCCGCCCGCGCATGCCCGGCGGCGTGGACACGCGCAGCCGCGCCAGATCGGGGTCGGACGAGGAGCGCGCGCCATGCAGGCTTGGGGGAACCCCGCGCCCGGCCCCGGGCCCTGCGTGGTAGGTGCGGGGCGGCCGCTCAGCTTCCGCCTCTCCGGCCCCTGCGGCCTCACCTTTCCTCACCTGCGCCCCTGCCCTTCGCAGCCCTCGTCCCCTCCTGCCCCGCGGTCCTCGGGTTTCCTCCCGCTCCCCGCCCGGGCGTGTGGGCGCCGGCGGGACTCGAGTTCTGAGGGGAAGGCGTCCGTGCGGGCCAGAGGTGCCGCGAGGCCGCGGGTGGCTGGGGGGCTTCATGGCAGATGGCTCCACTTGGGCACTTCACCGCGAGCGCCTCACACCGTGCCCTGTTCGCCCTCGGGCGTGGGCGCGGTGCCTTGCTGGGCCCCGGGTGGGCTGCGGCGCACCTGCCCCGCGCACCTGCCCCGCGGCTTACTCAGGAGCCACCCCGACCTGTGGTGTGGGCACTAGCGCGAAGGCTCGCGCAGGGCGGCTCAGTCTGTTTTTTGTGCCAGTCTTACTAAAACTGGGGACAGAGGTTAATCAGGGCCTATCTCTGACAGAAACTCACATTATGTTTGGTATGGGAGAGCTTGAAAAAAATATTCTTTCCTTCTTTTCCTTTAAAAAGTAAATCCAGGCCGGGCGCGGTGGCTCACGCCTGTCATCCTAGCTCTCTGGGAGGCCGAGGCGGGCGGATCGCTCGAGCTCAGGAGTTCGAAACCAGCCTGAGCAAGAGCGAGACCTCGTTTCTACTATAAATAGAAAGCAATTAATTGGCCAACTAAAAATATATAGAAAAAATGAGCCGGGCATGGTGGCGCATGCCTATAGTCCTAGCTACTTGAGAGGGTGAGGCAGGAGGATTGCTCGAGCCCAGGAGTTGGGGGTTGCTGTGAGCTAGGCTGACGCCACGGCACTCACTCTAGCCCGGGCAACAGAGTGAGACTCTGTCTCAAAAAAAAAAAAAAAAAGTAAATCCAAAGTAAAGTAAATATATAAAGAAACGAGTGGACTAAGTCCAGGACGGAATATCACTGTAGGGTCAGCTCCTCGGAGTGAGGTTTCCTTTGGAAAGAGCTTGGCTGAAAATTACCTTTTCAACAGGCGTATCTATGAGCTTTTCATAACCATTTGAATTTAGTATTACAGAATACCTATATTATGTAGAGATAGACAATACACACATGTACACATACACGTGTGTTTGTATAGATGTACATATGTGTATACACACACCTGGCTGGCCTGTGTTTTTATTTTCTTGTTTAGGGATTTGCCCACTTTTCTTCAGTAGGGTATAAAGTCAGGGTGGGGACGGACTGTCACTTGTGTGGATATTCTGTGTCACTTAATATAATGTGTGAATTTAAGACAATTCCTGTAATCAGTTATTTTGTTGATAGTCAGGTACCACTGGTTTTACTCCATACCACTTTAGAAATTTTTGTTTTAGTCCTGGCTTCCATGAGAAAAGGGCAGTGCTGTTGCCAGATCAGACCTACTAAGAGTAGAACAAGGGATGGTCTCATGTCCTGTTTTCTCAGCTTGGTCCTTTGAACAACCTCCCCCTGCCCCATACTTTGTTCAAGCATTGTTTAGGAGGCTACTTCAAGGAGTTACTGTGTTGTAGTTTGCTGGAATGCTTATTCCACTGAGAAAATGACCAGTTATTTTCATGAATGGGTTGGAAGATACACAGATGCTTGTTTCAACCAAAATGATAATGTTCTGACTAGTGCCTGGAAAACACATGAATGTACCATTGAATTAGGAACAATTTTGATGCCTTTTACATTGTTTCCCCCTTTCAAAAGCATAGGGAAGACCAATTCAGGGAAATCTAAGACGTGGTAAATCTTATGGAATAAAACAGTGTTAAGAACTTGGAGGGAAGGAATAGACACCTTTTTTTGTCAGAGAATGTGCTTTCATTGAAGGCCTTATTCTGCGTTATTCTGTGAACCAGGCCTTGCCATTTGGAAACGGGCATTGTGTGGATGGGGAGGGGAGGTACCTTAGAGTAGTGGGAAGGGAGTTGAGTTTTCACACTTCTATCACTCCCTTTCTTTTGAATTCCAGTCTATCATCCTCCCAGTCCACAATGCTGAGCCGTGGTTGGACGAGTGCTTGAATTCGGTTTTGCAACAGGACTTCGAAGGCACCATGGAGCTCTCTGTATTTAACGATGCCAGTAAGGTATTCATGAACTTTCTCTTGGGTGACTTAGCCCTGGTATAAGTCATGTCTGACTGTTTGGGGGGAATTTTCCTAACCTGCCAACCCCATGCTTCCAGGACAAGTCTGGGACTATCATTGAAAAATGGAAAGTAAAGCTAGAAGATTCTGGCATCCTTGTGGTCATTGGAGGGCATGATTCTCCTTCTCCCCGAGGAGGTAAGTAAATGTGTTTAGTTGATTAAGCCATAATTTGTGGTTTCTTTCTTTTTTTTTTTTTTTGAGACAGAGTCTCACTCTGTTGCCCGGGCTAGAGTGCCATGGCGTCAGCCTAGCTCACAGCAACCTCAAACTCCTGGGATCAAGCGATCCTTCTGCCTCAGCCTCCCAAGTAGCTGGGACTACAGGCATACACCACCATGCCCGGCTAATTTTTTCTATATGTTTTAGTTGGCCAATTAATTTCTTTCTATTTTTAGTAGAGATGGGGTCTCGCTCTTGCTCAGGCTGGTTTCGAACTCCTGAGCTCAAACAATCCGCCCACCTCGGCCTCCCAGAGTGCTAGGATTACAGGCATGAGCCACCACGCCCGGCCAATTTGTGGTTTCTTATCAACTTACATACTTAAATAGTTTTATATTGTTCAAATACTGGGAAAAAAGTATCGTGGTAATAAGTAGGTTTACTACTCATTCAGAACCTACTAGACCTAAATTCTTTATTCTTTGGTAAGGATTTGTTGCGATGATCTGAAAGTATGTGTCCCCTTCCAAATTCACATGTTGAAACCTAACCCCCAGTGTGATGGTGTTAGGAGATGGGGACTTTGGGAGGTGGTTAGGTCGTGAGATTGGAGCCCCAAGAAGGAGATTAGTGCCTTTATTAAAAAGGTCCCAGAGAGCTCTCTTGCCCCTAAGAACTAGGAAGTGGGCCCTCACCAGACACCAGATCTGCCAGTGCCTTGATCTTAGCTTAGCTTCCAGAACTGTGAGAAATAAATTTCTGTTGTTTATAAACCACTCAGTCTGTGGTATTCTGTTATAGCACTCAGATTACTCTAGCCCTATGCAACCACTAATCTACTTTCTGTCTCCATAGATTTGCTTCTTCTGGACATTTCATATAAATGGGAGCATGTAATATGTGCTCTTTTATAACTGGTTTTCATTTAGCATAATATTTTAAGGTTCGTCTATGTTATAGCATGTATCAGTACTTCATTCTTTTTTATGGGAGAATAATATTCATTGTATGTATATACCATATTTTGTTTATCTGTTCATCAGTTGGTGGACATTTGGGTGGTTCTGGTTTAGGTTACAGTGAACAGTGCTGGTGTGAATATTTGTGTACAAGCTTTTGTTTGAACACTGGTTTTTAAACCCTTCGGGTATATACCTTGGAGTAGAATTCCTGGGTCATATTGTAATTGTATGTTTAACATATTGAACTGCCAAGCAGCCAAACGGCTTTCCACCGTAGCTGCACCGTTTCACATTCCCACCAGCAAAGTAAGAGGGTTCCAGTTTCTCCATATCCTCATTGACACTTGTTATTCTCTATTATTTGGGGGTTTTTTTAATAGCCATGCTATTGGGTATGAAGTATATCTCATTGTAGTTTTGATTTGTACTTTCCCTATTGACTAATGTTGTTGAGCATCTTTTTATATGCTTTTTGGCCATTTGTGTATCTTCTTTGGAAGAATAGCTATTCATATCTGTTGTTCATTTTTCAATTGGTCTGCTTGTCTTGTCATTGTTGAGTTGTAAGAGTTCTTTACATATTCTGTATATTAGAGCTTTATTAGATGTAATTTGCAAACATTTTCTCTCATCATTTGAGTTATCTCTTTACTCACTTGAGAGTGTCTTTTGATGCACAAAAGTTTGTGATTTTGATGAAGATGAAATCCATCTCGTCTGGTTTTTCTTTAAGAAACCATTACCAAATCAAGGTCATGAAGATTAACCTGTATGTTTTCTTCAAAGAGTTTTATACTTTTAGTTCTTACATTTAGGTCTTTCATTCATTTTGAGTTAATTTTTATATATGGTGGGAGGTAAGGGTCCAGCTTCATTCTTTTTTAGGTATTCAGTTGCACATTTTTAAGAGAATATATTTTGATTGTCAAAAATCAATTAACCTGGCTCATGCCTGTAATCCTAGCACTTTGGGAGGCTGAGGTGGAAGGATCGTTTGAGGCCAGGATTTTAAGACTAGCCTGAGGAAAAGCACGGTCTTGTCCCTACAAAAAAAAAAGAAATAGAAAAATTAGCTGGGTGTGATAGCATGAGCGTGTAGTCACAGCTACTTGGGAGGCTGAGGCAGGAGGATCTCTTGAGCCCAAGAGTTTGAGATTGCAATGAGATATGATGATGCCACCGCACTCTAGCCTGGGCAACAGAGTGAGACTCTGTCTCAAAAAAAAAACAAAGAAAAAAATCTATTTGCTGGGCACAGTGGCTCATGCCTATAATCCTAGCACTTTGGGAGGCCGACGCAGGAGGATTGCTTGAGCTCAGGAGTTCAAGATCAGCCTAAGTAAAAGCGTCTCTACAAAAAAACGGAAAAAATTAGCCGGGCATGGTGGCATGTGCCTATAGTCTTAGCTACCTGGGAGACTAATGCAGGAGGATCGCTTGAGCCTGGAAGTTGGAGGTTGCAGTGAGCTCTGATGATGCCACTGTATCTCTAGTTGGTGCAACAGGTGGAGACTCTGTCTCAAAAAAAAGAAAAATCCATTCACTGTAAATGTATGAGTTTACTCCTGGTCTCAGTTCTATTTCCTTTGTCTCTGTGTCCATCCTTATGCTTGTACCACATTGTTTTGATTACCGTAGCTTTGTGATAAGTTTTTGTGAATTGTTTTCTTAATCTCCTTTGAGATTGCTCATTTCTAGTGGATAAACTACTGGTTTTTCTTAGTGCTGATCTTGTATCATACAATTTGCTAAACTCGTTTATTAGCTCTAATACTTTGTTTTAGGTGAGTTTTTCAATTTTCTGTTGTTAACACCTTAAGGACCACTCATGAGTTTTCTCCTGTTTTACACATCATCTGTTAAGGACCACTCACGAGTTTTCTCGTTTTTCACTGTAGTTATGATGATTTAAATAACGTGCAGTTTGCCCAAAAACGTGCGGTCCCTGGCGTATGTCTTAGAGATTTCTATGCAGTACGAAAGGTGTTAAGATCACATCATCTATAATACAAATAGAGATAGTTTTACTTCTTCTATTTCAATTTGGATTCATTATTTCTTTTTCTTGCTTAATTGCTCTGGCTTAAACTTCCAGTGCAATGTTAAATGGAGGTGATGGAAATGGTATCCTTGCCTTACCCTGATCTCAGGTGGAAGCTTCTGGTCTTCCCACCACTGAATGTGTTGCTAGCTGTGGGTTTTTACAAATGTCCTTTATTGTGCCAAGAAAGGAATGTTCCCTTCTATTCCTAGTTGGTTGAGTGTTTTTGTTTTTTGGGCTTTTTTTGTCATGAAAGGGTATTCGATTTTGTCAAATGCTGTACCAATTTGAGATGATCTTGTAGGTTTCTTTTCCTTTATTCTGTTAAGATGGTCTATTACATTAATCTATTTCCCATGTTGAACCACTCTTGCATTTTTGTGATAAATCCCACCTGATCAGGGTGTTTAACCTCTCTAATAAGCTATTAGATTCGTTTGCTAGTATTTTCTTGAGGATTTTTGCATATATATTCATAAGGGATATTGGTATATAGTTTCCTATTCATGTGATATCTTTTTGTAGCTTTGGTATTAGAGTAATGCTGGTCTCATAGAATAAGTTAGGGAGTTTTTCCTCCTCTTCTACTTTTGGAAGAGTTTGGGAAGGATTAGTATTAATTCCATGTTTGGTAAAATTCACCAGTGAAGCCATCATGATCCTGAACTTTTATTTGTTGAGAGGTGTTTGATTACTGAGTCAATTTCTTTATTTGTTATAGGTCTGTTCAGATTTTTTATTTTATCTTGAGTCAATTTTGGTAGTATTGTGTTTTTAGGAATTTGTCCATTTCATCTAGGTTATCTAATTTGTTGGCATATAGTTGTTCATAATACTGTTTTATAATGTTTTTAGTGTCTGTTAAGGTCAGTAGTAATGTACCCACTTTCATTTCTGATTTCAGTACTCTGAGTCTTGCTTTTTCCTTAGTTTTGCAGGGTTTGTCAATTTTGTTGATCTCTTCAAAGAACCAACTTTTATTTTTATCGATTCCCCACTTTTCTTCATTTTTTATTTTATCTCCACTCTGATCTTTATTCTTTCTTTCTCTCAGCTGTTTGTTTAGTTTACTTTTCTTTTTCTAGATTCTTAAAGTGGAAGGTGAATGTATTGATTTGAGATTTTTTCCCTGTAGGCATTTACAACTATAAACTCCTCTCTGAGCACTGCTTTTGTTGCATACTATAAGTTTTGTTATGTTGTGTTTTTGTTTTCATTTGTCTCAATATATTCTAATTTCCCTTGTGATTTCTTCTTTGACTGATTGGTTGTTTAACACATTCACTGCCACACTAGAAAAAAAATTTTTTCCCTGCCACAGTGTTTTACTAAAACGACCCTTTCTAATTTGTTATTTTTTTATTGTTTTCTGTGTGAGATTTATATGCAACACAATCCACGTTTTTAGAATTAAATCGTCAATATTAATTGTAACAGTAAGAACATCAACAAGTAAGATTTTCATGAACCAACTGCAAGATTTTTTTTCAAAAACGAGCCTGAGTTAAATACAGCTTACACTTTGACAGTCAATGAGTTAAGAGTGTGGTGTTTAGTGTTCACTTATTTGTGAATTTTCCAGTTTTCCATCTGTTATTTATTTCTAGTTCATTTCATTGTGGTCGGAGAAGATACTTCCCGGCTCCTGTACGTCCTTGTCCGGCACACGTGAGTGTTGGCAAGTGGGCGCCGTGACGCGGGGACCTCCCCATCATGAGTGTGATTTCCCTTCCCTTGCTCCCTGTGTGCTGCCCCAGCCCCTCCCACACAGGAGGGCTCCCACAGGTGCTGCCTGCCATCTTCCTTCTGCACAATTCCTCTCCCTTTCGAGAGGTCAGGCTGAGGGGAAGGTGGCCGAGGTAGCTGCCGTCTGCGTCTGCTGTCCTTTCACTTCTGGGTGACAAGTGTGGGCTGTGAGCTGGCCTGAGCAGCTGCAGGCGGAATGGAAACACAATCTAGAAGTTCGTGTGTGCTTTCCTCTCCCGCCAGGCTGTACCTCCTGCTGTCTCCTGCAGAGGTTCCTACTGTTTTTAAACCAGGAGTTCAGAGTCTTACTATTATCTTCTGTTCCTGTGGCATTGCTAGTGGTGGAATTGCGTAGAGGGAGAGGGAAGCAGCGGTTGTGTGGGTTCACTACCTCATCCAACTCTGGTAGTTTTTCATGTGTTATTTTAGGTTTTCTATTTAGGTAGTCTAGTCCTGAACAAATATTATACTTTGATTTTTTTCTAATTTTATGCTTTATTTTCTTATTTTTGATCAGGGTAAGAGGCATAGAAGGACAATGTGAAACCGCATTAATGGTGGCCAAACCCCTGATTGTTCCTGACTTAGTGGGAATGTTTCAGTGTTAACTGTGATACTCAGTGTTGCTTTACGAAAGATAACCCTTGATCAGGTTTACTCATGATCTCTAATTTAGTAAGCCTCCAGCAAATTGGGGCATCAGTATTGAATTGTATTAGATGTATTTTAGGTATCTATTAAGGTGATTGCTTGTTTTCTTCTCCTTATGTTAATATTTTTCTTAACAATTAACCATGCTTGTAGTGCTAGAATAAGCTAGCAATGACATGATAGTACTATTTTTTTTTTTTTTTTGAGACAGAATCCCACTCTATTGCCCGGGCTGGAGCGAGTACCATGGCATGGCGTCAGCCTAGCTCACAGCAACCTCTAACTCCTGGGCTCAAGCAGTCCTCCTACCTCAGCCTCCTGAGTACCTGGGACTACAGGCATGTGCCACCATGCCCGGCTCATTTTTTCTATATATTTTTAGTTGGCCAATTAATTTCTTTCTATTTATAGTAGAGACGGGATCTCGCTCTTGCTCAGGCTGGTTTCGAACTCCTGAGCTCCAGCGATCCGCCCGCTTCAGCCTCCCAGAGTGCTAGGATTATAGGCGTGAGCCACCATGCCCAGCCGTGATAGTACTTTTGTACAATACGGTTACTCAATTTTCTTTAGGATTTTTGCATCCATATTTGATATGTGGAAAATTGGTCCATAGTTTTTGTTTTTGAGTTATGTGTCTGGTTTAGGGATAAGACTTGCTGCTGCAGCATTCATGAGAGCAATGCTTGTGTAGCATAGTCTCAATCTCTCCCAGAAAAACTGGTCTTGCAGTCTATATTTAGAGGGCAAAAATCATTTCCTCATTTTCACAAATGTCATCTTTGATTAATTAAAGCAAGTTTTTTTTGAATACCAGCATGTGGTGACAAGAACTGAGTAGCCAGTGGATCTTAGTTCTTCTTGCTTGGCTTATCGAACTCACACGGTGTCTGCTGACACTTGCTATGAAAGAGGAATGTTGAGCCCATTCACAGCGCTCCACACTTCCCTTGCCCTCTTGCCTCCCTGGGAGTTTTTGTTCGTTATAATATGTTTACGTTGTTAGGGCTTATAATGTTTATATTCTCTTTACAACTCGTGTTGTTTTATGTGCTTTTCTAGCAGGTTGATTCTAGTAATTCAAACCTTGTAAAAACAGCACTGACGGTGTCATAAATACATACATGCACTTGCTGCAGAGCATGCAGTGGGGTTAGACTCAGGAGGAAGTGAAATCTCTGCTGCACAGTAGGGGATTTTATTTCCCGAGTGTCAAAATCTTAATGGAGCCTTTAAACAATCTTTAGCTCTATTCTCTGCCTCTAGTTCCTACTTACGTGCCTTTGTTTGGTTTTTTTCCTCTTCTCTTTTTTTAAAAACATTTTCTTTTTATATGTTACTTTTTCATTTTATTGGAGTATTTCCATGTCTGCTATATGGATGGTAAAATGTTTAGGGCTCTTGAACTCCTGGCCTCAAGCATCCTGCCACCTTAGCCCCCATGTCATTAGGGTTACAGCCGTGAGCCACTGCACCCAGCTAGAGCTCTTGCCTGTCCGACAGTGTCTTTTTTTATTTTTTAAACTTCTGCTCAATTGTCAGTTTGGCTGGGTATAGAATTCTAGGTACAAAACAATTTTTTCTTAGAATTTTAAAGGGATTGCCTCATTATCTTCTAGTGTCCCATGTTTTGAATAAGAAATTTCCCATCAGTCTGACTCTTGTTATTTTAAAGGTTTCTTTTCTGAAAGTGTTTAAGATTTTTCTTTTTGTGGTTTTGAATTTTGAAATTTCATAATGCTGAGTCAAGAATTATGTTTTTTTCATTCATTCTGTTTGAATGATTAGCTTTATATTCTAGTTTTAAGTGTAATAGATCAGTGTCCCCTTAGTTTGACTTAAACATTTTCATATAAGACTTGAAAAAAACATGTCTCCATATACTGCATGGGCTTGAAGAGGAGGAAGTGGGCAGGTGACAAACCTTCAGCTACCTATTTTAGGAGTAATGTCTTTATTTAAAATAATGTCCTCAATTTTGGTTGCATGTTAGAATCATACGGGCAGCTTTAAAAAACCTAATGCCTGAATCTCGCCTGAAGATATCCTCATGTGCTTGGTCTGGGGTGCAGTCTGGACATTGGGGTTTTAAAGCTTCCTTTGAGGTTGTGAGGCTTATCCACGATCGAGAACTACTGCCTTAAAATATTCTTCGGAGTGGTGTAGCTCACCCCACTTTCTAACAGACTTCTCCTGAAAGAATCTCATCGCTCCAATGTCTTTCAAGGGCTGGCAGGCTGGAGGTTTGGGGTCCCCTTGGAATGCCCTGTGTGAGAGTATTAGGGCTGCTGCTGGGTCTTGTTCAGATCCCACATGTGACTGTCAGCAACTTCTCTAATATTTCCCGGGTAGAGTGTGTGGCCGGAGGGCTCTTTGGGGTTGCAGGTAGGTTTGGTGCGTTCAGGGGAGAGGAACGAGCAGAAAAGACACCTCCTGCTGCTCCTGGACACTCGGTCTCTGTGCATTCTCCATCCTTCCTTCCGTTTTCTGTGCTGTCGGGTGATCAGCCGCAGCAGCACCGCAGCCACTCCTGGGTTCTCCGCGAGTTTGTTGCCTCCTGTGAGCTCACGTGGTTCTCCTCATGGTCCCCGGGGCCAGGGGCTGTCCTGGTCCCATGAAGGATATTAGTTGATTTACTCAAATTTAACACACCTGTCTGGAGCAGAGTTGGGGTCTGAGCCCAGGCTGCCTTTCTCCAAGTTCCCGGTGGCCACGCTCCAATGGGCGTGGACCTTTCTGAACGTTGGCTCTCGTAGAACAGTGTTGCTGCTTCGTGAAAGCAGGTTAAAAGGCGTCTCCTCCCAACCTGAGCACCCGAGAGTAGATGCCTTTGCCTTTTGCAGCCTCCTGCAATATTTAATTCTTTTTTTTTTTTTTTTTTACCAAGTAGAGGGTAGATATTGGTTGGAGCGAGTTACAGCTCCGTTGGGCTTCAGAGAATGAAACAGAACCTTGTTTCAAAACATGCTCCCCACCCTGTTCACATCACATTCCTAACAGGTGGTACCCAGGGTGCCGTGTTTAAGAAAGCAGAAAAGCATATAAAATATTTAAGAAAAAATTTTAAGTCAAGGTAATTTTGTAAAGTTGGTCCTTTAAAAGAAGAAGCATCAGTTATTTTTGAAAGTTCATATTAAAAGACCTTTTGGCTTGATGTTGTCAGGGAAACCGTACATGAAATGCATCTCAGTGGGCGTGAGCAGGCGCGTTCTGCTTTTCTCCCGCAGGACGGGGCGTGCGTAGGGTCGCAGGTGCGGAGCAGGTGCCCGAGAGAGAGGGTTCTGGAGCCAGGCTGCCAGGGTCGGTGCCATTGCCACCTCGCGTGCCTCAGTTTCCTTCCTTGTGAAATGACCATAACAGCGGGCACCTGTCTTGGCATGTTGTGAGGGTGTGGAATGGGCCACAGGGTATTTGGAACAGGCACGAGCAGGAGGCACTGGGCGGAGTTAGCAGCTGTTCTGCTGCGGTTGTCCTCATCGTCATCTTCATCTCGTGTGTTTGGAAGATGTTGATATTTTCCATCAAATTATTTCTTGTTTTCATATCTTTAGTGTGTTTGAAACAGAAAACTCTTTATAAATTGGTTATTGTAGAACATCTGTTTCAACTTGCTTCTGAAATGTGTGTAAACCAACTGGTTTCTGAAACTACTAGAACCATCCTTTCATATTATTTAATTTAAAAGATGTTTTGCATCTTCCATAGTTGAATGAAAACAAACTGATGAGTGCTATGACACTCCTTGACTCATCTCCATTTTAAAAACAAGTTTTGTTTTTCATAAAATACTTTTTATCCATTAGCCATGACTTGATCCGCATCACGTTCATGTGTATTCTGTCAGCGACAGTCGTGGAGTTGTGAAGGACCAAGTGATGTGAGGTCATCCCACTGTCTGTCTGAAGCGTGGGTGAGGAGAATTCGTGGGGTCTGTACTACATGTTAATAAAGCGGAGTCAGTTTGGTTGTATCTGAAATGACGTATTTTCCTATCATCATACTTTCTTAAGTAGGAAAAGTTATATTGACTGTTAGATAACGTAGAGCCAAAGTGTCTGTTTTCAAAAGTGTTATGTGTTTAAAATGGATTAAGATTCATTTATTATGATTTCATACCATAACAGAGAAAAACGTTTCTTAACAATGTGGTCACTCGCCAAAATCGAAGCAAAGCACATCCCACCCTTCTCCCCAAGAGTAAGAGTGTTGCCATCTCCCCGAGTGTGAGTCTTCCCGCTGCGACCGTGGCAACTGACTCCGTCACAGGAGGGACCGGCTCCCCAAACATGGGCCCGGCACGGACGTTCAACTTTCCTCCAGGCAGCTATATTAAAGCAAATCCCTTGCCTTTGCCAAACACAAGATTCATTGTGAGAAGCTTCCCGCCTCCTTAATGAGATACATCTTCCTTCGTACCCAAATTCATGGACTCAATTTCTCTCCTTCTAAAATCTGAATCTAATAAGCAGCTTTCTGAACAGAACTCTTACTAATTTCAGTGTGATCATGGAAGGTCTCTTCCCATTTTCATTTTTCACAAGCAGCTCTTTGGTTGTGGTTGTCACCAGGCATTTCTCTCTGCTCGCCTCGCTTCGCAGTTGAGGATGGGGTTTAGCTACAGCTGTTTTGGCCATGGCCACTAACCCACCGTCCCCAGGGGTGAGAAGCTGGGCACTTTGCCCCCCCGCCCCCAGATGCACTTCCTCCTCTGCTCCTGTTAATGCCTGTGGTTCTTTGAAATCTGAGACCAGGAATTAAACAGCTACCTTGTGTGAACCCCCTTCAACCCACAGGGCACAGCCCCAGGTCAGATCCTTCCAGAGCAGGAATGAGGGCTAGAGACTTCTGCCTCTCATGTCTCCGCTGCAGCGTCCAGTGGTGTGAGCCTGCTCGAGCACCCCCCAGAAGCAGACCCTGTGGGGCAGGAGCCCTTCTCTCCCCTCCTGCAGCAGGGAACCAGGGGGTACCGTGGATACGCTTGTCCAACAACTTTCTCCAGCTTGTCTTGCCTTTGAGTACCAGAGAGGTTTATTGCTTTAACTCTGCACACATCTGTTTTTCTTTGTGTGGGTTTTCTTGGTGGTATCAAATCTGTAACCTTCTGGTTGACATGATTCAGGTGTTGGCAACCCCTTTTCTAGGGAAAGTGGGTTCTTGCCCCTCAAAACCCCCGTAGCACCCTCGCTTTGGGCTGATGCCCTCAGACCTGCCCTGGCACCGGCATCCAGGCTGGGCT
Source organism: Cheirogaleus medius (assembly GCA_008086735.1). Classification (NCBI taxonomy): domain Eukaryota; kingdom Metazoa; phylum Chordata; class Mammalia; order Primates; family Cheirogaleidae; genus Cheirogaleus; species Cheirogaleus medius. Next base: position 29,095 of record VBSM01003152.1, read on the forward strand.
TGTGAGTGCTGGTGTCTGGGTGCGGCTCCTTGCTCAGAGACCTCCTGGCTGCCCCTGTCAACCCAGCAATGTGTGCAGGAGCTGGCTTCTGCCCAGCTCCCCAGATGCACGACTGGGCACCCCCAGCCCGTCCATCACCCTCAGTGACAGCTCCGTTCTCAGTTCAAATTCTGACAGCCTCGTGTTCCCTCTGCAACTCCCTTGACAGTAATTTTGTCTTCTTTTAATCTCCCTAGTACTTTCTGGGGCACCGTTCGTTTGGCACTTAACTGTGGGTTATTGTTTAACTCTTTTTCCAGCTCAATTGTAACATCTTTGAAGGCAAGGAAGGATGCTTTGAAACTTTTATTAAAGTATAATAAATATCCATTCAGAAAAGCGTACTTATTATAGTCATACAGCTGGATCAGGGCTCGCAGACTGAACACACCGGGTAATCAGCACCTGGTGAAGAAACAGGACGTCACCAGCCCCTGGAAGGCCCCTTGGGCCTGCGGCCACACCCCTCCCCTCCCCAGGGCAACGTGGGGGAATCGTGGCCAGTCTTGCACCCTGCGCCAGAGTCCCCTCCCCTCTGCTCCTCCGTGTCTGGCTTCTTCGCTCAGAAGTTACGTGAGCGTCACCATGCGTAGGCAGCCCTAGCGTGTGCGTTCTCGCTGTGCTGTATTTCCGGCTTTTCCATCTGCACTGGGCAGCTCCCAGTCTGGGGTTGTTGTGATGGGCGCTGCTCTTGGGGACTGTGTGGACGCGGTTTTGCTGGGCTCACGGAGCAGTTGCATGACCAGGGCTGGTCCCGGGCTGTGCACCTGCTCCCGTGTGGTCGGTGCTGGCAGTGGCTTCAGCTTGTCACAGAAATACACGCTCAGGTAGCTGGCCGTCACATGTCCAACGCAGTGAGCTCTGCCCACGGGCACGTGTGTGCGAGCTACCTGCTTCCCTGCTCACCAGGTCCCGGCTCCACCAGCAGAGACGGTACAGGCGTCCTTTTAATTTCACTTTTGTGTTTTAAAAAATAATCCCAGGACTTAGTTCAGTGCTGTACTCAGGGAGTGTTTACTGGATTTGTTCTCTCCCGGGAGCGTTTCCTGCCGTGGGCAGTGCTGGTGGCCGTTGCCGCTCGCCACCTTGCTCCTGACTGTCACTCAGCGTAGCCCACGGTCTTCCCTTCATCCCTGAAAGCCGACCCAGGCTTTGGTGCAGAATGTCTCAGCTTTCTTATCCAGTGTGTGATATACAAAGCTTCGAGAAAGAGAATGCTGTTGGGAATTGAATTACAAGAGTTTTTCTTTTCTTAACAGTCGGATATTCTAAAAATCAAGCAATCGCACAGAGCTCAGGGGCTTACCTTTGTTTTTTGGATGCGGTAAGTAACTCTTTCTTTTGTTTATGATGTATATAAATGTTGGTTGGATAATTAAATGGCTGTATCTTTTAGTGTGGTTCTTAAATCGCTTTTCTAATATGTTATGATCATACCTAAAAGTTAAGGTTGATAGGTTGTTGCTGTTTAATTGCTGTAGCGCTTAGTTAATGATGAATAAGATTATGTAAAAACGTAAAATTTCTCAGCAGAGAATAATATAAAGAAATGAAGATAAACTAGGTCAATATTGGCAAATATACTTAAAGGATTAATAACCTTACATAGAAATGATTCATAAAAGTTGGTAAGAAAACACAAAGTTGGTAAACAGGCCAAGGGCAAGTGAGAGCGACAGATGAACTTTTCTAACAATTTAAGTCATTTGTCATCAAATACAGATTAGATTAGTGAGATTCTGCTAAAACTCAATAATGTTTTTAAAACACGTAGATGCTCAGCATTTTGGATAGTATAAGTAGTGCTATGTTGTGATACACAACACAGGATGGCATGGTTTTGTGTCATATAACAGGAACTTTAAAAATGCTACGCCTTGACACCTAAATTTCACTTCTAAATGTCTCTGAGAAATATTTGCATACAAAGAAGCTTCAGGTTGTTTATTAGGATGGAAAATTAGAAACAAGTTATTCTGTGCTGGTGGAATCATAGTGACTGGAATTGTGGCAGGTCTCCACGAGGGAATCGCTGAATGTTCACAGAGAATTTTTAATAACAGGACAAATGATTGCAACGAGTAAAGAGAGAACATAAATTGCTCACATAGTCTATACTTCACTGTGGATTGTCCTTTTATCACTTTAAAATAAACCGCAAGGCGTTCGTGCTCCCGCAGGCTGGGAGGGCAGCCTGGCCGGGCTCTGCTCGTGCCGAGCGGGTTCATGTGGGAACCACCTTCTCAGCCCTGTGACTCAGCTCTCGTCCTGGGCTCCCAGGACCCTGGGTAGAGTCTCGGTGGGGAAGTTTGGGGGCCATGTGCTTGCATGTGCACACGGGTGGGACTGCACGTGGAATATTCCCACCACTCGCTGCACCAAGTGTGGCTTCCTGCTTCAAGTGCTTTTGTCTTGTCTTGCTCTTTTCTGCTTAGACCATAACGCCTCAGGTTTCCCCCGTTTTCTCACACAGAACATTCAGCCTTCCTCTCTTCTCTGGGCTCATGTTTTCATCCTCGGACGATCCACCTAACATTTTCCTGCACAAACACAGTTTCCACTGAAGGCAGCTGGACCCGCCACACTGAAAATCATGCTTTTTATTGCCTTTGGGTGATGGGATTGTGGAAATTTTCTTTTTTTCTGTTTAAGATTGTTTTTTCTGAAATGTTCTACAGTCATCTGTTACTCTCTACTGATAATAGTGGCGACAAGATTTGAGTTTGTGACGGGCAGGTCACACCCCCATCCTCACAGTGTTTTAAGATCTCCCCAGCATGCAGGTCTCCATGGTGACCACTCTTTCCATCTTACGCTGAAAGAAAAGAGGAAACGCGGAGTCTCCCTTTTTCTTTTCTTTTT
>VBSM01003152.1:32095-44115 GCA_008086735.1 Cheirogaleus medius
GTGTAGGAGTGTTCCTATCTCTCCGCATCCACGCCAACATTTATTGTTTGGGGCGGAGTCTCCCTTTTTCTCCATGTCTCCTTCACAGCTTCCTTTGCTCACGGACGGGCAGGAGGAAAAGGCCCGCGGGGTGCGGGAGGTGCAGGAGGAGGTGTGGGGTCAGCACTCGTAGAACGGGGAGCCCTGCAATCCCTGGGGCCACCCGGCAGCAGTGGTGGGGTCTCACCATGAGTTCAGCACTGGGGACAGTGAGAGTGGGGCCTGGAAATGCCCTTTGACCTTGGGGTGGGAAGAGATCAGAGTGGGTCGGATACCTGGCCGAGCCAGTCTCAGGCTCCGGTGGATGGGGCGGTAGCAAAGGGGGCTCAGTGTGACAGGGACGAGGAAGAGAAGAGAGGAGGAACCCGCTGGATTGTGTGTCTGTGACCTTGGCCGCAGGGTGTGGCAGAGAAAGGTGACGGCACAAAGTGTGAAGAGGGAAGCCTTGGCCCCGGCACTAGAAATCAGATTTGTTCTCAGGGCTTAGTTAAAATGCATCGATAAAATGACACTAAGATGAATTTTGGTAAAGTTGGAGCAGCAGACGGTGTTTGCGCTGGGCTTTGCAAGGCCGCCTTGCCATGGTAACAGGAGAGGGGCCGTCCCCCTGTTGGGGACTGAGGAAGCGTCTGTCTGGCAGGGGCCCACCTCCCTGTCGGCAGGTGTGGGCGTTCCAATTGCTCCACCTTCGTGAATAGTGGTGCTGTTAGCCTGGGTTTTAATCATTTAGCGCAGTGGTCCCCAGCCTTTGTGGCACCAGGGACCGGTTTCCTGGAAAACAGTTTTTCCACAGACTGGGTGGGGACAATGGTTTGGGAACGATTCAAGCGCATCACATTTACTATGTAGTCAAACCTCTCTGCTCAGGATAATCTGTGTTTGCAGCTGCTCCCCAGCGCTGGCATCAGCACCTCAGCTCCACCTCTGATCATCAGGCCTTAGGTTCTCATAAGGAGCCACAACCTGGATCCCTCGTATGGCAGTTTACAGTAGGGTTGTGCTCCTGTGAGGATCTAATGCTGCTGCTGATCTGACAGCAGGCGGAGCTTATGCTATGACGTGAGTGACGGGGAGCGGCTGTCAATACAGATGAAGCTTCGCTCGATCACCCCTCACCTCCTGCTGTGTGGCTGGTGCCTGGCAGGCCAAGGACAGCACCAGTCCGTGGCTTGGGGATTGGGGATGGCAGCACTAGCAGATGTGATGGGTATCTCACTGTGTTTTAATTGACATTTCCCTGATGGCTGGTTATATTGAGCACCTTTTCATAAATCATCTTCTGTGAAATGCCCAAATATTTTGCCTTTTAAAAAATTGGGTTGTGCATCTTATTATTAACAAGTTGCAAGAGTTATATATTCTGGATGCAAGTCTTTGTCAGACACATGGAGTGTGATTGTTTCCTCTAAGTGTCTTGCCTTTTCATATTTTAATGGTGTCTTTTGATGTACAGAAATTTTTAATGTTGATGAAGTCAAATTTATTGATTTTTTTTATTTTATAGTTAAATGTTTTTCCCAAGAAATCTTTGCTTATCCCAAAAGAGAAGTTATTTTCTTATATTTTCTTCTAGTAGCTTATAGTTTTTACTTTTATATTGAGATCTCTTATCCATTTCAAATTAATTTCTTTCTGCACATGGTGTGGAGTAAACGTCAAGGCTAATTTTTTTCATATGGATATTTGGTTCTAGCACCTGGTGTTGAAGAGTCTTCCTTTTCTCCACTGAATGGTGCTGATGCCTTTGCTGAGAATCATTCGTTACATCTGTGCGGGTTCGTTTCCAGGCTATTCTCTCTGTTACCTGCAGCCCCTTCAGCATGGCTGCCATCCGGCTCCGCTGAGCAGACGCTGCATTTGTTCACCGTTCTCCCTTGGTGGGTGGTGAACTGCCCTCAGGTCTTCGATCTTGTGACTGGTGCTGCTGTAAACCTCTCGCACTGGCTCCGGCCGTGCAGGCACGAGCTCCTCTAAGGTTTGCTCCTGGAACGGAGGTGCCGGGTCACGGGCAAGAAAGAGGGATCCCGCGGTCCCTGTGCTTTCTCTGCCGTGGGTGGGTCTGTGGACCCAGAGCATTCCCAGCACTTGGCGCCGTTGGCTTTTACTCTCCGCCAGCCGAACGGGATAGGTGGTGCCTCTCTGGTCACGGATGGTGGGGAGCAGCCCCTTGTCGCCTGGCATGGGTTTTCCTTTTCCATGAAATGAGTTTGCATCTTTTTGCCCGTTTCGGTTTTTCCTTTAAAACTATCACAATTTAGAAAAGTTTCAGGGATGGTGCAAAGAACTGTTTGTTTTCCCTGATCCGTTTGTGAGCAGGCTGTCTGCGTGCTGTGCGTTGTCCTGACCCCGTGGGTGCGTGTAGTCTGCCCTTGTGATGTGTGCCGTCCCGACCCCGTGGGTGCGTGTAGGCTGCCCGTGTGACGTGTGCCATCCCGACCCCATGGGTGTGTGTAGGCTGCCCTCATGATGTGTGTTGTCCCGACCCCGTGGGTGCGTGTAGACTGCCCGTCTGGCATGTGTCGTACCGACCCCATGGGTGCTTGTTTCCTGCACGCATGGCCGCAGCATGCCCGTCGCAGCAGGTGTGGCCCACAGACACCGTAATGGCGGTCCCAGGTGCGTGTGGTTGCTGTGTCTCTTTCATCTGCTCCGGGCTGGAAACGCCTCCGCCCCCCTTGCCTCTCCTCCTCTGGGTGAGGATCCTGGGCCCCCTCTTTTGTAGAAGGCCCTAGAACTGCAGTGGCCTGGAGTCTCCCTGTGGCGCTGTCAGGTCTCGAGGCTCCACCCAGAGCAGCTTGGAGGGGCTGCCGCCTTCCTCGGGCACCTGCGGCTTCCATTTGCTGGAGAGGGAACACGCGGTTTACGTTTCGGGAGCTCAGTGCCTGTCTCAGGGATCCTGGGATGGGGGATCCATCGCACCCCAGGCAGCGTGAGGATGCCCACCGGTCACCACTGAGCTCTGCCCGACACCGCAGACCGCAGGCGCCATGTCTACACTCTGGCGAGCACCCTCTTTAGGCCTGGCCTTCCTGGAGGACGCCGGTCTGTGGGGACAGGCTCAGGTCCTCCTTCGAGTGCGTGGTTGGGAGAAGGTGGTTGTGGTCGGCAGCGAAAGTGGAGGGTCTTGGCACGAGAACGATGCCAGGGAGAGCAAAGTCCAGAGTGCAGCCACAGGCTGCCATTGAAATGGAGCGTTTGTGGTGAAGAGTCGGGCAGAGCACATGCGAGGCCCCCGCTGGGCACCGAGGCTGCACTTTGGCTGGTCGAGCCACCTGCAACGAGACCTGCTGCCCTTATTTGGAATTCTGCGTAGATTTCCACAGGGGAGACCACATCATGAGAGCCCGGCGCCCGCGCTTTTCTCCGTCCTGGAGCTCGCTCTCGCGGTGGCTGATGCCGCAGCCTGCCAGGTCGTGTGGCAGGGACAAGGGACACGCAGGTAGCAGACCAGACCAGGAGAGGGAGACCCGTGGTTCCTGGGCACCCTGGGGCCCGGGCTCAGACCCGTCACAGCATTTACCGCCTCGAGCAGTCATCCGTCTCCCTGGCAGGTGTCAGCTCTGCACAGCCGGGAGGCTCTCACGGACATTCTGGAGCTCCTGGGTCCGTGATCAGCAAGGGGTAGGAATCAGTGAGCATTTGCTAGACAAATGAATGGGTTTGGATCTGTGTGTTCAACTTTTTAGTTAAGTTAGATGGAACTAGATACTTCTGTGGGCTTGCCTGGGAGGTCAGCCATCCTGTTGGAAATTGTTTCCGTGGAAAACGATATTCTGAGTTTCTTACTTGGCCCACGTACAAATGAACTTTTAGAGCCTGTGTGTGTGATGCCGCTCTTCAGAGGGTTGTGCTCGCTCAGTAAGTTCCTTTGTGAAGTTGCCTGGGAGCAGTAAGCACCTTTCCAGAATGTCACAGGCCCTTCAAGATCTTAGGTCTTGAATACCACACCTTAGGTCCAGATACCACAGGTAGCGAATACGAGAACATGCACGTTAGAGAGCGCAGATTTCACTGCGGTTCCATCGTCCCAGACTGCGCCCGTCAGTGATATTTCAGGAGAGCAGGACGTGGGCTCCCGTCTTCTCAAGTGCTGGGGCGCTTGAGTCCTCAGGGGTGGACCCCAAGACTGTGGGTGGAGCGCAAGGCTGTCACGCGGGCTTAGCAAGAAGGAGCACCCACGCCAAGCGGGACTGGCGCTGTCTGAAAGAGGGGGGGACTGCCCAGTGCCATGGTGTCAGGAAATTTCGACCTGGAAGAGGATGTCTGTAATCTTTCCTTAAAAAAAAAAAGTGTTTGTCGAGCTTAGAAGAATGCAGTTTCCATTTGTTCAGACAGATCACGTAGCTGTTTTGTTAAGTTCGCACCTGTCCCTCTAATTTCCTTTGGAGCAGTTGTTTTTATTTCCACGTCCACGTTGCACTGTGAGTGTGTGGAAATGGCATGGGTTCTTGTGTGTTGATCTTGCATCCTGGGACCTTGCAGAACTGACTAGTGCTGGGGTGTTTTTCATAGATTGCTTGGGATTTTCTGTGTAGACATTCGTGTCACCTGCAAATAGGGCCGGTTCTGTTTCTTCTCGACTGAGCCGCAGTGCACCCACTGGAACCTCTGGCCCTGGGCCAAGTCGAGATGGTGGTGCAGACCCCTCCCACCCCCCCACTCCCCTGTCAGACGAGCATCAGCCTCTCACCGCTGGGTGTGCCAGCTGTAGGGTTTTGAAGGTGCTGTTTATCGAGTTTAGGTAGTTCTCCTCCCTTACTAACTTGGTGAAAGTTTTTACCATAAATAGGTGTTATATTTTGTCAAACGCTTTTCCTATATCAGTTGAGCTTCGTTGGTTGTAAAAATGTTTGTTACTGGCCGGGCGCGGTGGCTCACGCCTGTAATCCTAGCACTCTGGGAGGCCGAGGCGGGTGGATAGCTCAAGGTCAGGAGTTCGAAACCAGCCTGACCAAGAGCGAGACCCCGTCTCTACTAAAAATAGAAATACATTAATTGGCCAACTAATAATATATAGAAAAAATTAGCCGGGCATGGTGGCGCATGCCTGTAGTCCCAGCTACTCGGGAGGCTGAGGCAGAAGGATTGCTTGAGCCCAGGAGCTTGAGGTTGCTGTGAGCTAGGCTGACGCCACAGCACTCACCCTAGCCTGGGCAACAAAGTAAGACTCTGTCTCAAAAAAAAAAAAAAAAAAAAAATGTTTGTTACTGAACATTTATAAGATTTTTTTTCCCCACATTCTTGGAATTTAGGAACTTTTCTGTGTGTGTCAAGGAACTTGGGAGGCCCTTTCAAAGTATAGACTCGAGTTTTTTTTTAATTGAGATAAATTTTTCTGTATTAGTTCATTTCTTTTTTTAAAAAAAAACTTTCTCCTTTTGAGATTCCTGATGTTTGAGTGTTAAGTCTCACCATTTGTGCACTTCCCCTTGATTTCTATTCTCTGTAGTTTTGCATTTTGCAGTTGACCTTCCAGTTCACTCTTCATTCGTGAGCTGTGACCAACACTCTCTCAGTTGTTGCATTTCAGCGGCAGATCTCAGCTCTGGCCTTGGAGCCTTTTCTTCCAGTGCTGGGGGTTCTCCGAAGCCTCTTCTGTTGTCCTTGGCACCTCTCTTGCAGCAGCTGCGGGGGGCTCTGCTGCTCTCTGGCTCCATCATCACTGTGCTTCCTGGGTCCTCTCAGATGTGTCAACAGTTGGCTGTGTGTGTTTGTGGCTCTCCGAGCCCTTGGAGCTCAGGTGGGCTGTCAGTGCTGTGGCAGGTGTGTGCAGAAGTGGCCTTCGATCCGCAGGTGCTCAGCCTCTGTTGGGCCTAGGGAGAGGCCTGGCTCCCGAGTGTCCTTGGTTTCCTGGTTAGTTCTCCTCCCGCCTCTGGGCAAAGAGAAGCTTGGTTGGGGGGTTCCTCCTTCCCTTGGTTCTTCTGGCAGGTACACCTGGGCATGGGGGCCGCCTTGGGGGCTTCTGTGTCTCTGCAGGGCCCAGGCTGCCTCTTGGAACAGGGAGGCCAGTCTTGGGACTGTCAGCTGCTTTCCCAGTGGGAGACCCTGCATACCTGTGAGCTGGCCCGTGAGTTCAGCAAGGGCGTCTGATGAGAGTTGGAGGGTCTGGGACAAACCGTAGAGCTACAGTCTCCAACCCCCGGCTGCCTGTTAGGGACTGAGCCACAGAGCTCTGCTGCCCCCATCACTCCACCCTGTCCATGGAAAATTGTCTCCAGTGAAACTTAGGAACAGGGGTGGGGTTGGCGAGCGAGCTATTGAGCCAGCTGCTCCCCATCACTCCAGCCCCCCACCCCCATCAAAAAATTACCTTCCATGAGACCGGTCTCTGGTGCCAGAAAGGCTGGGGACCTTTCAGAGCTGGTGTCCAGTGCCGTGACCGTCTTCAGCACAGCAGTGCTCGTCTGGCTGTCACAAGGGTCCCGGGTCATGCTGAGAGCTGGGGGCATCCTGGGGCCTCCGTCACCAGCCCCAGCCTCTGTTTGCCCGGCCGGTGTTGACAGAGATTCGCTTCTGTGCCGAAGTTGTCTGTGTTTCCTGGTGGGGTCAGCTCACCGGACAGTCTCCACCTTCTCCCTTCAAGCAGGCATCCCGGTTCTTACACATGAAACATGTTTATTCCTAATGGGCTTAGGCGTCCCGTGAAGTTCACGTAGAGGGGTGGGGAGGTGACCTCGGGGACTGGGAGAGTCGCCTCCACCAGCTTCTGCGCTGGCCTCATCATGTCCCTTGGAATTGCCGTGTGCTCTCAGAGGGGACTTGATTTCTGTTTAAGAAATCATTTAGAAAAGCGACAACAAAACACCAGCTCCGATAGGGACTCGATGTTTGAGTTAAAAACAGGGAGGGCCCATCTGAAAGACAGTCCAGCCAGAGGCCACTGCTGGGTCTGTTGGCAGCAGGAGACTCGTGTGACAGGCGTTCTCTCTGACGCGTGGCCCTGCTGATGGCATTCGCTGAGCCTGTTGGTCTCTTGACTTTCCCAAGGAAAACAGCAGAAGTGTTTTGACATCTGAAATGGACAGAACAGATCGGTGGTTCCTAGCCTTGCACTGTGGGGGCACAGTGAAGGGGGTGCCTTTGGCCGGCCCCTGTGTGGACAGAGAAGGCCCCTGGCTGCAGTGTCCTGGGACCCAGGTGAGGCCCCAGCACCTGAGACCAGGCAGGACCTCCGGTGGGGCCTTTTGTCCAGGTGATCAGGAGAGCTGCCCTGCCACCTAGACACGTCAGACTGCACTTCTTAGCGAGGGCTGTCTTGAGCCCTGTGCACGGTCGCCCCACTTTTTTAGCCTTTAGGTCTAATAGGAAATGTGGGCCAGCAGGCCCCCCACGCTCTGCCCTCCCACATCTCCAGCATTAGACTCGTGCAGCCTGTTGTTTTCTCTGGTGAGATAGGAGAGAGGAATATCTGTTAAATAACTCATTTGCAGATGACTGAAAAAGCAATTTCAAACCCTTTTGCTGTTAAACTTTTTGTCCAACTGCTGCTCAGTGGAAATGTTGGCCGATGTGACTATTAAGGGTTACCTTCTACTTTCCCCTCCGGCGTCGGCAGAGGAGGGGTTGAGGGCCTCCCTGCCCGGCATTTAGCGGGAACAGAGCAGGAGACCTTGTGCTTTATGGAGGGTGGTTTTGAGAGCGAAGCATTTGACCACAGGGCATGGTGGTTACCAAGAGGTGACTGAACGATGTTATTTTCTCTATATTTAGGGTAGCTGCTGGTCAGTAGCTTATTACATGCAGATGTGACCAGCTCAGTGAGGAAGTTTGTTTTTCCCTATCCCTCTATCACATGCCACCTGATTTCTATATTTGACTTGTGAATTTTAGCTTAGAATTGTCTAGAAAAGAATGCCGGTGAATCTGCTACAACTTAGAAAATAATTAAGCCGTGTTAACGTGAGCACGGGCCTGGGGGGGCCACCTGGGACCGGTGTCTGCTGCTGTCATCGTTGCAGACTCTGGCTGGGTAGGTCCTGTGTCATTTCTTCTGTCTTAGCTAGTTGCATATAGGAAACTATATGTATTTCCACGTGACTGTGTCTATAATTTAGGTGACCTTCAATTGTTTTCAAATTAAATGTACTTTGCCTGGCTTTAAAAAGTCATATTTTTCATTTTGTCTTTAGCAGTGTATCAAGAAATGGCAAACAAACATTCTTTCTCTAGTAAAATAAATAATTGGCAGAAAATTGAGTTTTCTACAGAGAACTGTTTTAAAGCTGTTAATCAGCTGACTTGAGCATGTGTTGATGCTTCCCTGTGGTTTGATGGTCTGTAGCCTTTTACCTAACGGTGGCAGAGCCTGTTTGGCTGTTTGCAGAGACGCTGGCTGCGGACCGGACAGGCTGATGGGGCAAGGCCAGCAGGGTGGGCGGGAAAGGGGGCAGGTGGGGTGGCCACACCACCCGCCTCTCCTGCCCACACATGCCACTCCCTTCCTTTCCGTTCTGTTCGCTTGCTGTTTTTGTCTGAGAGGAAAATTATGGGCTTGTGTTTTAGACCCAAGGCCTGGAGTGGTTTTAGCTGGTTCAGGGCAGGGCAAGAGGATTTCAGTGGTAAATGCTCCCAAAAAAGTGCAAGTTGCACTAACCAAAAAACAGACATGTGCTTGATTTATGAGGCTGAGGGTCCCTCATTTTGAACTGGCAGCTGCAAAGCGGAAGAGCCCTGTCTGTGTAGATGCCTCTACTTTTCTCTCTGCACGAAGAGATATTCCTCGTTGTGAACATCGATGCTCAGAAAGGTTTTCCTTGAACTGAGGAAAAACAAAGGTTAGTTCAGGAAGGGGTTGAGAGAGCCCTGGGAGGACGACTCCACACTGTCAGAGGCGTCCTGCAATTAGGCTGCCGTGTTTACCCGTGTGTTTTTGCCAGCACCACAGCGTGTTGCTCTTGGCCGGCTGCAGCTCCCGCTGAATGCCACTGAACTCCATTATTTTGAGAGACTAATGCCCCTCAGCAGTGAGCTTCTGAAACATTCTTATTTTTGTAGCGTGTGTTCATTTTAAGGCTCAGGAAAGGGGGTGGCCTGGGTGTTTGCGCAGCGGCTCCTGCAGGGTGCTGGTCCCGCTTACTGGCCAGGGAGAGCGTGTCGGAAACACAGATTCTGGGCCAGTGCGTGGGCTCACACTCCAGACCTTGCAGACAGACTCATGCCTCCGAGTGATTCTTTTGCTGCCAGTGCCAGGAAGGGTGGCCCCCACTGTCTTTGGGAGCCCGCTCTGTTGTCAGTCCCCAGTCTGAGGGGCTGCACGTGGAGTGCGTCTGCAAGTCTGTGCTCGGAGCGTTGTGTCCCGAGGTGCTCGGCTGGGGACCTGGCCCCTCACCCACAGGTCCACCTGCCCTGCTGGGCTCTCACCTGCGGGTCCTCCCTGTCCCCACCGCCCACGCGTTGTCTTCAGCGCGATGACCAGCTCGTTCCCTCTTGCCACATATTGTGGTGCGATCCGTCCGCATTCCCGTGTCCCTTCCCGTGCCTCACCCGTGGAAGTGTGGGCTCTGTGAGACCAGAGAGACAGTAGTCCCAAAACCCGGCTGAAAGGTAGTGCAGTGACTCTAACGATGTATTGCATTGTGGGGAAGTCGGGGCCTTCAGTGCACACATCACTGAAACAGCACACATTGTACCCACCAAGCGGCCTCCCATCATCCACCCTGTTCATTTTCTTAAAAGTGTCTTTTGATGAACAGAAGTGTTTGATTTTGAGCGCATCCATTTTATCAGTTTTTAAAATGAGATTTGTGCTTTTTGTATCCCATCTAAGAACCTAAGAAATCTTTATCTACCCCAAGATTTTCTTCTTTATTTTCTCCTAGAAGTTTTATAGTTTTGTCTTTTATATTTTTTAACATTAAAGTTTATACTTTATTATTATTATTTTTGTTTGAGACAGGTTCTTGCTCTGTCATCCAGGCTGGAATGCAGTGGTGTCATCACAGCTCACTGTAGCCTCAAACTCTTGGGCTCAAGTGATCCTCCTGCCTTAGCCTCCCCAGTAGCTAGGACTACAGGCTTGCACCACCACACCTGGCTAATTTTTCTATTTTATTTTTTGTAGAGATGGGGTCTCACTGTGTTGCTCAGGCTTGTCTCAAACTCCTGGCCTCAAGTGATCCCCTTGCTTCAGCCTCACAAAATGCTAGGATTACAGGCATGAGCCACCACACCTGTCCTGTCTTTTACGTTTAGATCAGTGATCCATCTCAAGTTAATTTTTGAGTATGGTGTAGAGTAGGGGCTGAGGATTTTTCCCATGTGATATCCAGTTGTTCCAATATTACTATCCTTTCTCTAGTGAGAAAGGCACCTTGGCACCTTTGTTGAAAATCAATTGACCAAAAAAAGCACAGGTCTGTTTCTGTACTGTCTGTTCTGTTCCATTGACTTTTATGTTTATACCAATTTCATGCTGTCTTGGTTACTTCAGTAGCAGTTTTATAGTAAGTCTTGAAATCAGGTATTGTAAGTCTTCCAACTTTGTTCTTCCCTCTCAAAATGGCTTTGTTGGTCTTTTTAGAATCAACTTGTCAAGCCTTCTTGGATTCTTACTGGGATTGCACTGAATCTATAGATCCATTTGAGGCTCTTAACAATATTGAATCTTCCAATCCATAAACATGGTATATCTTTCCATTTATTTAGGCTTTCTTAAATTTCTCTCAGTAATGTTTTATAGTTTTGAGGATACAGTTCTTAAACATAAATTTAACAAAATACATCCCTAATTATTTTATGGGTTTTGGTGCTATTGAAAAGTGGTATTAAAAAATTCATCTCTCAGTTTTATTGCTATAAATATGATAAATTAGCTTATTCTAGTAGGTCATTTTGTATATGTTTTAGCATTTACTATGAAATGATTATGTCACCTGTTAATAAAGATTCTTTCACCTCTTTCTTTCTAATCTATGAGACTTTTATTCCTTGTTCTTGGCTTGGTTTGTATTGCTGACTTGAACCTCTAGTACAATGTTGAATAGAAGTGATTCTAGTGACATCCTTGTCATGTTCAAATACCATTTGTTTCATCATTTCATTGTGAAGAAAGATATATATAGAGAAGAGCACAAAACATAAGCGTACAACTCAATAAATTATCATAAAGCAAACATTCATGCAACCACCATAGAAAATGACCACCTCTGAAACCCCTTCCCGCTCCTTGCCCATGACCTCTTCCTCTCTTCTCCCCAAAATAGATACAGTGCACGGTGGGGAGCACCAGCCCCCACACGGTCGAAAATCTGTGTGTCACTTTTGACTCTCCCAGAACTTTACTAATAGCCATACTGATAACATAGTCAAATAACACATAAAAATGCATTTACTGTTCGTTAAGTGGAAACGGATCATCGTAAAGATCTTCATCATCCTCACGTTGAGTAGGCTGAGGAGGAGGAGGAGGAGGAGAGGAGGGTTGGCCTTGCTGTCTCAGAGGGGGCAGAGGTGGAGCCGTGGAAGGGAAGCGGGAGAGACAGGCACACCCAGCATACATGTTTTTGAAAAGAATCTGCATGTATGTGGACCCGTGCAGTTCACGCCCATGTTGTTCAAGGGTCAACTGCATGTTTATACTTGTTATCTTTCTGATGGATTGACCCTTTTAGCAATGTGACATGTCACTTTTTCTCTCTAGTAGACATTTTTGCTTTGTTGTAAGGTCTGTTTTGTCTGGTGTTAGTATTGTTACTGTAGCCCTCTCGTGATTATAATTTTGCATGGTATATCCTTTTTTTTTCTTTTACTTTCAACCTATTCATGTGTATGAATGTGAAGTGTGTCTCTTAAACAGCATGTAGGTAGATCTTGTTTTATTTTTGTTTTTAATCCAGTCTGGCAGCCTTTACCATTGATTGGAGTATTGAGTTTATTCGTATTTAATAATATTTATATATAGTTGGATTTATACCTACCATTTTGCTAGTGTCTAGTTGTTAATTATTTATTGATTTTTAACTTTTAAAACTTACTTTCTTTTT
>VBSM01003152.1:44215-60579 GCA_008086735.1 Cheirogaleus medius
TTTGGTCATGTTTTGGCTTTGCATAGGCTTCTTTAGTTTTAATTGTGTACTGGAAAGTGCATATGAAAAGCTCTAGGAATCTAAAGGGTTTATTTTTGCTTCTCAGGGGCAGCTAGACCACGCTTACCGACTGCCCCAGCCGCTGTTCTGCTTTCTGTCTCTAAGAATTTGACTATTCTAGATACCGCATATCATGATTGTTGTCCTTTATGTCTGGCTCATGTCTTGTATCTTTTTAAGTTTTTAAAATATAATTTGCATGAGTTTTCAAAATATTTTTTTATCTGGTAATTTGAATATCTGAAGGTTTTACTTTCTGGTGATTTGTATATTTTTACTTACATGCCTGGCTATCTTTGTGTACTGGCCATTTTACTTGAACAGTTCTCTGTGGAGTTAATTTGAGGCTTTGGATATGTCAACAGAAAAGAACCCAAACTTTGTAAAATAATTTAAAGAGGTTTATTCTGAGCTGAATATGTATGACCATGGCCCGGAAAGCCACGCCCCAGAAGCCTCAAGCAAGTGGTCTGGCTGTGGCTGGGTCACAGTTTGGTTTTATGCATTTCAGGGAGAGAGGAATTACACATGGAGTCATAAATCAGCACATGGAAGGCGTATATCGGTCTGGCCCAAAAAGGCAGGACGTCTCCACCCGGGCTTACCGGTTATGGGTAGGTTTAAAGATTCTTTGATTTGCAGTTGGTTAAAGAAATGAAGCTTTGTCTAAAGGCTTGGAGTGTTTTAAGTTAAGGAAGTCTATGAATCAGAGACAAGCTGCCAGACATATACCCTGGACTTATACCAAGACTCATGTGGTCTGTTAAGTAAATTGGTGACCTCCAGGTGTGGTTTAACCTTTGATTTACAAGGCCCTGGGCTTGTTAATGATTTTATATCTTATTGTTACAAAGAGTAACTTCAAAAGTGACAGGGTATAACTAGGCCTGTCTGACCTCCCTTCTCCTTCTGGCTGCAACTCAGCTTTAATTTTTGTTTTTGGGGGTCCCCTTGGCCAAGAGGGGTCCATTCTGTCGTCCGGGGGGCGGGGCTTACAACTTTAGTTCACAGATGAAAGTCCATTTCCTCAGAAAAGATTTTACTTCGCTTCTCCAGTTACCTGAAGAACCGCTTTCCTTGAACGTCCCCAATCCGTGTTTGAGGCCGGAGGTTCCCTGCTGGGCCACGTCTCTCATCCACTCTTACCTTGAGAAGGTGGCCCTTGGTGGCCGGAGCTAGAATCACGTGCACATCTAACAGCCTCCTGCCTACAGCCTCGAGCAGCCCAGCCTCACACGGCTATTAGGACCACGTTTCCAGGCCTGGTGCAGTGGCTTGCACCTGTAATCCTAGCACTCTGGGAAGCCGAGGCGGGAGGAACCTTTGAGCTCAGGAGTTCGAGACCAGCCTGAGCAAGAGCGAGACCCCGTCTCTACTAAAAATAGAAAGAAATTAATTGGCCAACTAAAAATATACATATAGAAAAAATTAGCTGGGCATGGTGGTGCATGCCTGTAGTCCCAGCTACTCGGGAGGCTGAGTCAGGAGGATTGCTTGAGCCTAGGAGTTTGAGGTTGCTGTGAGCTAGGCTGACGCCGCGCACTCTAGCCCGAGCAACAGAGTGAGACTCTGTCTCAAAAAAAAAATCATGTTTCCGTACTTGAGAACCAGCTGTTCCTTCTGGACCAGCAGAGGCCTCGCGCAGACAGGCTGCGTTCTCGCTAGGCTTGCACCTCTTCCGAGATTCAGCCCAGTAGCTCCCTACTACCTTGTTAACTCTCTTTGTTGCTTTGAAAACTTTTAATATAGTTTACATGACTTTCTTACTTGGCCCTCCAGCCAGCTCCTGTAGCACAAAGGGCAAAGGCTGTTCCCTCCCCCATCCCCACCAGTGGTGAAAAGGAGTGGGGGACATTTTAAAGAGACAGAAAATATTTTTGCAGTTTTTTCCGGGCCATTCCTTCTGCTACACATTCCCCGCTGTCAATATTGCCCTCCCATGTCTACGGGGGAGGGCGACTGCTCTGTTGAGGATGGTTCATTTGCTGGTCACTTCCGTGGGTGGAATTTCGAGGCATTTTGACCTGGGCTGGGATCCCTGCTCCCATACTGCCAGCCTGTCACAAATCACGGGCAGGTAACTTCTCTGGATCTTCTTTCCTTCTGCTTTGTGACTTGGATTAGAGAGAAGACTGGGTGATGTGTGTGTGATGTTGCGATATAATAAATATTTATTAATATCTGGTCTCTGTCCCCGGCTCCTGACACAGAGCTCCCTCATGAACTTGCTAGGTGGTGGGAGCGTCTTTGTCTAAGGAGGTGAACCCCGACAGCTTCAGGCAAGTGGGCTGGGCCCTGAAAGACCAGACCTCGAGCAGGAGCCTGAACTTCCAGCCACACCTCAGCCTCCCACCCTCCAAGACAGGGCTGGACGCTGAGTTGGTGACGCTTAAAAGTCCCTCTTCTACCCTCATGTGGTCACAGGCCCCCCTGCGTCTGACGTGACGCCAGCGCCCCTCCCGGCACAGGGCCGCGCTCCAGCCTCGGCGCCTCACGCAGAAGCTCCTGGACTCGGAGCTCCAGGTCTCTTCTGACTCTGAAATCCTCTGACCAGAGCAGCCTTTTCCCACCCAATATTTTTAGTCAGAAAGGAAACAGTGTTTCATTCCGAATTAATGTTATTTTTATAATAAATACGTCAAAATTATTCTCCCTAGCCTGCCAAGAATGTTTCTTAACTGGTTATCATTGTGGAATTTTAGCCAGTCTGGGAATCTTGCACACATTCTGGCAAACCAATGATGGGGTTTTTGAACCCACCCTCACGTTGTAAGGAAAGGCCATCTCCACATACACCTTGGGATGGTACTTGAAATGCAGTTTGCTTTTGCGGTTCATGCTTAACAACCTTTTGTATCTGTCCTTTTACCTCCTCTCCCTTGCATTTCGAACACCAGCTGATGTTTGTTGGAGTCAGCTCCTGGTATCTGGCACCGGCTGTGAGCACTGTGCACCTTGACCTGAGCAGGCCCCCTCCCTGGGGGGACCTGAGGCTCTAGTGGAGGTAGTGGGATCACAGCCCCCACTGGCAGAACACATCTGGGCTTGTTATGAAAATATCTCGCCGCTTTTCATGTGCAATAAAGACCTTTTCATTCTCCCATCTTTCAGCAAGTTTTTCCTCTTTCAAAATGATCTTGGAGAACAAGGAGCTTATTTATAATCAACAGAGTCACTGTACATTCTGAGTAGTTTGAGTACCCGCTTTGCTATTCATTTTTTGGCTTGAATGTTTGCTCACTGCATTCATCCTTGCATTTCTCAGCTTTCTGGATTCGTATGTTAATGTCTTTAGTGTTCGCTTTATGCTTGCAGATGTTGACTTTATCCAAACAGCCAGCAAGGGAGATGATTCCAGTAGAAGAAGTGGCGGAAAATTGTATTTGGATGTTCCTTGGCTTCTCGAGAGATGGGGAATTCTGAGCACTTTTGCTTTCTGCGTAGATCCTTGAACTGTGAAACTGGGATCTTGGTTAATCTGAGTTCCCCCGAGAAACAGAACAAACAGGGGATGTATAGAGATGTGCAGAAAGTGGTTATGGGGGGACTGGCTCGAGCAACTGTGGAGACTGAGACGTCCCATGTTCTGCCATCTGCACGCTAGCCCAGGAAGCCCCTGGTGTAGGAGCCTGAAGGCCTGAGAGGCGGAACCCCTGGGTGAGCCCTGGGCAGAGTCGCAGGCCCCAGCACAGGAGCTCGTTGTCCGAGGACAGAAGGTGGACGTCCCGGTTAAGCAGGGAGAACAGAGTCACCCTTCCTCCGCCTTTCTGTTCTCTTTAGGCCCTTTATAGGCTGGATGCTGCTCGCTGGCTCTGGGGAGGCTGATCTTCCCTACTCCGTCTGATCCAAGTGCTCATCTCGTCCAGAAACTCCCTCCTCCCAGACGCACTGGATGCTTTCCCAGCTGTCCAGGCAGCCCTAGCTCAGTGCATTCGGCACACAATCAAACATTGCAGTCCACCCCTTGTCAACTGGACACCACGCACACTTCCTCAAACACATTAATCTCCAAGTAAAGACAGTCATAAGGTTGTAATTCCACCTGACAGGGTGCCACAATCCCACACACACCTAAAATGCACAGTCCCTTTCCCAGAACAGGAAGTAAAGTCCTTGAGCGGTGTTTGTTCTTTTTATATCGCAAAACATAAACACTGTGATGTAAAATAAACAACAATTAAATACAAGCATGCATAAAAGTCTCTATACTTGTGCTATCTTATGTTACATGATAAGGGAATAAAGGAGGAAAGAAAGCAAAGATGTTTGCTTTATGCACATACACACAGCGTATTCATAACAGATAAGAAAAAACGCTTGTGACAGGTGGAGTCCCTGTTCTGCACCCATCACGAGGCCGTGACTGGCATTCGTGGCCACCGCCTCACACGCCCATTCTGTGCTCCGTTCATCCTTAGCGGCCGTGGCTCTTTGCCTGTTGGGTGCCCCAAACCTTCGCTCCTACGCACGGGGTCTGGGCCACGCGTGGTCCTGCCTGGACTGGATTGTTGTGTTTTTCCCTCCGCTGCAGTCACAGGCCGTGGTGATGTCACACCAAACACTTGCCACCACGAGGCGTAGGCCTCCCGCTTCCCCTGTTAGGGTCGGCCACACCGGCTGCACGTGGCCCCGCCTCGCCTGCCGACCCAGGGGCGTCTGAGCACCCGTCAGCAGCCTCGGCGCCGTGTCTCCTCCCGCAGCGTCTCCCTCTGGACCCGAGACTCCCTGCAGCAGGAGACAGGAAGCAGCGACTGTCCTCGGGTCACTGGGGTTAGGTGGTGGCGCCCCCCCACGTCTCCCCTGGGTTCCTGACCCCGCGTCCTGGCCGTGGGGAAAACAGCCCCTCACGTCCGAGGCTCATTCAGAGCATGTGTCACCTTCTGGGGATCTTGTTTCGGCCATGCATGGTGCCGTCCCCTCACTGGCATCGTAGTGTGACTGCCAGAGGCCGTTCCCCGTCCTGTCAAGCCAGTGGCTCCAGGGTGGGGGAGCACGGCGAGACCAGGGATTCCGTGAGCCGGGCCCAGGGCCACGGGTGTTTGGCCATGGAGGGAGTTCCGTGCGGGGGTTGGGTTGGTGGGTGCGGCGCTGTCAGATTTCAACCTTGACGTGCCATGGCTGGGACTCTGGGTGAGTGCAGGGCCCCTCCACACCCCAGGTGGGGACAATATTGGTGTTCTATCTCTCATAAGGGTCAAGAAGAGTATATGTGAGCGTTCTGTACGTGGAAAAGTGAATTGAACATACATTCATTTTTCTAAGATAGTTAAATGTTTATGGGTGTATAATAGTTGTGCATGTTTGTGCGGCACCTGTGATATTTCGATGCAGCGTGCAGCGTGTCATGGTCACATCTGGATAATTGGGACATCGTGTCCAACATCTGTCCTTTCTTTGTGTTGGGAACATTCCAGATAGTCAAGCTATTTTGAAATATACAATGACTGGTTCACTGTAGCAGCCCTGTCATACGGCCAAGTGCCAGATCTTACTCCTCCTGACCATCGCTGTGCCCGCAAACCCTCCCTTCCTCCCCGCCAGGTGACCCTGCTCCACTCCCCACTCCATGAGGCCAATGTTCCAGCTCCCCGTGTGAGTGAAAACGGGCGGTATTTGCCTTCCTGTGCCTGGCTTGTTTCACATGACATAATGTTATCCATGTCCCACAGATATTCCTGAGGGCCAACCAGGTGCTGGTCCTGAGCTGGCCCTCGTTCTAGAAGGTGCATGGGATGCCCCTTTCCAAGGGTGTACAGCCAGGCCTGGACGAGAGGTCAGAGATTCGAGTCTCGCTCAGGTGTGCCGGGCATCTCTCGAGCGGGCGTTCTCTGCTGCCTGGCACAGGTCCCAGATGTGCGGGCAGGGATGCGTTCACCTGTGGGATAGCCGTTACGGCCACGTGCTGGCTCTTAGCCTTCCTCTTTCTCTGCCATCCTCCTCTCCTCCTCCTCATCTTCTTCCTCCCTCCTCCTCTTTCCCCTCCTCCTCTCTCCCCACCTCCTCTTTCCTCCCCCTTCTCTCTCTTCCTTCCTACTCTCCCTTCCTCCTCCCCACCTCCTTCTCTCTTCCTCCTCCTCCCTCCTGCCTTTCTACTCCTCCTCCTCCCCTCCCCCTCCCCTCCCCCTCCCCTCCCTCTCCCCTTCCTCCTCCCTCCTCCTCTCCTCTCCCTTCCCACTGTGCTCCTCTCACACTGGGCTCACTTTATTCACAGGTCATTGGATTATCAGAATGCTCTTAAGGCCATTTTTCTGAAATAAGAGACATAAATGTAGGTGTTTTAGTTCATCTTATTGCTCAACTTAAAGATAAATATCCTCCCAATGACGTTACTTTTAGTTCTGCTGGGTATATTCATACCTTTAAACAAAATACTCAAACCTTTGTTTTTCTTCCACTAACTTAAAACATCTTTTTATTGTGAGATGAGATATACCCACATAAAATATACAAACGTAAACACATGCTTTACAGATTAGTCATGAAGCAAATGTGTGTGTAACTCCCAGCCACTCAAGAAGTCCCCATTGCCAGCTGCTGAGAGGTCCTGTCCCGTCATGGCCTCTGTCACCCCCCGCCCAGGCCACCGTGCTGCCCTCAGGGTGACGGTGTTCTCGCTTTTCCTCATGGTTTGTGTTATGTGTGCATTTTTTTAATAAAATGGTTAATTTTGCTCGATTTTGAATTTAGATAAATGGAATAGTGCTACATGTATTCTTTTGCTCCTTTCACTTAGCACAGGTTTGTGGAATCAGTTCATGTTGTGTACAGCTACAATTGAGTTTCACAGCCGCGTGGCATCTGAACGTGAAAATGCGCGCGGTATCTTCATCCACCCGGCACTCGTGGCCGTGCGGTTGTCTCCACGCTGGCCCCGTGCTGCCTGCACTTTTCAGTGTGTATCTTCCCGCACGTGCGTGAATCTTCCTACTGCACAGTGAGGTTCCCCGTCTTGGGTGTAGCTTCAGCTCTACGGGATGGCATGAATGTCCCCCCAAACAATGGGTGCAGCCAGCAGGGTGGACAGCCTGGCTCTGCCCTCTCTGTACCTCGCGGGGCCAGCAGGGTGTTTTGTGTCCTGACTCTGCTGGATGCCCTCCCATCTCCGGGGCCTGTGAAAGACTCTTGCCGGGTCTGCAGTTGGACTGTCCGTCTTTTCTTGCTTGTTTGTGGAAGTTGCTTTCTGAGAGCCTGAAACGTGTTTTTCCCGTAGGACGACGTGATGATGTCTCCGAGGGTGAGGCTGCAACACGAAGCTGCCGTCCAGCACCCGACCAGCGTAAGTCCTCACCTCCTCCTCCGCGTGGCCGCCTGTCGATGACATTGCCACGGTGGTTTTAAATGAAGACTTCTCCTTAGGGTGGGAAGCATCAGTCCGTGGGGAGACGGCCACATGGCAGAGAGTGATTTGTGCCAGGAAAACGTGCTTCCTGTTTTGCATGGCACTTGTTTATTCAGAGGGTGCAAAGGGGTTTGTCTGGTTTTAATCAGCATTTTCGAAGCAGAGCACCTCAGACATGAAAACACAAATTGAGAGCTGTGGTGTATCAGTAGTTAAAAAAATTCTTTTTCATATTTAGATAACCTCAAATTACGGTTCCTATCTTTAGAATAGTAGCCTGGCTGCTCCCTGAGCCCGCAGGGTGGGCGCTTTCCTCAGCAGCACCCCCCAGCCCCTCCCTGCAGGTGGGAGCTGCTGGGCCCACAGTCCCTGGGCTGGCGCCAGCCACCCGGTGGCTCAGGGCTTCCCACTGCAGTTTGGGAAGAAACCTTTGAATTACAACAGCGACCCCCTAGTTTCAGACACTGGGAAAATCCATGACCTAGCCCAACGCCACGGTGTCCACACGGGGGCAGCCACTGCTCACCCTGTAACAGTCCCCCGGCCACACCTCCTGGCGAAGCGTGACATCCATTCATGCAGTCTGGTCATGGCGGGTCAGTTATGCTCAGTCTGTCACAGCAGGTTGGTCACGGCAGGGCCGGTCATGGCAGGGCGGTCATGGCATGGTCCCGTCATGGTGGGTCTGGTCATGGCGGATCCGTCCACGCGGCGTCAGGAGCTCGGCTGCCCACGGAGCAGATACCCGTGGCGAGTTTGCTGTGAGGGTTTCCAGCAGAAATAGCTCGTGAGACACTCTGCCCTGAGGTAGAGCTTCTCCTGAGTGTGAGGACTCCCCTCCAAGGTGGTTCATTTCCCTTCCAACAGGCTTTATTTGGGCACTCTGAATTCAACCTAGTTATTTTCTGCTTTTAAGAAATTTAGCACCTGCTCTCCCTCCAGCTTCCCAGCCCCCAATACACAAGCCTCTTGCAACATGGACATCGTGCCACGCTCCTCCCTCAAGGTGGTGGCCACCATCCTTCTGCAAGGAGGTGACATCTCACTTCCCAGTGAGCTGCAGGAGGCTCATCCTGGACTGGGATTGCCTGGAGTTGGGCCTTGCAGGGAGGGGCAGCAGGAGGCTGGGGCTGTGGGGGATGTTGCCAGCTGCATGGAGGGTGTCTCAGGTGTGTGTCTCAGGGGGGTATCTCAGGTATGTCAGGTGTGCGAACACAGACGGGAAACAAACTGAGACACAGGCGACCTTCTCAGGAGCAGAGGGGTCCACGTGCTGCCTCTGTCCAGAGTGCAGGTTCCTGGGAGGCTCGGTGGCCCCGTGGTGGCTGTGGGGGGTTCTGTGGGGGGCACGTTTCAGCGGGCAGAGAGGGTCTGCTGCTCACACCAGATTCTCCATAGGGTCCAGACACAGCAAAGTTTAGGAGCCACAGATACGCGTAAATCTGTGTGTTCATAGCAGTTGGTTACCACGGACTCCAGAAGTTGGTTTTTAGAAGTTTACCTTCCTAGGATATTTCGTTTCTTACCCCTGCTAGTTGGGACGATGTCAGCAAACGTTGTGTGTGGGGATGTGTGTGCTGTCGTGGCGCCCTGAGGCCACCAGTTGCCTGGCGGGTTTCTGTCCTGGCCCCCAGGGTGCCGGTGGGATCTTCAGTCACGTGCAGAGAGAGGTTGGTGCACAAACTGTGTATATTTCTTGCTCTGGTTCCTCTGTTGGGAGGAGGTAAAAAAATGGTAAAAAGTCCTTCAGGATGGATTTCTGTGTACAGTTAATGTAAGAAAATGCAGACTGGGATTTCCAGAAATTTCTTTCACTGGCTCTGTGAGGTGCAATAATGCTACTTACCGAAGTCAGGGAGTGACAAGGAATTAATTGGTTATCTGCGTCGGCCTGTTCTTAAGAGCGCACGATCCTGGGAGAGATTTTCTCTGGCCCTCGGGTGGGAATGCTCGTCTGTGTGACAGGCCAGTCATCCCACGCTTTCTTCCTCGTGAGCCTTACCCAGCTAGAGGTGACAGTTTCCAAGTGTACACTGGAAACTTAGAAAAAATTGTGTAATGAATGTTGGCATTTTAGAGAATGAGGCATTTTCAGATGTTTTCCTTTCTATATCTTTCATTTCCATACTGAAAAAAATGAAAGAGTTGGCTTCATGGATAAAGTTGCTCTTGGCGGTTCTCCAAGGCATAGGTTCCAACGAACTGGGACATTTAGGATGCTCAGGAATGTGGAAAAAATGCAAACTGTGTCAGTTTGTCTTAAATTCTTAATAGACCAACCTTGATTTGCATTTTTATGGTTTTTTTAAAGTTCTAGGTTATAGAACTTCAAAACCTTCTGATTAAATTCCTTCTAGATATTCTGTTCCAACATGCAGGAGAGAAATGCTGCTTTCCTGAGACACGTTTTTCTCCCAACCACACAGACACACGGAGTATTCGGGCCATTTCTCTGACACTGAGACTCTTCCACATGAAAATCAGGGTTGCCTTAATAACTCTGTTGCACTAAAACAAAGTCGGTTCTAGCAAGGTTGTCATTGTGTGGCTGGATTTGTTTTTAAATCATGACCTACAAAAGTCTTAATTTGCAGTTGCAGTTGGTGGTTATGTCAATTATGTTGTATAGTTTGTTTTGAAAGAATGAAATGAATGCTGAGTGCACACTCGTACTTGGTCATTATTTTTTAAGGCCATTTACAAAAAACATTTAATTGGGAAGGCAAAACCCTTAATGACAGTTTTCATAGGTTGTGCAGGAGGGCGGGGTGCTCTGCCTGTACCTACAGCCTCACCACCTTCCTCCACCCCGGGAGGGTGGGTGCTCTGCCTGTACCTACAGCCTCACCACCCTCCTCCACCCCGGGAGGGTGGGTGCTCCCCCTGTACCTATGGCCTGACCACCCTTATCCACCCCGAGAGGGCGGGTGCTCCCCCTGTACCTATAGCCTCACCACCCTCCTCCACCCCAGGAGGTCGGGTGTTCCCCCTGTACCTACAGCCTCACCACCCTCCTCCACCATGGGAGGGTGGGTGTTCCCCCGTACCTACAGCCTCACCACCCTCCTCCACCCCAGGAGGGCAGGTGCTCCCCCTGTAGCTACAGCCTCACCACCCTCCTCCACCATGGGAGGGCGGGTGCTCCCCCTGTACCTACAGCCTTACCACCTCCGTGTTAGGTAAACAGTCATCACAACTCGCTGGTTGGAGAAGTTTTGGGACACAGCTCTGTCCCCGCTGTGTTCCTGTCCCTACAGGAAGCTGTGTGTTAATTTAAATAAACGAGACTTTGAGACGTTGTGTGTGGATACAGTCTGTGTGTCGTTCTGCAGGGCCAGAGCGTCAGCCAAGCACACATGGCTGCTCTGTGCACACAGCGGGGGCAGGCGGGCCGGGTGACGTCCCAAGCAGGTTGGGGACAGGACCTGTCACACCTGCCCTCGGAGAGGTGGAGCTGTCAGAGGGATTGAATCTTGCCTCTTTACGGACTGGAGTGGGCAATGGGCAAGAGCTGTGTTCTGGTATCGTCCTTAGTTCTTGGGGGCAGGGGTGACAGGGCCACGTCAAGACAGGGTGACGCAGGTCCCCTGTGGGTGTAGTCCAGGCTGTGGTCCCTGGAGTGCACGGGTGTGGGAAGCGCTCACCCCATCACCTGCTCTGTAACAGCGGCTGGACCCCATAGGTGACTTCACACGTGGGCTCGGCGGGGAGCGCAATGGGGCGGCGACTGTGTGCCTGGTAGTCAGAGGACCTCCTGATGCGTCCTGGGGCTCTGGGGCACCCCCACACCAGGGGATACCCCAAAGCAGAGGACAGCAGGTTGTTTGGTTCAAATCAGCAGCCCAGAGGGAGTTAATATTAGTGTCAAAAATACAACTGTTTTCCTGTTTTTCCCTTCGGTATAGTTTTCACGCTGAAGTCTGTGTTCCTGAGAGGCGGCTCTCTGGGATGGACACCCTTCCTGGGCTTCATTCATCAGTAACCCTTTGCTCCCGCTGTCGGCCGCCTCCGCCCTTTTCTCACAAAAGGGAGCCAGTGATGCGGCGCCTGCCTGGCACGTGGCCTCTTTACCCAGCTCGACTGAGACGCATTTTAATCTTCTGCCCTTTGGAGGTCGGGCCTGGGGCTGCCTTTAGGACTCGCCCTCCCCAGTCTGTCCCCCGGAGCCCACCCTGCCGGGTCCCCTCGGCCCCTGCGTCTGACCTTCCCGTCATCCCTGACCTTCAGAGCCAGAGCCCCAGGGCTGTGTGGTATGGTGGGCGGGGCTCACCTCCTGGTCTGCGTTCTTTCTGCTCGTCGTGGCGTGGCTCTGCCCACCGTGGGCCTTAGCCGGACACACTGCGTGGCAGGGTCTGGTCCACGGGAGGCTGGTGCAGGCCACGGCTGTGGCGGGGCTGGCGTCCTCACAGCACGGTGGCCTTTCCAAGCACAGGTGTCCCAGGAGAACCTTCCTAGAGCTGTCTCGCTTACGACCGAGCCTCCAACAAAATGTCACCCTGCTGCTCTCCCTGGCCCTCCTCTCCACTCCCTTCCGTGTCTGACCGCTGGTTTTTCCAGCCGAGTTGCCAGAGTGTGGTGGTCCCCACACAGACGCAGAAGGAGCTTCAGGGTTGCTCGGGGGGTCAGCTGCAGGAACCCGCACTTTCTGCTGCCTGTCAGCACACGTGCTTCCTGCGGATCAGCCGGCAAAGCCTCTGCAGAGCCGTAACTCGTGCTGCTCCCAGGGGTTTGGAGGAAGCTCGTTGGCATCCTGAGCCGGCACAGCCCTCTGTCCACCTCTGCGTGCCAGGCACCGCCAGGTTCAGGCTCACACAGATTCCGGCCTGAGTCTCTCGTGGATGGACCATGCAGTGCGCCACCGCGGTGCTGCCTCCTGCAGAGGAGGACGCAGCTGGCGTCATGGGCCGGCTCCGTGTGCCTGATGGAGGCGTCGCTGACGTCCCTGGGAGCCCACGTTGTCCAGGGCAGCCTGGCGCCTCCTGCAGAGGAAAGGTCTGAGCATGTCCAGCCAGCAGTGGGTCTCCCTTTGCCAGATCGTTGCGCGGCTCGCGGTGGGTTAAACTCTCGGCAGTCGCCAGGCCCGGGGGCTCTGGTCTCATGGGTCCCCACCCTCTGTCTTGGTGTGAGATACCCCTAGCGCCATTCGTTCCAGCTTTCTTCCCCTGCCTCACAGCTTTCGATCAACATTTTTCTTTTTTTCCTCCAAGTCTGTTCTGTTCAGCAAGGACGTGCAAGAAGCCAGTGTGGACAACGCCAGAAAACAGACGCATTGGACGGTCTGCGTCTTGGTCAGACCCGGTGTGGGGGTCCTCGCCGAGCAGGTGGTGGCCGGGCTGGCCTGGTTTGCGGCTGGTTTTAGGAGAGAAAGATCCACAGATGGAATCAGCGACATGCAGAAAGTCACGGCCACGGCCAAGCATGTTTCATTGCAGTCAGACAACGGGCAAAAGGTACGGAAAGACATTTCAGCGAAGCAGATCCACAGATGGCGAGCAGCCGCAAGAAGAGGCTCTCACCGGCCGTCAATGAACATGGCGACAGCGGCAAATGCCGGCGAGAATGTGGAGAGACTTTTCTCCTCGCACATGGCTAGGGATGAGAATCGGTACGGCTGCTCTGGAGACAGCTCGGGAGTTTCTTGGACACTGACCCTGTTCATCCCAGAGGAGTGAAACCTCAGTCCACACGCACATCTGTGTGTGGTGCATGTAGCAGACTAGCAGTGACAGCACCAGGCTGGCAGCAGCCCAGACGTCCTCCAGTGGGGACATGGCTGAACTGTGGCACGTCCCTTCTGAGGAATATTTCCCAGCCAAAAAAGGAGCATCTGTTACGCACGGCAGCCTGGGCGACTCCTCAGGGTCGGGTGGCACAAGGGCCACAGACACTGCACCTGTCTCCAGTCATATGACATTCTAGGAGGGACAGGGTGGCCACGTTGGGACAGCAGGTTGTGGATGTGACAGGCGCCGTGGGTCCCCGTGGCCCTTCCCGGTGCGCCGTGGCCCCGTCCGCACAGTGTTACCGTGAGAAGAGACGGGGCAGAGGCACAGGGTCTCTGAATGTCTCTTACCACTGCAGGTGCAGCCACAGTTTTCTCAAAATATTAATAAAAAGTTTAATGAGAAAAACCCAACAACAAAAACATGCAAGCAAGCAAAGGCATCCAGCTCTTCGTTACTGTAACTGCATTCACACAAACTGACACTCATTGCATTTAAGTGCCGCGTCTGTTAGAGCGAGATTCGAGAAACCAGCTGCCTGGGTGTAGCTGGGTCACTTCTTGGCGAGGAGACGCTCATGGACACTCTGATCACGGCTCAGCCAAGGTGCCTGGGGCGCGAGCTGTGGGAGCGTCACTCGGCGGGCTCTGGGCAGCCCTGGCCCTCCCTGGGGTGGGCTCTGCTGCCTGCAGACACCTCAGGTGCCCTCTCCCCAGCTGGGGGGGAAGCACTCGGCTGCCCCATAATTGGTTGGTTCCTGCCTTTGTAGCTGGTGTCAAGCGTGGCCTCTGATGTCTGCCAGATGCAAACTCCTGTCCAGGCCTCAGACTGTCTGCGGGACCTGACCTCTCCCCTCTGAGCGTCTGGAGATGTTTGGGCGTGCTGCAGGAATGTCCTACAGCTAAGCGTGCAGGTGGTTTATCCACTCTTCGGGCGCCACGGGAGGTAGGGCAGGAGCAGAACGGGGCCAGGACTGGAGCAGGGGCAGGTGAAAGTGGAAGGGGCAGTGAGAGGGGTCGTGCTCACGGCAAGGGGAGGCAGAGGCCGGGGCGGGGGGTGGCAGGAGGAGGCAGAAGAGTCTGGTGAGCTTGTGTGAGGCCACACGGGGTGTGGAGGAGGCAGAGAGGGGCTGTGGGGTCACTGGCTGGACATCTGGGGGTGCTTGTCTGGTGGCCCAGGGAGAGGAGGCTCAGGGTTGCCCCAGGTGGCTGAGCTCCCAGCAGGAGTCTTCTGTTTGTAGGGTCAGGGCTTTCCCGAGGCTGGATCAAGTATTGCTGCCCACGGCTGTGGGGAGATTTGCTGGCACCTGCGTTGAGTTACGGCTCAAGAAGTGAGTTGTTGGAATAATACTTGGATGTTTTGACTGTGTACATGGGTCATTCTAGTTTTAGCACATTAGGTAGGACATGTTACATGTGACATAATCTTAACCCAGCCAAGGGCAGCGTTAGCTGTTCACTGCTAAGACACGATTTAAGACAGCCTGGTGTGGGGTCCAGCACACAGGGCTCCTGCCTGTCCCTGAGCCCTTCCCCTTCCTTTCTCTCTCTTCCTCTTCCTTCCCCTCCCTTCCTCTCTTCTACTTCTTCCTTCCCCTTCCTTCCTCTCTCTTCTTCTTCCTTCCCCTTCCTTCCTCTCTTCCTTCCCCTTCCTCTTCCTTCCCCTTCCTTCCTCTCCCTTCCCCTTCCTCCCTCTCCCTCCCTCTTCCTTTCTCTCCCTTCCCCTTCCTTCTCCTTCCTCCCTCTCCCTCCCTCTCCCTTCCTCTTCCTTCCCCTTCCTTCCCCTTCTTCCCCTCGACTCCAGGAGTTGTGCCCGATCCCACCCAGATTCACCGGGTCACAGTTGGTCTCCTACCTGGACCTGCGTGCTCAGAATGGTGTAGGATGTATGTGGACAGGTGTGCGCACACCTGCTCACGCGGCCTTCTCTCAAGTTCTGTTGTTGGTCCCCACAGATCATCGGCTGCCAGGTGCGGAGGGACCCCCCTGACTCCACTGGGCGATACACACGTTGGATCAACCAGCTGACGCCCGACCAGCTTCTGACCCAGGTACCTCTAGGTGGCTCCTTTGTCCTTGTCTGCATCATGAATGGCGGGTTCGGGTTCTGGGGGTGGGGGTGGGGTTCTTCCTGCTCCGTGTCTGTTGCCTTTGCCGTCTGGACGTGGCCGTGGGGTGTGGTCTGTGTCCACGCTCTTGTTCTCGCGCCGGCCACGTCATGACCTAACGGTGCCGGATGTGAGTTTTGACCGAGAAACTGCGTTGCCTCGAAGCGCTGGAGGGAGTGCTCAGAAATCCCACAGCGGCATTTCAGTCTCCACGTACATGTCCCTGACGTGTTCCACAGAGCCAGGGCCGACACATGTAGCGTGGACAGTGGGTGGCCCCGGCAGTGGCCATGTTGTCGTGAGACTAGACGTGGGGCGGCCTCAGGTGTGAGCAGCATGTTCTGGAAGCGGAAGCAGAGCTGTGTCGTCTCCGTGTTGTGATGAGTCAGCACGGAGGGCGGCATCCGCCGTGATCTCCTGGCCGTGTGTTCCGGGTTGTCAGGCTGCGTGTGGTGAGCGTGGCAATGCGCTTTTCAGTGAACTCAGGACGCTCGGCAGCCCGGGGCTGCTCTTCTGAGCAACATGCGCCTGTGCGTGCTGGAAGCCACGCCTTGCCTCAGTGCCGAGAGCTGGTGCTGAGCTAGAGGGAGCTGGCTCAATCTGGTTTCAGAACCGCTGCAGGCGGCAGCGAGAAGCCTTTTCACCAAGAGCGATTTTCACAGGAGGCCACGGCAGCCAAATGCCCGGTGCTAGTTCAGAATCTCTCCTGGGGGTTTGGGTTTTGTGCCTGTGGAAAATTTGGTTTTTCTTTTGATGTTTTTTGATAAAAATAAATGCATGTTCCTTTATCAGTTACATAGCTGCATTCACTTAGAATAATTTTAAAATGACTTTATTGTATTTATAAACGTTAGACTTGACTGTTCCATAAAGAAATTAAGCAATGTAAAAAATTACAAAGAAAACAGTGTGTTGCTCTGAACTCAACGCTGGGTCCTCCCAGTCCTTCCTCTGTGTGCGGATCACCTGGTCCCGTCACCGTGGACTGGTCTGCGGTTTCCAGGGGTTTGTGTAGATGTAGTCCTGTGACAGGAAGGACACATACCTGGGCTGTAAGATGCCAAAGTCCTCCCTCCCGGGCCCCCTGATGGGTGAGATGTCTCCCCCCCTCCTCTCTCTTCTATGTTTGTTTTTT
>VBSM01003152.1:65158-88622 GCA_008086735.1 Cheirogaleus medius
AGATGCTGACAAGGACCACAGTCGAGCTGCTGGCAGCGCAGCTGTTTACTGTCTGTGTCCGAGGCCACGAGCAACGTCGTGGGCTGTAGCCCAGTCCACAGACACACGGTCACCTCTGTGAGCACCGGGTTTGGCTTCGTAGCTGGGAAGGGGAGACACCCTCACGTGGAAGGGGTGTGTCCCAGGGTCAGGGTTCTGAGTAGCAGCAGGAAACACAGGGAGGCTTATTAATTTAGCTGTGATCAAATAAGGCCACATTCAAGAAACTTCAATTAGGTACACTTAAAAATTTACATTATTTTGTAAAAATCTATATACTTAAATCTAAGTACTATATACTTAAAATCCAACTGTATACTTTGTGTATATGCTGTATACTATTTGTTAATGTTATTCTTGCTGAAGGCGTGGGTATTCTGCATTTTTCCTTATTTCAATTGGATCTTTGTTATCATCAAACAATGACTTTAAAATGTCATCTGCTGAGAGCTCAGTCAATTCCGTCTGAAGCTCTTTAGGTGCCTTGGTTATATCAACTAGGTGAGGCTGAAATGCTAATTTGAGTGTGATGTCATGATTCTCAAAGTCAGTGGACCTTTCATTGTATTCTCCAGTTAATATTAATAGGTCTATAATAGCTGCGTATTCTTCAAATGATTTGCATATATCATCCTGCTTATCAGTAACCTTTGGTAACTGGGGAGAATGTTTATCTGAAATTTCCTTTTGAAGAAGTTTGGAGTTTTTGCCACTTATCATATATACACTTAGTTTTGCCTTGCAAAGAAATATTCAAGTCATTTTTATTTGACATGATATCACACAGAAATGGCACATTCTTGTAGAAATCTTCCTTTAATAATTCACAGTGCTGATTCTGTCCTTCCTAAAATTTAGCTATCTGTTCTCACCGAGAGACAGTTTTGTCTAACACCTGTCCCTGCCATAGCCAACGCAGTTTAGAATGATGCAGCCAATCCACACTGAATACCTCATTGTTCAACTTTAGCATGTCACGAAACTGAGCCCCGATTGCTGAGAAGTCTGCTGACCTCGTGGTTGGTCCCCCGCTGTGACCCCCGGGACACTCAGGAGCGATGGGTTGTCATCTGACCTCCCACAGCTCCGGCTCCTCCCCCCCCAGCTCCAGCCTGGCTTTGGGCTGAGAAACCTAGTTCCAGCTTAGCGGATCTGACACGCACGGTCCAGCACAGTGAGACTTTGCAAGTAGAGGGAAGTAAATTAGCTAAGAATAAAACAGAAAAATTTCCTAGAACCAAAGAATGTGAGTGACCGGTTAAAAGGGCCCGCCTGGGGGTTCCCAGCACCAGAATGAGGGAAGGCTCACCGAGGAGCGTTAGCAGGAGCTTGCAGAAGTCCAGGGTTGAAAAGCAGCCGCAGGTACGTTCCAGAGAGGAACACACAGGAGCAGGAACCAGGATGGTCTTGAACGTGTCACCTGCACGGTGGAATCTGGGAGATACGGGAATGCCAGTTTCAAAATTCCCACAGAAATTAATTTGAGCCTGGAATTCTGGCCTAACCAAAGTGTCAATCATGTGTGGAGATGTAAGGACCTTTTCATATAAGGATTCGAAGTATGTGTCTCAGAAGTTTACTGGAGGACACTCCGTAGAACCAGGAAGCAGACTGAGAAGAGGGACGACGTGCGGGAGAGCGAACGGGTTCCAGCCAGGAGGAGCCACCAAGGCGCAGCCACCCAGCCCGGGGCCTGGGGACACAAACCAGGCCCGGATTGTTTCTGTGGAAATGAAACAAGCACTTTAAGTATGAAAATAACACGCTTACTTGTTTAAAATTATGGAATTACTCAATTATGGAGCAAAGAAAAGCAGTTGGCAGCTTCCCGTGTAGCAAAGGGCGACTCCAAGGGACAGTTGACTCATTTGTTTATTTTTATTTATTCCTTAGAGACAGGGCTCTTGCTAGTTGCCCAGAATGGATTCGAACTCCTGGGCTCAAGCAATCCTCCTGCCTCAGCCTCCTGAGTAGCTGGGACTGCAGGCGCCACCACGCCCGGCTCAAATGACAGTGTATTTAAATGGCTCTAAGTGGACCCTTTAACCACCGGAAACATGAGAACTCAGGTCAGCTGACGCAGAGTGGGGATGTGGGCTCCTGACCTCTAGAGAGAAAGATGGCGAGGCAGAGGGGACTGCAGGTTCGGATGTTTGCTCGGACGTGCTGGCAGGAGGAGTGAGCCCCACACAGAGGACAGAACACTGGGAGGCTCCACCGCCTCAGCCTCCTGAGATGCCACCAGCCTCCCCCAGCAGAGACAGGCTGGCTCCGCCCTGCTGGACGCCCAGGGAGCATCCCCCCTCAGGGCCACTGTCCCGCCTGCGTCCAGGGCACGAAAGCTTCTCTTTGTGCGTTTTGTCTGATCTAGTAGTTCGTGGAGGGAGAGGGGATCCAGCCCTGTCACCGTTGCGGGAAGCAACAGGCGCCGGCCATGGGTCTGAGCTCCCCACAGGTGCCCCGGGAGACGCCTCGAGATGGGCGTGGGACCCCCAGCCCGTGTGGTTGGCGTTGCACATGCACAGAGCTCTGTGAAAAAAAAGAGAAGCTTTTCTTAATTGCAAAACTTTATCCCAAAGCACAGAGGGCACTGAGGTGCCGCGGCCGCCCGCCACACACACGGCTCGCCTGGAGCCTCCTGGGGCAGCCCAGACCTGGCAGGATTTGTCCCTGTATACTTTGGTGCAGGAAAGAAGTTACTTTTTAAGGAGCTGTGAGGCTCAAACAACTTTAAAGCCATCGATGTAGACACTACACCCACTGAGGCGGTGCCGCTGCACCATGTTTGTGCAAGACGCCAGCACCTCTGGCCTGTGGGCTCCTGCTCCTGCTGCCAGGCCTGTCTGTAGCAGCATCTGAGTCTCTAGTTCCAGTAGAAACCTGGCTCCTTTTTCAGTGTGTCAGCATTTCTGTGGCTCAGTTTCAGGTTTTCCCACCACGATGAGCAGTTGCTCATTCTGCAGGTGTGGGTGCTCTTAGCAGCACGGCCCCCTACCCCCTCCTGCCCTGCCTGCTGCAGCCCAGCTCCCTCTGCACGGGGGTCCTGGCTCCTGGGGTGTGGGCTCAGGCCCCTGCTGTCGCCCAGCCCTGCCCCCCCGCCCACGTTCTATGTCTGCTTTTCCAGGTGCCACGGGGAAGCCAGCGCAGCCCTGGGTCCAGTTCAGGACTAGAAGGGAAGGTGGCCCCTTTCCCCCAGCCGTGATGTGGGGCTGGGGTCAGGGAAACCCTGCCGAGGGGTGTGGACGTGCTGCTCAGACTGGGGGGTCCCATACATGGGCAGCCGGATAATCACTCGAGGGGGAGCTCACTTCGCAAGTTCTCCAGGACGGGAACGGGCTGGTGGCAGTCCTATCTCACGCTGGTCCCGCCTGCACCTTCTGGAGGCACCTGTCCCCCCCAGCCCTGCCCCGTCTGTGGCTGCCACGCTCTTATCTGCTTTCCGGCTGCTTTGGGGCAGCTCTGGTCTGCGGGGGCAGCTCAGGGCCTCGGGGCTCAGCGAGCCGGGGCCCCCTCCTTCGGGGTCTGTGTGGTTCACGTGCTGCATCCAGCATTAGCCCATCAGCACCGCCCACCCAGCCCCAGAGGCGCTGACCAGTGTCGGCAGCGCATTCGGCAAACTGCCGAAGCCCCTCTGTGCCGGGCGCCGGGCCCTGGTGAGGAGAGGAGGAGGAGGAGGAGTGGGAGTGGGACGTTCTGCCGCTGGAGAACAAGCTGGACGGACCAAGATCGGAGGAGGGAGGCCCAGGGGTAGGAGAATAGTGCACCTGCGGATCACAAAGTGCGATGGCCACATGCAGGCCATGGGGTGCGGGAGAGGAGGGCGCTGGCAGCTGCTCCGTGGCCCTGGCTCCACCCGAGAGGACATGCACCCAGCAGGGCGGGCAGTGGCGTTTAGCCACTGGCTGGTCCACAGTAGACGTGGCAAGAAAGCCGCTGGGGTGTGGCCCTGCCTGGGCCTCCGCCCCCATTGCCTGTCCACACTGGAGCGTCTCTCAGTGGCCACAGCACCCTGGCTTTGGCCTCGAGTCGGCTCGACGGTGAGATTCGAGGGCCTGGCCGCACACCTGAATGCTTTCACGTTGGCCACTCTGCAATGCTCAGCAAAGCTACATACATGCTGCATCTCAGCCAGTGTAGAGGACGGCGTGTGGTGGCCTTGGTGGCCTTGGCTTTCCCTGTCCCCTTCACCCACCCCTGTCTCCCGACACCGGGATTCCTGTGCCGGGTGCCTGTGGCCTCCCGTCTGCTCTGCAAAGCTTCGCATTTCCTTTTGTGTGGAAGCAGCACCGCACTCAGCACGACTGTGAGAACTCACCTGGTTTATGTAAAGAGATTACAGTTTTACAGAAGTATTTCTTTTCATTAAAAGTCTATCCTCCAGAGCACAAGGATTTCTACCCAGTTCTGATAAATTAGCAATCGTAAAATTAAAACCCTACATATTTTGAGACGGATTAACCTCTACCGTTTCTCTTCATTTTTCCCTTTAAAAGGACGTGTGTGGATCCGTGTAAGCGAGCAACTCTCAGCATGTTAGGAAAGTGGTTATTCACCAGCTGTCTCTACAGCACACAAATGAGAAAGGCAGCTCTATTAGTATCTGGATCTTCATTAAATCTAGAAGATGTAAGTTTTGAATTTCACATCAGATTTTATTCTTGTTGCTGCGTGGGTGTGAAAATAGCAGAATATCGTGTTGGAAGATTTGTTATCTGCCTAAAGACAGTCTTCCAGCAAGTCAGAATTTAGAAATAAGGGCAGTAAACCACAGGAATCTGGAACTGAGTCGGGTTAAGTTTGCTCTTTTTCTCTGAGAAGAGCCTGTGTCCCTTCCGGGCCAGACAAGCTAACGAGGGCCGTAAATTTCATCACATACTTCAGTTTTGTTTGTCTGACTCAAGGGCTTCTCTTCTCTAGATTAAACGCTGAGCTCGAGTCTGAGATCCTCTTGTCTTTTTCTGAAGCATGGAGAACATTTAAAGGACTCGTCTCGATTTGATCTGCCTCGACAGCTCTTCCGATGCTCTTCTGGAGAGCTCCAGTTGACTCTGTTCAGGACAGGTGTGACCTGCAGCTTATGGAATTTGTCTTGCTGTATTTCACATCCTACCCAAGGCGTCTGAATAGATTTCTCACTTTTACGAAAGCTCCGTGGAACTGACTGCACAGTGTGCTTCTGTTGGTGGCGACTCAGAGCGAGGGCCCAGAGGCAAACGCCAGGCCCCGGAGCAGCAGGAGGGTCCAGCAAGGCCTGGCCGGCAGAGCCCTAAGAACCTGGATCACCTGAGTGTTCAGTTGGTGACAGATCAGAAAGGCAGTGACGTCCTGACAGTGAAGGAGAGAAAAACATCAATCTGGACACGAATAGCAGTCATGAGAGAGTACACGTGTAGGTGCTCCCAGGCAGTCCTCCCTCCTCCAGGAGCAGTCTGACCTGCACTCAGTCCTCCCTCTCACCTGCACTTAGTCTTCCCTCTCACCTGTGCTCTGTCCTCCCTCTCACCTGTGCACATTCCTCCCTCTCACCTGCCCTTTTCCCCCTCACCTGTGTATATTCCTCCCTCTCACCTGTGCTCAGTCCTCCTCACCTATGCTGTCCCTCCCTCTCACCTGTGCTCAGTCCTCTTACCTGTGCTAAATCCTCCCTCTCACCTGTGCTGTCCTCCCTCCCTCTCACCTGTGCACATTCCTCCCTCTTACCTACACTCCTTCCTTACCTGCGCTTAGTCCTCCCTCTAACCTGTTCTCAGTCCTCTCACCTCTGCTCATTCTTCCCTCTCACCTGCACTCATTCCCCTCTCACCTGGTACGCAGTCCACTCTTAACCTATGTGTCCTCCCACAGTGCAGGTGGAGTCTGGCATCCCGGAGGTCCTGTCTTGCTGAAGGGAACCAGGGCCTGGCGTATTTTACGTACAGTTAAAACATATGACGACTTTTTTACGTGTCGCTTAATGACAGGGTGTGTCCTGAGGAACTTGGTCAGGTGATGTCATCTCTGTGCGAACATGCTGGAGTTACTCACATAGACCTGGGTGGTGCAGCCTGCTGCACACCTGGGCTGTACACCTAGTACTGAACACCTAGGCTGTACACCTGGGCTGCACGGTCTACCTGTTCCTCCAGGTTACAAACCTGGATGGGATGTGATGGTGCTGGATGCTGGGGCAGCTATGACTCAGCGGTTGACGTTTGTGTGCAAACGTGTCTAAATATAGAAAAGGTGTAGCAAAAACATGCTGTGAAAGATTAGCAGTGGGACACCTGTGTGGGGGCTGGCAGTGTAGTGAGGGCCTGTGTGTGTTGCTTAAATTTAATGCTTTCTGTGTTGTCATCTGAGTAACAGCGATCTTTGAATGTAATTTACCTAACGTATAATAATGTAAAAAATAACAGGGAAAGCATTTGTGCCTCTTGGGTCTATTTCATTTGGCTTCAAAGAATCCTGATTTTGTTGGAAGCTGCCTCTGCCATTTTCTGTCCCTCATTTAATTAGGAGAGGAATGAAGGGGCGATTTAGCCTATTCCAGACTTAAGTAATTCAAGGAGCAATATTTATTCAAACTGAAGCCAAAGCCCCCTCTTTACCAGTTAGGTCAGGGTTTGGCAAGCTGAAGCCCAAGGGATAAATCTGTTCTGCTACCTTGTTTTGGTAAATAAAGTTTAACTGGAACACGGCCATGCCCGCGTGCTCACATGTCATCCGTGGCTGCGGCTGCGGCTGCGCTACGGCGCAGAGCTGCATCCTCGAGACACAGGCCCTTGGCCCGCGAAGCTGACGCCGGCACCTGGCGCTTCACAGAAGATTATGTCGAGACGGATCATAGTGTGTTTTAAGTCTTCGGTGTCTTTGTTTTCTACCTATTCTGCCACACACTGGTGGCCACTCTTGGATCCCCAGCTGTGATCCGATCTCCTTTTGGTCTCGGCACAGCTTCCTGTCCTCAGCTTCCTCCCAGTGTGGCCCTGCCCAGGCTGGGGCCTCTGTAGCACCTCGGAAGGGAGTGAGATGTCCAGGAGCCACCTGTCCTCCACACCATGCCACGCACAGGGTCACCTCCTCTGGGGGTCAGGCTCCAGAAGCTCAGCCAGCCCCTTCCTGCCCCTCCCACAGGCCAGGCCCTCCTGGCTCCTGCAGGTCTGGTCTGGGCAGCAGCCTGGCCCTCCCTCCCCGCCTCCTTCTCCGCCTTTGTCCTGCTGGTCCTTGTCGTGGCTCCCTGTGGAGGGACATGTGGGAGGAGGCCGTGGGCCTAGCTGGTCCTGGGCAGCCACAGAGCCTGACCCTTCAGCATGTGGTCAATGTAAAGAACATCAACGAGAAATTTTACGTCCTTTTTTTCATACTGAGTCTTCCAAATCCCATGTGTGTCTTAAACTCACAACA
Source organism: Cheirogaleus medius (assembly GCA_008086735.1). Lineage (NCBI taxonomy): Eukaryota > Metazoa > Chordata > Mammalia > Primates > Cheirogaleidae > Cheirogaleus > Cheirogaleus medius. The sequence continues at coordinate 72,581 of VBSM01003152.1, forward strand.
CGTCTTGGGACCAGCCACATCTCACATGCTCCGCGGCCACACATGGCCAGGGGCCACCACACTAGAGCCACCAGTGCCGTGGAGGGACTGGGGCCGCTTCCTCTGGCTCGTGTCACGGCCAGGCAAACAGTGGAGACGCCAGGTGTCCAGCTGCAGGGGGAACTCGCCAGAAAATACCTCTGGATTTTTGGCAAGTAAAAGCTGAAAACAGGAAGCTCAATTTTTGCTTTGTAATAGTTCCCAAATAACAGCATGGAATCCGTGTTTTCCTGATGGTTGAGGGAAGGCTGTAGAGTGAATTTGTTGGGCTTATGTGTTGCATCTGCTGGAAGACGCAGGTGCTCAGGGGGCCTCAGGGGGCTGACGTGGCGTTTACCAACCTGCCGAGCCCCTGCCAGGAGCTGTGGCTGTGCCCTGCCGACTTCCAGACCCTCCTGGGGCCCTGCCCATCCCACGTGGCCATTCACGTGTCGGCACCCACCCATCACAGTGCAGGAGACTGAAAACATTGATGTGCAAAACGTAGAATGCTTGGAGTTACTAATCTCACAGAACTGCACTGTTTCACTTTAAAATGTTCAAAGATTTAAAAGAAAAAAGATTTTTCCCCCAGGGATGAGGCCTCTCTGTGTGGCCCAGGCTGGAGAGCGGTCGCTGTTCACAGCCACGATCACAGCTCACTGCAGCCTCGAACTGCTGGGCTCACGCGATCCTCCTGCCTCGGCCTCCCAAGTAGCTGGGACCACAGGTGTGGGTGGCTGTGCTCAGCTTTTTTTTTGAGGCTGTGCCTTTGCAGTCAGCCCCAGCCACCCCCAGTCCCAGACACCCACAGACCTGGCTTCTCCCATTGTGGACTCACATGGTATGGACTGTCGTGATCGCTTTCTTTCCCTCAGCAGCATGCCGTCGGCGTGTGTCCGTGTTGCCGCCTCCGTCAGTAGTTCATGTGTTGCTGGGGGCTGTTCCGTGTGTGGCCACCACAGTATTTGCCCATTTATTGATAGGTGTTTGGGTTGCTTCCAGTTTTAGGCTGTTTTGCATAAAGCTGCTGTGAACATTTGTGGACAGGTTTTGCATGGATGTTCTTATTTTTCTTGGGTGAATACCTAGGAACGGAAAGGCTAGATGTGTGGAAGGTCTGTGTCTAACTCTCTCAGAAACTGCTCTGCTGTTTTGCAAAGTGGTTACACAGTTTTACCTTCTATTCAGCACTGTGTGAGACTTTTACTTGGGATTGTCCACATACTTTTTGGGTATAGAGGTATTTCACTGCAGTTGGAATTTTATTTCCCTGTCCCTGGTGTCTACAACCAGATGCAAGTGGCATTGTCCCCTACCCCAGTGTGACAGCCAAAGTCATCTCCAGACGTCACCAGGTGTCTCCTCCAGGGCAAATCGCCCCAGCTGAGAACCAGGGCATAGGGGTGTGCGGGTCTCAGCCAGCTCCCCAGGGTGAAAGGGAGGCAGACAGTTGGGATTCAGAGGATGAACAGTGAGACAGGTGCTACCGCAGCGGTGGCTCTCAGACACGGTCTCCTGCCTGACGTTCATGTCACACGAATGGCACTTCCATGGACACATGAGATTCTGAAGCTTGACGGGTCCCTGAGGCACCAGGAGGTCAGGGGAGGCGACAGGTGCGGGATGGCAGGTGACAGGTGCGGACACACACAGCAAGTGACAAGTGCGGGGCCTCAGGCTGCGCATACACGGCAGTGTGAATCCCTGTGGTTTCCCGCTGTGGGAGAAAGCCTTGAAGAGCACACGCCAGAATTTCAATAACTGTTTTCTCTGCGTGAGACAGTCGGGGATGGTCTTAGGTTTCCCGCGTGATGTTTGCCATGTTTTGTCCGTGAGTATATATTATTCTAGTGACCAGGAAGTGCTTTAAGGAAACAAAGTCAACAGACCCACCCACTCACAGAACATTTTGAGTGATTCTGTGTAGACCGACCTGCACTGAGTGTGGAATTATAATTCTGTGGTTACATATCTTCCCAGATTTGTTCCTACAATAAAATGCTTCCTCGGGGTGGAACTAGCTTTTTCTCTGACTAGAAAAGTAATCTTGCTCATTTGTTTGAGAAATTAAGAAAACAAAGAAAAGTATAAAGAAGAAAACTCACATTTGATCCCAGCAGTCTCTGGCGGCCACTCTAGGTGTCACCTCCAGCCGTCTCCGCGCTTCACAGACTCAGCGCAGACGCCGTGAGCTGCTGGACCGTGGTCTCCTGGCTACCGTATCTCCTCCACGTCGGATTCTGAGTGTGGCGTTGGTCCTGTACATAGTGTTTTTAATAACATCTTTATTGAGATACACATACACGCACACGTATATATACTGTGTACTATAAAAATTCACCCTTTTACAGTGTACAGGGCAGTGTTTTTAGCATGTTTACGAAGTTGTGTAGCTATCACCATGATCTAATCACAGACAATTTTTATCACTCCAAAAATAAGCCCTGTCCCCATTAGCAGTCACTGCCATCCCTGGGCGGTCACTAACCCACGTTCTGTCTCTGCGCGTTGCCTATGCTGGACATTTCTCTGAGAGGAGTCACACACTGTGGCCTTTGTGACAGGCGTCTTTCACCTGGCACCGTGTTTCAGGGCTCACCGCGTTACGGATGTGTTGGTGCTTCATTTCTTGTTGTGACTCTAATATTCCATTGCAGGAATATGCCACATTTTGCTCGTCTGTTATGACAGGCGTTGGGGCCACTTCCATTTTTGGCTCTTACAAATAACACTGCTGTGAACATTCGTGTGCAAGTTTTTGTGTGGATGTATGTCTCCAACTCTCTGGGGTATGTACCTAGGAGCAGAACTGCCAGGTCACGTGGTAGCTCTCTGTTTAACCTTTTTAGGAACTGCCTTGCCGTTTTCCAGAGCAGCTACACCATGTGACGTTCCCACCGCCGCGTTCTGAGGGTCCCAGTTCTCCATATCCTCACCGACACTTGTCACTATGTCTTTTTTATTATAGTCACCCTAGTGAGTGTGGCGTGTGAAACAGTGTGTTCTTGTGGATTTGGTTCGCATTTCCCTGATGACTAGTGATGCCAGGCATCTTTCTGTGTGCTTGTTGGATATTTCTTTGGAGAAATGTCTATTCAAGTCTTTTGCCCATTTTAAAAATTGGGGCTGTTTGTCTTTTTATTGTTGAGTTGTAAGAGCTCTGTGTTATATTCTGGATACTAGACCCTTACTAGATAGATGATTTGTAAATACTTTCTGCCTTTCTGTGGGTGGTCTTTTCACTTTGTTAGTAGAGTCCTTTGAAGTACAGAACTTTTAAAGTCCAGCTTATCTACTTTTTTCTTTGGTTGCTCGTGTTTTTGGTGTCATGTCTAAGAAAATGTTGCCTGATCCAACGTCATGATGATTTGCACCTGTGTTTTCTTCTGAAAGTCTTACAGTTGGAGCTCTTATATTTAGGTTTATGATCCATTTTGAGTTGATTTTTATACTCTGTGAGGTAGGTGTCCTGTTCATTCTTTTGCATGGTGGCCAGCACCATTCACTGAAATGACTGTTCTTGACCCCCCTGAATTGTCTTGGCAGTCTCGTTGGAAATCCATTGGTCGTAAGTGTATGGATTTATTTTTGGACTCTCAATCTTATTCTGTGCACATCCATGTCTAGCCTTATGCCAGTACCACATCGTCTTGATTATTGTAGCCTTGTAGTCAGTTTCTAAATCAAGAAGTAGGAGTCTTCCAACTTTGTTTTTTTTTTATGATTGTTTTGGCTATCCTGGGTCTTTTGTATTTCCTCATGAGTTTTAGTTTATTGTTTTCTTCCCAAAAGGCAGCTGTAATTTTGATAGGATTGTTTTGAATCTGTAGATTAATTGGGAAGCATTGTCATCTTAACAATAGTAAGTCTTTCGGTCCATGAAAATGGGACATTTATTTTCAGTCTTTCGTTTCTTTCAATGATGTTTTATAATTTTCGGTGTGTAAGTCTTGTACTTCTTTTGTTAAATTTATTCCTAAGTATTTTTCATGCTATTGTAAGTGGAAGTGTTTCTTAGTTTCATTTTTGGATTGTTTGTTGCTAGTGTATAGAAATACAGTTGAGTTTTATGTATGGACCCTGTATCCTACAACTTTGCTGAACTCATTAGCACAGATTTTGTGTGTGTGTGTGTGTGTGTGTGTGTATGTGTGTGTGCACGCACATGTTTGTATCCCTTGGGGTTTTTTACTTATAGGATCACATCCTCGTGTGTGTGTGTATGTGTGTGTGTGTGCGCGCGCGCGCACGCACATGTTTGTATCCCTTGGGGTTTTTTACTTATAGGATCACGTCCTCTGCAAATGGAGATAGTTTTACTTCTTCCTTTTGAAGTTGTATACTGTTTAGTTCTTTTTCTTGCTTAATTGCTCTGGCTAGGACGTCAGGCACAATGTTGAATAGACGTGGTGAGGGCAGATGTCCCGTCTTGTCCCTGACCTTAGGGGAAGCTTCCAGTCTTTCCCCATCTTAGTATGTCAGTAGCTGTGGGTTTTTGTAAATGCCCTTTATTGGCTAAAGGACATTCACTTCCATTCTTAGGTTGAATAGTTTTATCATGAAAGGATGTTGGCTTTTGTCAAGTGCTTTTTCTGCCATCGATTGAGATGATCATGAAATTTTGTCCTCTGCTCTATCAATAAGGTATATTACGTTGATTGATTTTCATATGTTGAACCATCCTCACAATCCTGAGGCAAATTCACTTGGTCATAGTCTGTGAAAGGCTCAGTTTACGAGTATTTTTGTTGAAGAATTTGCATCTATATTCTTAAGGGATGTGGGTGTGTAGTTATCTGGTGATATTTTTATCTGGCTTAGGTATCAGGGTAATGCTAGCCTCATAGAATGAGTTAGGAAGTGTTCCCTCCTCTTGTATTTTTGGAAAAGTTTGTGAAGGATTGGAGTTAACTCTTTAAACGTCGGTAGAATTCACCGGAGAAGCTCAGTCTGCACAGGAGCTTTCGTGGCTGTCAGAAGCGGAGGGGACGTCTCCGTGAGCAGCGAGGCCAGCGAGCGTCGGCACCGGGACACAGCCAGCGGGGCTGCACGTGGCTGCTCCCCCATCTCAGCCTTGGGCTGGACACCGCTGGTCCAGTGGCAAAGCCCCTTGAACCCTGTCCCCGTGGAGAAGGGACATGCATTGTCTCTTTCCGAATGACACTTTGTGGGAAGTAGATGGCAGGTTGTTGGCAACAAGCCGTTCTTCTCTGTTGACTGTCAACGGTAATTGCTTCCAGGTTTTCACCTCGCACGGCCCGACGGTGATCATGCCCACCTGGTTCTGCTCCCGCGCGTGGTTTTCTCACGTGGGCCCCTTCGACGAGAGCGGTCAGGTAAGCGCCAGCGCGGGAGTTGGGGCTCCCTCTGGGGTGGGGGGGCTGTTATCATCCATGGGTGGGTTCCCTGCACACCTGGTTGCCCCCGGATCCAATGCACCTACGGGCTCCAGGGTTTAGGAGTCGCCATCTGTGAAGGTGTCCCCGGCCGCCTCCTGCTGTGCCCACAGCCTCTCGATTGTCCTGCTGGGAAAAGGGGGTTTCTGTGTGGAGGCTGCAACACCCAGGGCACCTGCACCTGATCTGCACCTGCCTGGAGACGTCTCCATGGCTTTAGGCTCCAGGTTATGTCATGACAGGTTGGACCCGTGTGTGCGAAAGCACAGGACGTGGATGGTGTTGGCAGGGCTGACAGAGGGACAGGAGCCCATCCTGCCCATCAGGGCTGGGCCACAGCAGTCTGTCCACGCCGGGCCCGGCCGTGTCCTCTGCATCTTTGCCCAACTGTGGCACCCGGGGCCGGGGCTGAGGCATTGCCTGCAGGGAGCCGGCCACACTTGGCCCATGCTGGCCGCTGGCAGGAAGGTGCCGGGACGCACAGAGCCCAGCAGCGGTCTGGGCACAGGCTCCTGGGGGGTCTGGAGACCCTAGGCCAGAGGAGGAGGTGGCCAGTGACTAAGGCCCAGCCTCCACCGCCTGTCCTTGCGATCTGGGCCAAGTCCGTCTTTCTTGCCTTAAGCCTCGGTTTCCTTATCCAGACAATGGGGTCAGCAGTTCACCGGTGGACGGGGGCCACATGGTCCCAGCTGCCTCGCTGGGAGGAGAGGCCAGCTTCCACACGGCCCACCCATCAGACGGCCGGGGTGGCCATCACGGTCACCTGGCCTTGGAGGGTGGCTCCACTGCACAGTCGTCCTGCTCTGCCTGTCCTGGGAATGTCCCCAGAGTGGGACACGCCACACTCGCGACTCGCTGGGTCAGCTCCGTGTGTCCCACGGGCCTCTGGCACTGGCAGCGTTGTTCTGTGTGTGCACCCGGAGACTGGCTGCCCTGGGCACCGGGCCTGAGCCACATGTCTGCCCAGAGCTGGTCCCCTGCCCTGCCTGGCTGCCACAGCAATGCGCCCTGGAACTGAGGGTGTCAGGAGGGGCCTCAGGCCAGGACACGCCCACCACCACCCTGTGGACGTGGGGCTGCTCTGCCCTTGCAGAGTGAAAGGACTTTAGCTGGGAAAATGCATGTGGTTTCACACTCACAGAGGCCGGGCAGGGGGTCAGATGAGTGAGATTTGGGGTGGGTGGTGCTGGGAGGGGGGCTCAGCTGAGGCGGCAGGTGTCCCCCGGGGCGGCCGGCCCTTAAATAAAGTAACAGAAATGACGTTGTCTTGGTTCAGACAGGTCAGGTATGGCCTGGAGAAGGCTCGTCATTGTCACGGGACGGACCTGCTACTCAGAAAAACTCCCGCCAGGCACAACAGACGGTTTTTAGATGTGTTTTCATATCTGTGGGATAAATGCCTGGGGCTGGGGCCACCGAGTGAGAGTCACAGAAACCCCTTTGTGCACAAGGATGCCCTGGACACGGCCAGCGCATTCCCATCACCCAAACCGCTGTGTTGTCGTCCTTTCCGTCTGGCCTTTCTGGCGGGAGCTGTGATTTCTCACTGCACCTTGAATCTGCGTTTCCAGAATGACTCGCGACACTGGGCAGCTTCTCACATGGTGTTTTGTGTGGCGTCCGAGTCTCTGGCCCATTGCTAAACGTGGTCTCTCCATGGCTGGACGCTTGGCGTTGTCGGGTGTCACTTTGTGCTGTTTCCTCCACTCTGGTCTCTTCACGCAGGGACCCCCGCACTTCGCCTGCAGTTGCCCCAGAGCCCGAAGTTCTGCCCCGGGGCTCTTCCGAGCAGGACTCTGGGTTTCCACCTGCATCTCGAAGTTTCCTCCCACCCCCAAACCCCCCCCCTCCCCCCGGCTCTGAGCCGTGCGCAGAACTCGAGGTTGGCAGCTTGGCCGGCCAAAGTCAGAGCCGTCACCCACTCTTGTGCTTTTGCACATCCTCTGGGTGTCACAGGAGATTTTCGTCTCGTCCTAGTGGCTATCTCTGTACCGAACCCTTGTTTGAATGCCTTGAATCCCTGTTTCCCGATTGAGCCTTTGATGTCAGGTTGGTTTTCTTGTTGTTGGAGGTGTTAGCATTTCGACTCTCACTTATTGCCGGCACCACGCTCAGCGAGACAGTCCTGTGTTCCACTCTCTCCCCTTCTCTCCTCCCATTTGGTCGCCCTGTTTCTCGTATTTCCGAAGATGAACGTTTGTGGGCAGTTTCCAGCCTTGTCTCTGTCTGCGCCATCTTCCACCTGCAGTCGCGTCTGCTGTCCGCCATCGTGGCTGTGCAGAGGGTTGTCCGGTCAGCTCGTGGCCTGACGAAGCTGCACTGTCCCTTGAGGTCCTGCGTGTTTGGAGCCGTGTTTCTCGGCCCTGGTACTGGAGGGAGAGTTTGTGCGGGAATCCTTGGTTCACACTTTTTTCCTTGAGTATCTTGAAAGTACTAGCCCTGTTCCACTGTTGCCTTGAGAAGTCTGACGTTCGTCCAGTCTTGCCCTTGTCAGTTATGTGGCTTTTTTGCCTAGAGACTCTGAACATCCTTTTTTCCTGTTAAAGTCTAATAGTGTCACTAGGATTTGTCTTAAAGTTGATCTGATGGGGCTTTTCAGTGTGTAGAACTAGATCTGCTTTTATTTGTGAAAAGCTTTCTTGGCTTGTAGTTTTAAATATTAGCTACATTCCATTGCTTTGTTTCTGTTTCAGAGACTCCAGTTACACCTTGGTTAGATTTTCTCAGTCTTGCATTTCAACAACTTTCCCTCAAACCTTTTTACTTTTTTCTTTGTATAATTTTCATTTTCTTTGTTACTTTCCTATCTTTCTTCAGTGCCCCTTGCTCAGTTTTATTAAAATCTATTTCTTCTTGAGGATCTTGTAATTTAGTCTTCATTTCTCACATAATTCTGTCTCTTTTTTTCTATTTTCTTTTTGAGTTTAATCAACCCAATTTTATTTAAGAGCTTTATTGAAGTATAATTCACATATCATAAAGCACCTATTAAAATGTGCAATTCAGTGTATTCCAGCAAATTCATCGGGATATGCAGTCATCACCACAATATAATGTTGGATCATTTTCATTCCCCAAAAAGAACCCTGTGCCCAGGATCGGTCCTCACCCCCCACCCACCCCAGCCCTCACTCAGCACCAACCTCCTGCCTTCAACCTTCTTTTTACGTCTCTACGTCTCCCCTTTTGGGGTCCATTTTTGCATTTAGTCATCAAACATCCGAGTCAGGATGGGTCTCCACCCCTCCCCCGCCCCATGTCCTCACATGGTCACTGAGGATGTGTCATTGATCTTGGAGGGTTATTCACGGGGTTTTTTTCTGTTTCATGGTTTGGGGGTGGTTGTTATTGAGAGAGAAGGGGTTGAATTTTTATCCATGGAAGTGTTTGGTTCCTGCTTTCAGTTTTCCTCCCGTATGGTTTTGTGCAGATGAGGACTTTTCTCACCTGTGTGTTTCTGCACAGACCCGGGTTACCTGATTCCTGACTCAAGGTCGCCCCCTTCTGTCACTGCATAGCGAGTGCAGCGTCGGGACTGGGGAAAGGGGCTGCGGACAGGGGTGGACTCTGCTACCTCTGTCTCTCGGAACCTGAGCCTCAGTGTCTGCTGAGCGGGCCTCCCCTGGGCGGGCCTCCCCTGGGAGCGACTTTGGTTCAGGCTTCTCTTCCATGCAGTTTTTCGGACGCTCCCATCCCCAGAGGCCGCGGCAGCCGGTGAGGCCGCTCTGTGCTTGCTGATAGTCCTGCGAGCGGATCTGTCCTTGTGAAAATGCAGATTTTGGAGGGTGTGTGGAAAGATTTGGGTTTCTGTGGCCACATTTCCTTAGTTACCCTGCAGTCTTCCTTGACTTTTTCTGAGCCGTGACTCCTCTTCCTCCTACCACAGCCCGGCCATGGGGACACCCACCGACCCGAGTCCCAGGCGCATCACGCCCAGGTGTGTGTCCAGGAGGCTGCTGGGTAGATCTCAGGGAGTTGTGAGAGCGACAGCCCAGCTCCTCCGGATACCGCAGCAGCCGCTGGGCAGAGACATGAGGACAGAACCTGCCGGCATCTCCCTCCCCATGGGGGCCGGGCCTCCTGCAGCTAAATCCTCAGTTTCTTTTTCTTTTTTTTTTTTTTTTTTGCTAGAAGGAAACCCCAAAGGTCAGATTCTTCCTGGTCGTGGGAAGAGTGAACACCTGTTTTCTCTCTTCCTAACCCCACAGTGCATTCAGGGTTCCAACAACATGCTCTTTAAAGTTGCCTTTGAAAACACAGAAAATTAGGAAAAAGAAGAAATAACTACATCACCTGTTTAAAGTGATGTGGTAAACAGTACACCAGAGAAACCTTGACCCTAAATTACCTGCAAACCTGCACACCTGCTCTGAGTTTCTGTGATTCCTTTGTCTTTGTTTCATTGTGGATAAACTTTTAGTGGAACTGTAAACATAATTTCGACACCTGTTTCTTAACTTAGTATTTTATTATCTTTCCGTGTCATGTTCTTTGTGAAAGCTACTCCGGTTGGGCGTGGTGCCCGTCAGTGCCTATCTGATCTGCTCAGCTGAGGCTGCTTACACCGCTGACGAGGCCGCCGTGGGGCGCGTGGGTTTCTGTCTTTGCAGTGTTAAGGGGGGTTTTTCAGATCCCATGATCACATCAAGCTCTATCTGGACTTCCTGGCTGGGGTTGAGCTAGGGCGGCCTCCTGAAAGGGCCGCGGCGAGCGGTCCTGGGCGCTGACGTAGCGTTTCAGAGCCGACTTCAGGAAGATCAGCGTCGTCCTCGGGGAAACAGGAGGAGTCCAGCTGCCCACCGGGCGTGGCCCTCTCCCCATGGGGGAGTAAGCTGGCTGCACTTGCTATTAAACTGTCTTCCGAGTTCGGAGCCGTGCTGGGTTGCCCCAGGCTCCAGCAGACCCTCCGGACCCAGACAGGCCCAGGCCTGGCCACCGAGCTCCAGAGCAGGCACTTTTGTGCCGGGTGGAGGGGTGGGCGAGGGCTCCCCGAGAGCTGCCACCCCCACGCCAACCTCCACACGGCCTCAGGCCTGGGCCGCAGAGAGGGGTGAACGAGGGCAGGGTCGCCCCCCATCCCTGCTCAGCGTCTTCTCCAGGCTGGGGGAGGAGGGCCAAGTTCTCTGGAGACAGAACAATCCAGAGGGAGCGTCTGTGGAAGGCTCCCGGCCAGAGCCCCGTCCTGGGGCATGCACCGCATCGGCTGAGGTTCAAGTGCCGAGTCCGGACTTGGCACAAGTGACGCCGCCGGGTCCTGAGGTTGCTCCTGCCCACGCTGGGCTCCCCGTGAGCACCACCGTCCCGTGTCCACAGGGAGCAGTCCAAGTCCCTGACCTCCGGCCTCGGGAGCAGGGTGCCGGCGCCAGGCGGGGAGCCAAACAGACGGCTGTGTGGGGACCTCAGGCCTGGACCCCACCCCATTTCCTCACTCCCTGCTACCCGCCCCCCCCCACCTTCTCTGCCCAACAGAGTGAGTTTCGGGCGGGACCAAGAACGCGGAGCACCTGGTTCTAGCCCACCCGGCCTGTTTTTTTAGGATCTGTTTTTCCCACCTGTTAAGAACATCAGTTGCTCACGTCCTGCCTCGTGGGCGTCACCCCACAACCCTGCTGGTCTCTAGACTGGTTTCTTAGCAACAAAGGCCTTTCCACGGGATTCTGATCGCATGGATCAATGCACACATGTGACAGTTTGGGACGGGCACGCTCACCTGGCGAGACAGAAACACCAGCAGCGGTTCCTGCTCTCGCCCCCCAGGGTGTGCCGGAGGACCTGCTCCTCTTCTACCAGCACCTCAGGAAGGGCGGCGGGGTTGTCCGCGTGGACCAGACGCTGCTGCTCTACCGCTACCACCCGCAGGCGGCCACGCACTCCGTGCTCGAGTGAGTAGCCTGGGAGGCCCAGGGCTGCGGGGCGGACACGGGCGGCCGTGGTCGGGGCTCCGCTTGGTGACGGGGAGACAGCGGTGTGTGCGGCGGTCTCGGAGGGGCGTTTCCCGAAGGCGCCGGGCAGCCCTGGGAGGAAGGCGAGTGTCTGTGCTCGGCGTCCTCCAGAAGCCCCGCTCTCACTTGACGTGACCTGACACGGCTGTCACAGTGAGAGCGCAGACGTCCCCTGCGATGACAGGCCAGGTGGGGCAGCGGCTGGGCCACACCCTCCACGGGGCGTGTCATGGTGACCCAGAGACCTAGCCCAGCCTTGGGCGGGTGAAGAAGGTCGAGGCTCCCTCTTCTGCCTAGGCTGGGCCCCCTGGGCTGGGCGTGGGCTCGAGGCTGCTGTTCTGGAGCTAGGCAGAGGGTGGGAAGGTTAGGGTGAAGAAAAGGAGGGGTGCGTTTGCCGTCTTTACTGTGAACTGTGTGTGTGAAGCAGAAGCCTCGGCCCACCCGCACCTGTCTCGTGCGCCCCTCACCGCAGGGCTGCCCCAGCTTGGCCCCCCAGGCCTGGGAGGAGCGGCCGCGGGTATCTCTGGCTACAAATGAGCTCGATGCAGGGTCTTGCCTAGTGTCTCGGGGAGCAGAGTGACTCTGTTCTTGCCCTGGGCAGGGCTGAGACTTGTCGTGGGGCTGTGGATTCTCCGATGAGAATTGCCTTTCCTGGGAGGGCCGATGTCTGCTGTCAGGGTGCGGGCGTGTGTGTGGGCTTGGATCTCAGACTTCAGCATCCAGGTTCACTCTGGTGGTCCTTGAATCTTTGCACATGTGCTATTCAACATTTAAAAACGTTGCTTCTTTGTTTACAACTTTAAGCAGAAGAACTTGCCTTTGCGTTTTCTCTTGCCTTTTGTTAAGTCTGAATTTGATACCGTAGCTGTAGCAGAGCATCATTGTTGGGGAGTTGGTTGTCATGAACCTGACTCACTGGTGTGGTTTACACACCCGGATAAAATGTTGCTTAACAAGAAAATGTAACACTCCTGAGCGTGTGCCCCTGGTAAGAGTCTTAGAACACATGGAGCAGAAACTGACAGGAATGGAGGAACCATAGACAAATGCAGGATTATTATAGCTGGAGAGTTTAGCACTCCTCTCTCAGTAACCCACAGAAGCAGGGAAAAGGTGGTGGCTCACACCTGTAATCCTAGCACTCTGGGAGGCCAAGGTGGGAGGATTGCTTGAGCTCAGGAGTTCGAGACCAGCCTGAGCAAGAGTGAGACCCTGTCTCTACTAAAAGTAGAAAAAATATCCTGGCCTGGTAGCTTACACCTGAGTCCCAGCTACTCGGGAGTCTGAGGAGTCTGAGGCTGCAGTGAGCTATGATGATGCCACGGCACTCCAGCCTAGGCAACAGAGCAAGACCCTGTCTCCCACCCTCCAAAAAAAAAAAAAATGGGGGAAAAATCTGTAATGATAAAGATTTGAATGACACTATTAACCACCTTGACCTAATTGGCGTTTACAGAACTCTGCACTCAACTGCAGAATACGTTCTTTTCAAGTCCAAGATACATATTTTGGACCATAAGACAAGTCTTGATAAATTTTAAATGATGGTAGGTACACAGGGTATGTCCTATGACCACTGTCTCAGTCCGCTGCAACAGAACGCCGTGGACACAGGCTACGAGCAACATAAATTCATTTCTCACAGCTCTCGAGGCTGCAAGTCCCAGCAGACTCGGCATCCGGTGAGCGCCGCTTCCTGGCTCTCACTCGGCGTCGTCTCGCTGTGTCCTCACACAGGGCGTCTCGGGGTCTCTCACAAGGGCGCTGATTCCTAGTCACCTACCAAAGGCCTTACATCCCAACTGCATCACGTGTGGTCAGGGTTTCAACATGGATTCTGGGGACACGGACACTTAGTACATAGCAGCGACACAGAATTAAATCAGAAATCGTCCAAAAGATCTAGAAATTAAACAGCCAAGGAAAAACATCACAAAGGAAATTAGAAAAAATTTAATAACAATTAAAACATGATGTCAAAGTTTGTGGACTGCAGCTCACAGAGTTCACAGTGTGATCCTATGGCTTTAAAAGCTTATATAAGAGGAAACTAAGCAGTTATCTAGGTTTTAAACTTCAAGTAAATAGAAGGAAAGGAGTAAGTGTGGAAGATGATGAAATTGAAAATATAAAATCAGTAGAGAAAATCAGCAAAGCCAAGAATCGGTGGTTTGAAATAAAATCAGTAAGACTGATAAACCTCTAGCAAGACCAATTTTAAGAAGGAAAAACAGAATTACCAGTATTGGGAATGAAAGGAGTTGTCATAGAGATTCTACAGATATTTTAAGAATAAATAATTAAAAATTAGCAATTTAAAAACTTTCCACAAAGATAAGCCAAACCAGATGGCTGTACTGGTATGTTCTATCAAAAGGTTTAAGGAAGAAATAGTACCAGTCCTCCACAGATTCTTCCAGAAAACAGAGAAGCAGAGAGCGCCATGGGTATCATGAGGGAGTCTGACTCGCCTCGTGGGCGCCAGTGTGCGGCCAGGACGTCACCAGGAAGTCACGTGACAGGCCGACACCTGCCATGTAGATGTACAGCAATCATCATATTAGCAAATACTTCTGGGTCTGCAAGTAGGAATCATTTTTGCTGCAGGAAATAAAAGGACCATGTGCAATTAAAAAAAAAGTATTAGCAAATAAAGTTCAAAAATACTTCACGTGAAACAATAGTACGCCATGAACGTCAGTCTGGTTTAACATTCAAAAATCAACCAGTGTGGTTTTTTACATTAACAGAATAATGGAGGGAGAACACATAACCCAACAGATGCAGAAAAAGCATTTGATAAAATGTAATGCCTGTTCATGATTTTTTTTTTAAATGTCAGCAAACTGGAAACAGAAGGGAAATTTGTCCAAAAACAACGCCAAAAACCTGCGGCCTCACACTGACTGGGGGCAGACGGCAAGCTCTCCGAGGCCAGGGGCAGGCAGGGGCATCTGCTCCCTCCACTCTGCTCAACATCCCAGCAGCGTCAGTGTAGCAAGACAAAAGTACAGACATTCGGAAGTGGAAATAAAATTATTGTCTGTAGATGGCATGATTGTGTCTCATAGGAGATCAGAACCAATGATTTAGCAAGTTTTCCAGGGTACAAGTTCAGTTTTATATATATGTAAAATATAATTATTTATACACATATGTTATATCTATAGAGTAGCAATAAATGACTTAAAAATGCAGGTTTTAGAAAAAATGACAACAGTGGCATCAAAAGCAAAATACTTACAGGAAAACTTAATGTGTGTGTGTCCTCTATACCAAAAACTACAAAAGAATTGCTGACAGAGAATAAAGACTTTTAGACAGAGAGATTCACCAAGTTCATGGGTTGAAAGACTCGGTATTATTAACGTGTCAGTTCTCCCCACGCTGATCTGTGATTGACACAATCCGGATAAAAGTCACAGCAGGCCTCACTGTAGAAATTGATAATGTCATTCTAAAGTTCACACAGAAATTCAAAGGACCCAGAATGGTCTGTCTGAACAATCTTGAAATGAATGAAATTTGAGGACTCACGATCCCTGACTTTGAGACTTACTCTGAAGCCACAGCCACCAGGAAAACGTGGCCATGGCATAGACGTGGGCAAACATGTCAGGGAAACAGACGTACACAAGTCCACTGATTCTCAACAAGGTCCCCGTCTCGGTAGCCATTCCACTGAAAGGACCGTGTTTTCAACGAGTGGAACAAGTGGATCTCAACTTCTCTTCCACACTGTATAGGAAAGTCAATTTGATACAGATCTTAGATATAAACTTGAAAGCTGAAACTGTGAAGCATCTGTAAGAAAACAGCAGATATCTTCATGACTTTGGGATGGGCAAAACTTTGTTCTAGAAGACAGCAGAATCAATAGCCATTTAAAAACTGGTAAGTTGGACTTCATCAAAATTAAAAACTTTTGCTCATAAAGAGACACCGTTAGGAAGATGAATAGGCAAATCACGGACTGGGAGAAAATATTCATGACCCATATATTTAACAAAGGACTAGTATGGAGACTATATAAAGCATCTTACAACCCAGTGATACAAAGACAATCCAGTAAAAATAGGCAAGATACTTAAACAGACATGATTCTTCACTACGTAAGATATATAAATGGCCAACAAGCAAATGAGGAAGTGTTCATCCTTATTAGTATCAGAGAAACAAAACTGAAACCACTACACACCATGGAGTGGCTAAACTCAGTGTCTGGAGTTCCAAGTGTCAGCAAGGATGTGGAACACCAGGACTCTCCTACGTTGCTCTCAAGAGTGTGAGGTGTGCGTCCTTTTTGGAAAATGCTGTGGCATTTTGTCATTAATCAAACTGATACCTGCCTTATGACCCAGCAATTCCACTTCTAGGTGATTATCCAAGATAAAGGGAAACATTTCCCAACACGTCACTGTCAGTAACAGCCAAGACCTGGGAGCACCCAGATGTCCATCAGCAGATGAGTGAGCAGCAAATGCTCCTCAGTGATAGAGAAAATAAACTGATAAACGCGAGAACGTGGAGTAATGTAAAAAAATATGGTTAATGAGAGAAGCCAGACACGAAAGCGTACGTAGTGTAGAAGTCTGCCTATATCAAGGTCTCCAAAATGCAAAACCCAGGCCACGGTGATAGATGATAGACGTTAGAGCTGTGGTTTCACGGGGGGGGGGGGGG